>OX438929.1:26340000-26750000 GCA_949316025.1 Lapara coniferarum
AAGCAAAGTTGACATCAAATTGATAGACACCGTATCTGTCAACATTTTTCTGAAAGCCACGATTCAATAGCAGTGTTTTTGCCTCGGAAAGTGATTAACACTATTAACCGGCCGAGTAACGTAGTAATGTAGCTAAATAGAAACGTTTAGAAATTTAAGATTTTTAATTTGTAATGATTATAATCGCAAGCTTTATTTTATTTATATGTGAGCGCGAATATTTGTTGTTGTTGTTCTATTTGCTGTTTGCTGCCACGGGACACTTTTTTCTTCTTCAATTCTTTATTTTGCGACATAACAAAGCTGCGTTATTGAAGAGAATTGAATAAGCATTGATGGTGGCCATAATATTTAAAAAATCTATAATTAAAACGTACTATAGTTTGTGGCCATGTCCAGCGGGATTTGATTTTAAAACCAATAGCCCTTAAACTTGGAAATAAAACTATTTTGCGGATTTTATCACGGTTTTTTAAGTTATATTTTCTTCGACGCCAAAATTTGCACAGTGACCATGAAGGCTGTAAAGTCTTCTATCTTCGATACGTCGGGAGAAAAAAAAATTAATTAAAAAACCGCAATAAAACCCACAAAATAATTTTATTTCAATTTGTAGATTTTTTTGTATTATGTACGAGTCTCGCTCGTCGATAGATGTCTTTGATATTGTAAACTATAAATAATGTGATTAATGATATAAGAGTAGACATTAAATATGTATTGTTTATAAATTATACTTGTAGGTTGTAATAAAATGTATTTATTGTTTGATAATGTTAATATTATAACATGTACCTAATATAGCAATAAATATATAAATTTAATAAAAATAGATCTCCTTAGATTCTTAATAAAATGAATAAGTTCCTAAATGATGTAGGTAAAATATATTTAATAATGTTTATTATGAAACACTATTCAAATTTGTATTCATATCACATTAAGAAGGTAGAGAAATAACAAATGCATCATTGATTTATTAAGGCACAATAATAATGTATAATTCTATATATTGAGGTGTACAGTATTGTTGTCAATTATGTATTGTAGTAGGTCTTTCCACAACCACAGGTCTTCAGCAATCCTTTTCGAGACAGCCATGTGCTTCTCAATATCGGAGCCGCCTCAAATCCGTTCCTCCACTTCTTCAACTCTAAAAATTATAGAAATGCATAAATTTTTTGTACATTACACAATGCCGTTATGTTTATTGTATTAAGAAACAAGTCTTGCGTTGTTTATAATTAGGAGACTTGGCACATTCCTACACAACAGATACAGCATACTTAAAATGAAAACAGCTAACAAAAGCAATACTCTCCATGAATGTTGAATAGAACCTTTAGTTTAGGTTAGTTCAGAATACTGCAACCACATAGAATAAATAGGTAAGTGGGTTGATCTTCAGTTTGGTACTCAAGTGGAATAGTTTATTTAGTGTAAAGACAAATAATGGTTAAGCGCCCACGCCCTTAGCAGGCTGATACGGCATACGATATTATTACCTACAAGAATTAATTTTATTACATACTGAATATAATATTAATACTTACGTTGATTGATTTACACTGTCTGCTACTGCATTAAGTTTAAAAGCGTCTGATTCCCAAGTTTGTATAATTACTAGTATATTGACTCGATTGGGGGCCAAATGGGCTTTGGGATTTGTTTCTTCGTAAAAACATGTCACAGTATAATTATATCTAACCCAAAAGTACTTCCACATACGAGCACTAACAATTCTCATATTATTGTTATGATTTCCGCACCATATTCCATAATATTATTCTGAAGATTCAAACGCACCGTTCAACTCACTTCACATATTTTTAAGTTATGGCTCCATCGCTGTCAGGCAATGATTTTGACAATGTCAAGCCGCTAAATAAAAAAGACCAATTCATCCATTACGGCTGTACATCTAATTGGTGTGTATAACTTAGCCGCGTAACGTCGATAAAAAAAGTAGAGATATCATATGGTTCGTTGATAGGCACTCGTGTTGACTGTAGCTATAATATCATACGCAATACCAATGGCTACAAAATATCGGTTGACATCAAAGTTCGGTTGACATCAATGTTTCGTTGTTCACTCGAAACGTCAAAATTAGCCGATAGCCCCGCTGGTGTGATTGAGAAAAAAAGCATCAGTTTTCGCAATTCTTATATTAATACCCATAGATAAATTTAGTCTGAAATACGAGATAAAAAAATAAATAAAGACTATGACAATTATTTTCTTTATTATCTTATTGCATAAAATTATTTTCTCGGAATAAAAGTAGTCTATACCTAGTACTGAGGAGTAATCTATTTTCCTATTACTGAAAGAATTTATAAAATGAAACAAATCTTTCCTCTTTATAACATTAGTATAGACTAACTATTAAAGATTCGTGGTATACCACAACTCAGGGATTGTTTCAAAACCAGCGACTATATAACCCCTAGACTCCTAATGTTCAATATTTCTCTTCAAATGAATTCTGTCAACTACCTGAGGTTTGAGGAAGCGGGGTACTGCATTTAGCATTATGATGGGTTCTTCCAACACCTTATCGCATTATACAACCTTGGAAACATAGGCATAGGGATGGGACGAGTTAAATGAAAACACGATTTTTTTATCGATATTACTTTTATGTAATAAAGTTTTATAGTAATATTACTATTATTTTTTAAACATAATAATACTTTAACGAAACTCTTTATGTTATCGAATGACAGATGGCGCTTAGTAAGTCTCATCGACATTAACAAGAATATTTGAGCTGACTTGTAGGAATAACACAAAGAATAAATCAAAACAATCGTTATAATCAACAAACAAAATAAAAAAATATCCTAATAACATTTATTTCTAATACCGCTAGTCAAAAAAATAACCTAATCATTTTTAAAATGAATTACCTATTCCTAATGAACTAACCATTTAAAATAAGAAGCCTGTTAAAATTAAATAGGCCTCAGATAAATTGATTAGTTGAGTATTCGGGCGATAGTTTCTCTTATTTTTAATTTTATCGATAGAACTATCGACAAATCCTTTTGGTGTATCACTTACTTTAATGTTAAAAAACAAAACGAAATAGAAAATGCAAAAAGTACTTTCGTCGGAAAGAGATGCAAATATAACAAGACGGCGCGTGACACCCAGCATGGCCAGTCTAAGGTGAACTCCGTAAAATTTTAAATAAAATGTGATTATGTGTCGTTATTGACTTACCTATGAAATGTAATGCCATTTTTCTGAAAATTTGAATTATGGCTATTTATACCACACCATTTTATTGTGCACGGGTTCATTACAATAGTTATTTATTCGCAAACACGGAAGTATTTACAGCTCACAGTTGTGGTCGCATCTGACTTGAAGATTTTGAACGGTAAGCTACATTGGATCTATTTGTAATGGCGGCACCACACTTCGCTATGTGTTATTTGTTATGCGCGTTATTCTCCCGCATATGACGAAGTGTGGAGGGCTCATTCGTCTATATTTGCTTTGTTCGCACGCATAACGCATAAGCGCGAATAGCAAATAAGCTTATCCGTTCACTTGTCGGTTTTTTGATACACTTCAAAGGACACGAATAAAACGAATATGTGTGTCGAAGTGTCTCGACTGCCCACACTTCGTTCACTCATTCAGTTTTGTTCACAAGCCACATACGAATATATTTGGCACATTTGGCACGCTGGCACCAAGTGTGGATGGCATGTTTGTTCTTCACTCACATAACAAATATTTGGGCGAATATGGCGCAGCCGCTTATCAAATAACACATAACGAAGTGTGGTGCGGCCATCAGATGTGTTGCCCGAAGCCGATCGTATGTTATTAGGAGTCTAGGGGTTATATAGTCGCTGTTCAAAACTTAAAATATTTTTTTTCTGCGACCTTAGCATAAAGCACAATGTTAGTTCGGAGGTCATTGGCCGCGCGGGTGCGCCAGCGCCTCTCCGACTCAACACAATATGTCCCACTCCACCGCTGTCCGCGCGCTGACTGATGTTAGCCGGATGAAATGCCATTAGACGATTGCGCAAAAGTCATGATCGATGGTTGTGCGACGCGCAATCCAAAAATTCCACATATTCGTCAATCACCGCCACTCAACCGTCAATCACCACATTAGACGATAGGTTATTCATCACTTACAGACGTGACTGTGGTAAAACGGGCAGCAAAACCTACTGTCTAATGAGCGCTTAAGATGTTAAGTCTCATTATGTCCTATGCTTACACTGGCTACAGTGTCCTTCAAATCATTTTAATTTAAGAAAAAAAACACTAATTGGGGTAAAATAAAATATAACTAGTACATTCGGGTTAAGCCATAAGTGCAACTAAAGGATTTAAAAGGTATACAGATTATCAATAATTTATAATATTTTAATTTGTCCATTATAATAATAATAACAAGCCCGCAGGGGCGGCTTTGTGGCGAGCCGACGGTGAGTGGCGACACCGCGTACCCTGATTCCGTGGGGGCTAAATGAGACCCCCTAGACCCTTGGCTTGTCTTAACTGGCCGGCTAGGGGTGGAAATAGCAAGAGCTAAGAACCTGAGCTCCAGGGTGGAAGTGCTCAATCTGCAAAATAGCGAGGAAACCCACTCTGGGACACGTCAGCGACCCGCGATGGTGAAATCGGTGCACACCTCTCGACACCCTTTAGCCACCCACACCGATATTGTGTCCTTGGCAAACGCCACTTTTTAGGATGCCCATCTAGTGGGCGCAAGTCACCGTCTGTCTTGAATACAAATGATTGAGACATTTTACTTGACAGGCGTCCCGTTGTCTCAATCAATAACCCAGCAACCTGTCCAGCTAGATCCCATCCATAGACCCAGTATAATTCCCATCTCTCTCTGCAATAGTCCTTACGCCTTACGGGCGCTGTCTTTGGCTGTATTTCCTCCTTAAGTACAGACAGAGAGAGTACCTGTAAAGCGTACACATCCCAACTAGAGTAATGTATCTTAAAGGGGCCTCTACGTGTTGGATCTATATCCCCACGCAAGCCTTCCAAAAGAACCGGTCTTCGTGCCGTGATTTCCCGCAGGAAAGATACAACATAAAAATAATAAGCCTGTTTTTTATTTCCAATCTTCAATTACATTTTTTTTTGCTCTATACATAATTTTAAGTTATCGGTACCCCTTCTCGGGTAAAGGCCTCCCCCAGTTTGTTCAAGATATCTCTGTCCTTAGCTTTCGTTCTCCATTCGCTTCCTGCTACACCTACTATGTCGTCTATCCATCTTTTTCTAGGACGCCCTCTTTTTCTTTTTCCTGCCGGTCCTCCCCATCCTCTTATTCGCAATGTCCATCTTTTGTCCGTATATCTTGCTATATGCCTTGTCCACTGCCACTTCTGTTTTAGGGCATAATGTAGGGCATCTATAATCTTCGTTTAGTCTTTTTTTTTTTTTTTTGTTGACGCCGAGAAAGTGACATAACTACCGCCCAGTGTTCAAGGGGAACGACTGAGCGGTTATGTTGGGTTCACCGTGGCTTACGACCCGACGTTGAGCCGCCCGGAAAGATGGAAAACGTCGGGCGACCGCCGGGCCGAGTCCTGACCTATGTACACCACACGGCATACCAACTAAAACTCCGCGGTGGCCATCTTCGGCGCATTAGGGACGGCTGCGGGCTTCCTCCGACTCACAGTTGTCGTTCGCAACCGCCCCTGCGCGTACCGCTGTTGCGGTCCTTCTCCTGTTGTTGCGGGGGCTTAGAAGCCCCCGTACACCGAAGGACGCCCTTGGCGTCCGAGGCAGCGTGAGACACGCTGCCTTCCATCACGGGGGTCACAGAAGTTGGCTAGACTAATAGGTGGACGGCAGTGACCCCCGGAGGCCCCTATTAGTCGCCTTTTACGACAGGCAGGGGATACCGTGGTGGAATTCTCCAAACGCCCCCAATCCACAGGGCGGGAGACGTCGGTCAGTCGTCCACCCGACGCCTCCTACGTCTCGTTTGGCGGCGGGAGGGATCACCACTGCGCTGGCGATCCCTCTCGGCACTCTCCTTCCGCGAGAGGACCGCCTCGCAGAAGTGGGCCACCGCCTGCCAGGCCTCCCGACCGCCGACTATGGAAGCGACCACGGCCGGCAGCGAGAGGTCTCCTCCGACGACTGCTCTGAGAGCGCTGCGTTCTTCATCCCAGGCTGGGCAAAACTCTAACGTGTGTTGGGCCGTGTCCGTTGGGCAGTTGTCACAATAGTGACACACGGCCGACTCCTCTATCCCCACCACCCGAAACAGGAACTCACCGAAGCAGCCATGCCCGGTGAGTACCTGCGTCAGGCGGTATGTTGCCGCTCCGTGGCGCCTGTCCAGCCATTCGGCAAAGACAGGACGCACTGCCTCTACGACCCTGTGCCCCCACGACGGGGCCTCCAGCCTGAGATCGTTTACAGTCTTATATGTTTGCTTTTTACTTTCTGTACTCTTCTTAGTTTTAGTATGCTCCTTTCCATTGCCTTCTGAGATGCTACTAGTTTAGTTTTTACCTTGGCATTATACGTCCAAGTCTGGCATCCATATGTGAGAGTAGGCAGAACACAGGAACCCAGAACTGGTCTTTTCATATAGAGGGGAAAGTCCCCTTTAAGTGTTCCCTTCAGAGACCAAAATTCTTTCCAGCTCATGCCATTGCAACCCTCGACTTTTTGCTCATCGTTTTTATCTTCAAATGATATTTCTTTTCCTAAATATATATACTTTCTTACATGCTCGAGTGGCTTTCCGTTTAGATTTATTGTGTGTGCGTAGCTGTTTGTCAGTATTTTGGTTTTGGCCTTGTTCATTTTAAGTCCTGTTTTTTGGCTTTCTTTATTTAAAGCGTTGATCATTCTTTGTAGGTTTTTACTCGTTTCAGCGAATAGAACGATATCATCTGCGAATCTGAGGTGAGTAAGTCGTTGTCGGTTAATTCTAATACCTTCTGACTGCCAGTTAAGATGATCGAAGATGTATTGTAGTACCGCTATAAACAGCTTGGGTGAGAGAGGATCACCTTGTCTCGCTCCCCTGCGGATTGGTATATCTGCACCTCGTTTTTCTAGTTTGACTTGGCTTACGCTACCCTCATACATGTTTTTCAGGACCTTGACGCATTTTTCGTTAATGCTACATTTTTTAAGAAATAAATAATAGCAAAAAATAATAATAATATAAAATAATATTGCTTTCCAAATAGCATCGTGAGAAATTGTGTCAAATGCTTTAGCATAATCTATGAATGAAATGTATAGTGGTTGGTTGAATTCCTTATATTTCTCTATCACTTGCTGTATTACATGTATGTGGTCTGTTGTAGAAAAGCCGGAACGAAAACCAGCTTGTTCTACTGTCTGGAGTTGATCGATCTTTGGACTCAGGCGGTTTTGTAGAATCGATGTGAACAATTTGTATGCACTAGGGAGAAGACTTATAGGGTGGTAGTATTCGATGCTATGGGGGTCTCTCTTCTTATATGGAAGCATTATGTCAGATCTTTTCCACTGTTCTGGTACCTGGCTGGTGTTGAGAACAATATTGAATAGGTGTGCTAGTGGGCGGCCTAGCGGAGCAGCACCAGCTTTTAGGATTTCATTTTGATTACCGTCCGGACCAGAACTTTTATCTACTTTAAGTTTTTGGATATGTTTAATCACTTCCCTGGCATCTACTGGTGGTAGAACATTAAAGTCTACAAGGTTTCCAATAGTTGGGGTGCGAAGTCAGGAAACCTCCACGTGGTGCACCCTGGGCAACGGAGCGTCGGTCGAGTTGATCGGCGCAACGGCCAATATCCTGACGAACAGTGGTCTTGGCGGTAGTCGCCGCTTTTTGCGGTGGCTGCCGCATCTTTAGATGGTGGGCCCGTTTATTCGGGCGGCTCCTGGTTCATCCGGGGGTGTCGACGGGCTCGGTGTGCGCTAACACCGCCCCGAGCAGGCAGTGGGGGGGAACCTTCCTCTCCGCTGTCACCGTTGCAGATCGTAATCTAGTATGGAGGTCCGTGGACATGTCTCGCGCTCCTGCTGGACCGAGGGTCTTGGCTTAATCGCCCGGACCACGAGGGAGAAAACCTCTATAAAAAGTTACCCCGAATCCCAAGCGGCGGCGCACCGCGAGGGGATGCATGCCCGATGGGTAGTTCGGTCACTAGTGCGACCCCCGCCAGAGTACCGGCCGACCCTCTTGGCGGGTTACGCTAGGCTTACCCAGGTACAGGGGGCACTGCCTGGGTGGACTCTTTATTTCCCCCATACTCGTGGGATTCAATATGAATACAAATCCAAAAATAATACTGACGAGGGTGCCTACTCCAGTTTCGGCTGGAGAGGCGGAGATTGGTGGGCGAAAGCCCGTTGATGGCGGACGACGAGTCGGCGCGGGAGCGTTTCCTCCGTTCGGAGCCATAGGCTCTGGAGGAAACGTTCCGAGTTGGACAAGGGCAGCAGGTCGTCCCTGGCAAGCGACACGGAGGAGCCAACTCCGAAGTCGCAGACGACTGCTGGACGTGGCAGGGGAGGCCCAGCTTCGGTCGACGGATTCGTCGAACCGAAGTCAAGGGAGAGGGTGCGCGACGTCCTAAAGCGCAGGGAGGCCCGCCAAAGGGCGAGAAGGGTGGAGAGCGGGGAAGGCATGGTCCTTCGCTCCGCCAACCCAAAGGTGCCCGCCGAGGAGGTGGCTGTCGCAGCGGCGGCGGAACCGGCACCGAGCGCTCGCCCCAAAGGCGAGGCCAAGACGTGGCGCGATAAATGCGCTAAACTAGAGGAGGCGGTGAAGGAGCGGAAGCGTGAAAACGCTTCTCTCCTTCGCCGTCTGGAGGAGCTGGCAGCAGTGGAGGCCAAGTGGCAGGCCAGAATGGAGTCGGTGCTCCTAGGGCCGGCCCAGAGGCCTCCACTGGCCCACGAGAGACGTACCACCCCCGGGGACATACCACTCCCCGTCCAGGGTGGTTTAGTTGGGGGAGCTCCCCAGCCTTCCTCTAAGGGGAAGGGGAGGGGGAAGGGGAAAGGAGCAGTGCAGCCTGCTCCTCCTCTTAAGGCTCCTGCCATCGTGGCCGGGCCCTCCACCTCTGCTGCCGTGGCGGTCGCTGGACCGTCTGGGGTGCCCCAGAAGGGGAGGGGGAAACGTGGTCCTCCTGCTCCCCCCGTCGCGAAGTCCGCTCCGAGGGAGCCCCGCCCACTGCCACCGGCCCCAGCGTCCATGGACGCTGAATGGACCGTGGTGGTGGGGAAGAAGAAGCGGGGGAAGCCCAGCCCCGCTGCGGCGCCTGCGGCGAAGCCATAGCAGAAGAGGCAGAGGCGCAAGGAGCCCAAACTGCGTCAGCCACGCTCGGCGGCCATAGTGCTGTCGCTGACGCCGGCGGCGGTGGCCAAGGGCCTAACCTACGCCAAGGTGCTGACGGACGCTCAGCACCGCGTGGACCTCGCCGGCCTCGGCATTGACAGGCTGAGGCCCAAGGTGGCAGCCACGGGTGCCATGCTGTATGAGGTGCCCAGGGCTGAGTCGGAGCAGAAGGCGGACTCCCTCGCCGCAAGGCTGAGGGAATGCTTTGGCGGGTCGGAAGATGTCCAAATCTCCCGGCCCACCAAGTGCACTGATCTGCGGCTGTCGGAGTTGGATCCGGCAGCCACTTCCGAGACGGTCGCAGCGGCACTCAGCGTTGCTGGCGAGTGTGCAGTCGACGCCGTCAAGGTCGGACAGATCCGGCCTGACCGCTCCGGCCTGAGCGCAGTTTGGGCCAAGGTGCCAACCAAAGTGCCACAGAAAATAAAGGCGGGCCGCCTGATGGTGGGGTGGACAGTGGCCCGGGTGACCGTGCTCGGGGCGCGCCCGATGCGCTGTTTCCGTTGCCTTGAGCACGGTCACACGCAGAGCACCTGCGTCGGAGGACCGGACCGCAGCGATTTGTGCTATCGCTGCGGTAAACCGGGCCACAAAGCCCGTGAATGCGAGGCCGCGCCGAACTGCGCAGTCTGCGCGGCCGCAGGGAGGCCCGCCAAACATCCGGTGGGCGGAAAGGCGTGTCCCGCCCCCTCCCGTCGCGATAGGCGTCGCGACGGGATACGAAGTGCTACTGCCGCTGGGGCTTCGACCCAGCCGCAGGCAGCGAGCCCACCGCAAGGGGCCGCGATGGACGTGGTAGAGATCGCCCAATAATGGAGTTAAATTTCCTCCAGGCGAACATCAACCACTGTGCCAGTGCCCAGGACCTGTTGTCCAAAGCCTGGCGCAGTGGTCGGTGCAAGTGGCCGTGGTCGCTGAGCCGTACTTTGTCCCCCCCCGGGATAACTGGGCTGGGGATCTTGACGGCTTGGTGGCCATCATCAGCCGGGGCGCCGCTGGCTCCCCACCCTTCGAAAAAGTAGCGAAGGACAGGGGATGCGTGGCGGTTCTGCTGGGAGACATCTGGATAGTAGGAGTGTACTTTTCTCCCAGCAGACCCCTCGCCGAATTTGAGTCTTTCCTCGTTCGGCTGGGGGCCTTGGTGGAACAAGGCCAACCTCACCCGGCGGTCGTCGCCGGCGACTTCAATGCCAAGTCCGTGGCTTGGGGTTCGCCGGCGACGAGCGGTCGTGGTCGGGTCCTGGAGGAATGGGCGATCTCTGTCGGCCTGGTCGTCCTGAACAGGGGGTCGGTGGACACGTGCGTGCGGCACAACGGCGGGTCTATTATAGACCTGTCGTTTGCGAGTGCCGCCGTCGCACGCCGTGTCCGGGACTGAAGAGTCCTCGTGGGCGTGGAGACGTTGTCGGACCATCGTTACATCAGGTTCGGCGTCTCCGCGTCCCCGAGTGTCCAGTCCGGTGGTGTACCGAGTGCCCCAAATCAGGACGGCCCGCGGTGGGCGCTTCGTCGCCTCGATGGGGAGGCCCTAGTGCTGGCCGCTCTGGTCATGTCGTGGCTCCCCGTGCCGGACGGGCCGGTACGGGTTGAGCAGGAGGCGGAGTGGTTCGGGGTGGCAATGTCGGATGTCTGCGACGCCGCCATGCCCCGAGCTCTCCGCCATTCGCCGGTGCGACAGGTGTACTGGTGGTCGGCGGAGCTAGCGCAGTTGCGCGCGTCGTGCGTTGCTGCGCGCCGCCGATACGCCGGGCATCATCGTCGCCGGCTAAGAGACGAGAATCACGCAGACCAGGAGCGGCGGCTCTATGGCCTCTACAAAGAGGCAAAGAGAGGGCTGCGGGTGGCCATTCATGGGGCCAAGGTTGCGGCACGTAAGGCATTCCTGGGGACTCTCGACAGTGACCCGTGGGGGCGCCCTTACCGTATGGTGATGAAGAAGCTTCGCCCAGCGACGCCCCCGCTGTCGCAGAGTCTCCGGCCAGAATTACTGGCCAACGTCGTCGCGGCCTTGTTCCCGGCCACCGTGGAGTTCACTCCTCCACCGATGGCGCCACCGGATGTGGCGTCATCGTCGAGTGAGAATCCGGCAACGGATATCCCGGAGGTTTCGCCCGCTGATATGCGGGCGGCAGTGTTTCGGCTGCGGAGCAAAAACACGGCCACAGGGCTCGATGACATCCCCGGTAAAGCCTGGGTGCTAGCCCTCGAGTACCTTGGCCCGAGGCTCCGCGGCTTATTCACCGCCTGCCTGGAGCAGGGCGTCTTACCGGCGCGGTGGAAAGCCGGGAAGCTCGTCCTGCTGAAGAAGGGGGGACGACCCGCAGAGTCGCCGTCGGCCTACCGGCCCATCGTGTTGCTCGACGAGGTGGCAAAGCTCTTCGAGCGCATCATCCATGCTCGTCTCGTCGAGAATCTTGAAAGGGTCGGTCCGAATTTGGCCGACAACCAATTTGGATTTAGGAGGGGACGTTCTACCGTCCATGCGATTCTGCGGGTGAAGTCACAGGCGGAGGATGCAGTGGCCAGCGGACAAATTGTCATTGCAGTGTCGTTGGATATCTCCAACGCATTCAACACGCTGCCCTGGCCCTGCATCCACGAGGCACTGCGGTGCCGCCCTATCTCCGGCGTCTGGTGCACGCGTATCTGTCTGACAGGCACGTGGCGTATCCGGGCGCCGATGGGTGGCACCGAAGAGCGATGTCGTGCGGTGTTCCACAGGGCTCGGTCTTGGGCCCTCTCCTGTGGAACATCGGGTACGACTGGGTGCTCCGTGGTTCCAATCTCCGGGGCGTCAGCGTGACTTGTTACGCCGACGATACGTTAGTCACAGCGACTGCTGGGACCTTCGAACTCTGCCGGCGGCGGGCACCGGCCAAGTAGTTGGACGAATTCAACGTTTAGGTTTGAAGGCCCCCGAGAAAACCGAGGCCGTGTGTTTTCACGGACCTCGGAGAGGGCCACCGGCCGGTGCCGGCATCGTCGTTGGGGGGGTGCGGATCCCCATCGGCTCTAGCATGAAGTATCTAGGTTTAGTCCTAGATAGCCGATGGCGATTCCGCACCCACTTTAAGGAGTTGAGGACGAAATTGGCCCGGGCAGCGGGCGCTTTCTCCGGCCTGTTGCCCAACCTGGAAGGTCCTGGCTTCCCTTGCCGGAGGCCGTATCACGGAGTCGTGCGGTCCATGGCCCTTTATGGCAGCCCCGTTTGGGCTGACTCCCTGAGCCGCCCCTGCGTCGCTCTCCTGCGCGCCCCGCAGAGAGCTTTAGCGCAGTGAGCGGTTAGGGCATACCGCACGGTCTCTTTCGAGGCGGCTTGCTTATTGGCCGGATTTCTGCCCTGGGACCTGGACGCCAAATCCCTTGCCGATGCATTCCATTGGCGGGAGGAGGCGTTCAGTCGCGGGGAGCGTCCGGCCCTGAAGGAGGTGGAGGCCAAGAGGGCCGCCTTACGGCGAGCCGCCGTGGAGGAGTGGCGTCTCAGGCTGGAGGCCCCGTCGTGGGGGCACAGGGTCGTAGAGGCAGTGCGTCCTGTCTTTGCCGAATGGCTGGACAGGCGCCACGGAGCGGCAACATACCGCCTGACGCAGGTACTCACCGGGCATGGCTGCTTCGGTGAGTTCCTGTTTCGGGTGGTGGGGATAGAGGAGTCGGCCGTGTGTCACTATTGTGACAACTGCCCAACGGACACTGCCCAACACACGTTGCCCAGCCTGGGATGAAGAACGCAGCGCTCTCAGAGCAGTCGTCGGAGGAGACCTCTCGCTGCCGGCCGTGGTCTCTTCCATGGTCGGCAGTCGGGAGGCCTGGCAGGCGGTGACCCACTTCTGCGAGGCGGTCCTCTCGCGGAAGGAGAGTGCCGAGAGGGATCGCCAGCGCAGTAGTGATCCCTCCCGCCGCCAGACGAGACGTAGGAGGCGTCGGGTGGACGACTGACCGACGTCTCCCGCCCTGTGGATTGGGGGCGTTTGGAGAATTCCACCACGGTATCCCCTGCCTGTCGTAAAAGGCGACTAATAGGGGCCTCCGGGGGTCACGGGTGGGCGGGAGGGGCCGTCCACCTATTAGTCTAGCCAACTTCTGTGACCCCCGTGATGGACGGCAGCGTGTCTCACGCTGCCTCGGACGCCAAGGGCGTCCTTCTGTGTACGGGAGCTTCTGAGCCCCCGCAACAACAGGAGAAGGACCGCAACAGCGGTACGCGCAGGGGCGGTTGCGGACGACAACTTAGACGTGAGTCGAAGGAAGCCCGCAGCCGTCCCTAATGCGCCGAAGATGGCCACCGCGGAGTTTTAGTTGGTATGCCGTGCGGTGTACATAGATTAGGGACTCGGCCCGGCGGTCGCCCGACGTTTTCCATCTTTCCGGGTGGCTCAACGTCGGGTCGTAAGGCACGGTGAACCCAACATAACCGCTCAGTCGTTCCCCTTGAACACTGGGCGGTAGTAATAAGTCACTTTCTCCGCGTCAACAAAAAAAAAAAAAAAAAAAGTGGTATATATTGTTATTTAAATCAAAACCGTTGCCGTTTCTAATAATAGTATCATTTAAGATTTCTTACCCATGTGTACGTGTAAGTGTCGATTTAAATTACTGCGTTTAGCAAATTTCTTATGGCATATTTCACAAAGATGTGGTTTTTCTCCTGTGTGGGTTTTAATATGAGCACATAAATATCTTTTTGCTAAACATTTGAAGTCGCAATACTTTTTTTTTTTTTTTTTTTTTTTTTTTTAAATGGCCATCTTCGGCTCATTAGGGACGGCTGCGGGCTTCCTCCGACTCACGTCTAAGTTGTCGTCCGCAACCGCCCCTGCGCGTACCGCGTTTTTGCGGTCCTTTTTCCTGTTGCGGGGGCTCAGAAGCCCCCGAAACACCGTATCGTGTCCGCCTTTTGGTGTCCGAGGCAGCGTGAGACACGCTGCCTTGGACATGTCCATCACGGGGGTCACAGAAGTTGGCTAGACTAATGGGTGGGCGGCACGTCCCGCCCACCCGTGACCCCCGGAGGCCCCTATTAGTCGCCTTTTACGACAGGCAGGGGATACCGTGGTGGAATTCTCCAAACGCCCCCAATCCACAGGGCGGGAGACGTCGGTCAGTCGTCCACCCGACGCCTCCTACGTCTCGTCTGGCGGCGGGAGGGATCACCACTGCGCTGGCGATCCCTCTCGGCACTCTCCTTCCGCGAGAGAACCGCCTCGCAGAAGTGGGCCACCGCCTGCCAGGCCTCCCGGCCGCCGACCATGGAAGCGACCACGGCCGGCAGCGAGAGGTCTTCTCCGACGACTGTTTTGAGAGCGCTGCGCTCCTCATCCCAGGCTGGACAACACTCCAACGTATGTTGGGCCGTGTCCATTGGGCAGTTGTCACAATAGTGACACACGGCCGACTCCTCTACACCTACCACCCGAAACAGGAACTCACCGAAGCAGCCATGCCCGGTGAGCACCTGCGTCAGGCGGTATGTTGCCGCTCCGTGGCGCCTGTCCAGCCATTCGGCAAAGACAGGACGCACTGCCTCTACGACCCGGTGCCCCCACGACGGGGCCTCCAGCCTGAGACGCCACTCCTCCACGGCGGCTCGCCGTAAGGCGGCCCTCTTGGCCTCCACCTCCTTCAGGGCCGGACGCTCCCCGCGACTGAACGCCTCCTCCCGCCAATGGAATACATCGGCAAGGGATTTGGCGTCCAGGTCCCAGGGCAGAAATCCGGCCAATAGGCAAGCCGCCTCGAAAGAGACCGTGCGGTACGCCCTGGCCGCCCGCTGCGCTAAAGCTCTCTGCGGGGCGCGCAGAAGGGCGACGCAGGGGCGGCCCAGGGAGTCAGCCCAAACGGGGCTGCCATAAAGGGCTATGGACCGCACGACTCCGTGATACAGCCTCCGGCAAGGGAAGCCAGGACCTTCCAGGTTGGGCAGCAGGCGGGAAAGAGCGCCCGCTGCCCGGGACAATTTCGTCCTCAACTCCTTAAAGTGGGTGCGGAATCGCCATCGGCTATCTAGGACTAAACCTAGATACCTCATGCTAGAGCCGATGGGGATCCGCACCCCCCCAACGACGATGCCGGCACCGGCCGGTGGCCCTCTCCGAGGTCCGTGAAAACACACGGCCTCGGTTTTCTCGAGGGCCACCTTCAACCCTAAACGTTGGATTCTACCAACTACTTGGCCGGTGCCCGCCGCCGCCAGAGTTGCGGCGTCCCGGAAGGTCCCAGCAGTCGCTGTGACTAACGTATCGTCGGCGTAACAAGTCACGCCGACGCCCCGGAGATTGGAACCACGGAGCACCCAGTCGTACCCGATGTTCCACAGGAGAGGGCCCAAAACCGAGCCCTGTGGAACACCGCACGACATCGCTCTTCGGTGCCACCCATCGGCGCCCGGATACACCACGTGCCTGTCAGACAGGTACGCGTGCACCAAACGCCGGAGATAGGGCGGCACCACGTGGTACCGCAGTGCCTCGTGGATGCAGGGCCAGGGCAGCGAGTTGAAAGCATTGGATATATCCAATGATACAGCTATCACTACACTGCCTCTGGCCACTGCATCCTCCGCCTGTGCCTTCACCCGCAGAATCGCGTGGACAGTGGAACGTCCCCTCCTAAATCCAAACTGCTCGTCGGCCAGATTTGGTCCGACCCTCTCAAGATGCTCGACGAGGCGGGTATGGATGATGCGCTCGAAGAGCTTTGCCACCTCGTCGAGCAACACGATGGGCCGGTAGGCCGACGGCGACTCTGCGGGTCGTCCTCCCTTCTTCAGCAGGACGAGCTTCCCGGTTTTCCAACGCACCGGGAAGACGCCCTGCTCCAGGCAGGCGGTGAATAAGCTGCGGAGCCTCGGGCCCAGGTACTCGAGGGCTAGCACCCAGGCTTTCCCGGGGATGCCATCGAGCCCTGGGGCCGTGTTTTTGCTCCGCAGCCGAAGCACTGCCGCCCGCATTTCAGCGGGCGAAACCTCCGGGATATCCCTTGCCGGATTCTCACTCGACGATGACGCCACATCCGGTGGCGCCATCGGTGGAGGAGTGAACTCCTCGGTGGCCGGGAACAAGGCCGCGACTACGTTGGCCAGTAATTCTGGCCGGAGACTCTGCGACAGCGGGGGCGCCGCTGGGCGAAGCTTCTTCATCACCACACGGTAAGGGCGCCCCCACGGGTCCCTGTCGAGAGTCCCCACGAACGCCTTACGTGCCGCGACCTTGGCCCCATGAATGGCCACCCGCAGCGCTCTCTTTGCCTCTTTGTAGAGGCCATAGAGCTGCCGCTCCTGGTCTGCGTGATTCTCCTCTCTGAGCCGGCGACGACGATGCCTGGCGTATCGGCGGCGCGCAGCAACGCACGACGCGCGCAACTGCGATAGCTCCGCCGACCACCAGTACACCTGTCGCACCGGCGAACGGCGGAGAGCTCGGGGCATGCCGGCGTCGCAGACATCCGACATTGCCACCCCGAACCACTCCGCCTCCTGCTCAACCCGTACCGGCGCGTCCGGCACGGGGAGCCACGACATGACCAGAGCGGCCAGCACTAGGGCCTCCCCATCGAGGCGACGAAGCGCCCACCGCGGGCCGTCCTGATTTGGGGCACTCGGTACACCACCGGACTGGACACTCGGGGACGCGGAGACGCCGAACCTGACGTAACGATGGTCCGACAACGTCTCCACGCCCACGAGGACTCTCCAGTCCCGGACACGGCGTGCGACGGCGGCACTCGCAAACGACAGGTCTATAATCGACCCGCCGTTGTGCCGCACGCACGTGTCCACCGACCCCCTGTTCAGGACGACCAGGCCGACAGAGATCGCCCATTCCTCCAGGACCCGACCACGACCGTTCGTCGCCGGCGAACCCCAAGCCACGGACTTGGCGTTGAAGTCGCCGGCGACGACCGCCGGGTGAGGTTGGCCTTGTTCCACCAAGGCCCCCAGCCGAACGAGGAAAGACTCAAATTCGGCGAGGGGTCTGTTGGGAGAAAAGTACACTCCTACTATCCAAGAAGTCGCAATACTGACATTTGAAAGGTTTCTCTCCTGTGTGGGTTCTAATATGATCTTTTAAAGTTTCTTTTCGGGAACATTTGTAGTCGCAATACTGACATTTAAAAGGTTTTTCTCCTGTGTGGGTTCTAATATGATCTTTTAAAGTTTCTTTCCGGGGACATTTGTAGTCGCAATACTGACATCTGAAAGGTTTCTCTCCTGTGTGGGTTCTAATATGATCTTTTAAAGTTTCTTTTCGGGAACATTTGTAGTCGCAATACTGACATTTAAAAGGTTTCTCTCCTGTGTGGGTTCTAATATGAAAATTTAAAGTTTCTTTCCGGGGACATTTGTAGTCGCAATACTGACATTTGTAAGGTTTCTCTCCTGTGTGGGTTCTAATATGAATCACTAAATTACTCATTCGTACAGTATTGTAATTGCAATGATCACATTGATAATTTTTTTTACCCATAGTTGGATGTTCCTTTAAATCATCGATTTCTTTAATTTTTCCATGGGTTACAGGTTCCTGTATTTTCATGTCAATCTTAATTGGTTCAATAATTACAGGCTTGTGTATATTCATGTGCTTTATAAGTAAAGCTTTGGTATAACACTTCGTTCCACATTCATTGCATATAAATTCTTTGTATAAAGACATTGGATTAATTATTTCATTACATATTAATGATGAAGTATTTTCAATATTTATATTTGTTTTACATGTTTCAGGTGGTGATATTTTTTCAGATCTATTTTCTATATTGTTTTTGGTTGTGTCTTGTACGTTATTATCATCCAGTTTGGGTTTTTTGTTTAGAGGTGCACCTTAAACATAAATAAATAATGTGTTATTATGTTTGCATTATTTTTAAATATTATTCGTTCGAATCCAACTCAGAAAGGTCAGGTAACATTCGAGTAGGCAGGATTTTTTTTTTTAAATTGAATTATAATACTTTATTGCACACGTACAATAGAAAAACACAGTATATACTAGAAAGAAAGAAACTACTAGAAATAAAGTACAATTGGCGGTCTTATCACTCAAGGCAATTTCTTACAGTCAACCGTAGCACGAAGACAGGGAAAGGAAAAGAAAGGGAAGTTGAGGTGTACACTATACAAGACAGAATATATTGGGAGAAAATACATACATATAATTATAAATAGACAACAAATACACAAACACACACATAGGTACATATACTTATATAGATTAATGTAAAAAAAGTAGTTACATAAACATAAATATAAGGAATAAGACAATAAATTCAGCAGGAAAGAAAGTGGATGTTAATCATTTTTTAAAACATTGGTAGTGGTTTCGCATGTCTTACATCAATCAACCGGTAACGCACTCCACAATCGAATGGCTTGAATAGCAAAAGATTTGTCGATAAATGATGTAGAATGCGCCGGCATTTTCAATATCAGGTTCTCTGATGATCGCAAACGCTTGTCATGTGTGTCATGAAGAAATTAAAATCGAGATTTAAGATGAGAAGGGCCGAGGGGATTAAAAATAATATAACAAAGCAGAGAAAGTATGTGGGCATTCCGGCAAAGCCGAATGGGTAACCACTTGAGCTTATTACGAAACTTGGAGACATGTTCATATTTGCGAAGTCCAAATATAAAACGGATAGGTACAGAAATTTTGATGGCGCTCAAGTTTATTAAAATACTATATAAGGCAGTAATTAATTCGATAGATTCTGACCACTGTGGTCAATTAATATCATTTATTTGTAATAATAAAAATATGGTTCAAGGGAAACATATTCATGTTATTCCTTGTAATATAAGCCGCATGAACCGTTTTAAAAGTAACATGATAAAATGTCTTCCTGAGTTGCCCTTTCAAAATGATCCAGACAAATTATATACTTCACTTCTTATCTTATCTTATCTTATCTTATCTCTTATCTTATCACTTTTTAACTTGATAAAATGTGAATTTAGTAAAATTTTTACTAGTAAGAAATTAGTGATTAGTGATAGACTTGTTTTTAATAAATGGGCAACTGCTGGTATCATTAAAAGTAGAAGTAAACTTTATAGATTTTATTCCGAAAGAGCATATGACCAACGTCCCTCTTTTAGGGAATATGTGAAAAATTATTCCAAAATCTTTAAACGAGCCTGTTTCACTGCTAAGTCATTATATATAAAGAATAAAATTAAATCAGCTACAAATAAGATTCAGACCACCTGGAACATTATAAATAAAGAATCAGGTAGGCAAAAAGCATGCAGCCTTGATATTAATATTAATCAAAAACATGTAACAGCAGACTTGGAAGTAGCAACCGCGTTTGAAAATTTTTTCACCGACATACCGTCAAAGACTACTCAACATCTTCAGTCTTCCTCCACGTCGGCTGAGTTGCTACTTAAACGTAATGTACCTCGATGCGACATATTTTTTGAATTCAAACCTATTAATACGCGGGATATAGTAAAGACATTTAAATGTATTAATCAGAAAAAAACTGCTGATCTGTGGGGAATTTCAGCTAAAAATGTATCATCTATTATTGATGTCATCGCACCCCATCTAGCAGCGGTATTTAACGGTTCTGTCGCATCGGGTGTGTTTCCTGATCTGATGAAACAAAGCAAGGTGATACCTCTCTTCAAGGCTGGTGATTTATCGGATCCTTCGAACTTCCGACCTGTTTCAATATTACCCACTCTAAGTAAGTTATTTGAAAAAATTATGCTAAATCAATTACTGACACATTTTGACGACAATAACCTACTTCATAGGAAGCAGTTCGGATTTACTAGGGATCGGTCCACCATTGATGCGGGGGTGGATCTCTTGGAAAATATTTTTAAGGCCTGGGAAGAGTCGCATGATGCTCTTGGCGTCTTCTGCGACTTGTCTAAGGCATTTGATTGTGTACATCATGATACTCTGCTCAGGAAACTACACCATTACGGCATTAAAAACACGGCTCTCAATCTTCTGACATCCTATTTGAGTAACAGGATTCAGAGGGTTGATATTAATGGAAAAATCTCACCCGGATCTGCGGTCACTATGGGAGTTCCACAGGGTTCAATTCTGGGACCATTTCTATTTATTGTATATATTAATGACTTACCTTACCACGTAAGGGATAATCATGAGATTGTATTGTTCGCGGATGATACATCATTAATATTTAAAATTAAAAGAATGTTACAAAATTATGACGAAGTGAACGATGCTCTCTCTAAAATTGTGCATTGGTTTAATTTAAACAACTTGTTACTAAATGCTAAAAAAACTAAATGCATTAAATTTACTATGCCCAATGTAAGACAAGTAAAAACCAATATACAAATCAATGGGGAAGAGTTGAATCCTGATGCGTCAACTACTTTTCTGGGCATCACACTAGACGCGAGACTCCAGTGGGGACCGCATATAGCAAAATTGGCAGGTAGACTAAGTTCAGCGGCTTATGCAGTCAGAAAAATAAGACGTCTGACTGATATAGACACGGCAAGAATTGTTTATTTCAGTTACTTTCATAGTATTCTGTCGTACGGTATTCTTCTTTGGGGTAATGCTGCGGATATTAATACAGTATTCGTCTTGCAAAAGAGAGCTATTAGAGCTATCTATTGTCTCGGACCTCGTGTTTCTCTTAGAGAAAAATTCAAAGAGATAAACATTCTTACCGTATCATCGCAATACATATTTGCAAATCTTATGTATGTTCGAAAAAATATTGCAAATTTTGACCGAATATGCGATATGCACAATAAAAATACTAGGAATAAACATAAACTTGTTGTACATGCTACTCGTCTCCATAAAATAAGCAATTCTTTTGTTGGTCAATGCGTACGCTTCTTCAATAAACTTCCAATGCATATTGTTAATCTTCCAATAAAAAAATTTAAAACAACTGTCAAAGAACGACTTTACAAAAAAGGCTATTACACTATAGGAGACTATTTGGAAGATACAAATGCTTGGGATTAGGTTGCTCGCATTCACACATGTTCCATAATATGAATTTATATTGTTAAATGACATTTGTATTTAAATATGTGTTAAAAAAAAAACAAGATGAAAAAAAATAACCACGCTGAGTTTCTTGGTGCTTCTTCTCAGGTCAGCGGGCTTTTCCGAAGCACTGGTAGAATCATATAGTTTAAAAAAAACATTGTTAAAAATGACGTGTAAAAGTGCCCCTAGGGGCCTAATTACATAATAAATGATTTGAGTTTGAGTTTGTGTTAAGTTGGTCTTCAGTGAGGTCTAGATAGCTGACATCTGCATAATCAAGGATGGGGAGAAGAAGGGATAGTGCACGTGAAACCTTAGTGGTAGTAGGCAGAAAAAAAAAATTGCCGTCGCAATGATCCTGCCGATGCAAACAGTTTACGACATATTTCCCGATTCTGCGGACCCCAAGAAAGA
Organism: Lapara coniferarum; assembly: GCA_949316025.1. Classification (NCBI taxonomy): domain Eukaryota; kingdom Metazoa; phylum Arthropoda; class Insecta; order Lepidoptera; family Sphingidae; genus Lapara; species Lapara coniferarum. The sequence goes on from OX438929.1 coordinate 26,361,775, forward strand.
AATTTGTCTAAGTAGATGCCAAGGTTTTTGACAGTGTCATTGAATGGGATGATGGTACCATCACAGGCCACAGGTGGTAGTAGCGCCCAGTTTAATTTGGATACTATTCTACGACTGTCAATTGCAATGGCCTGCGTTTTATAGTAGGGGAGCCCATGATGCTAAATGGGGATTTACTCGAGCGTCATAGAGACCTATTGGGTTGCAAAGCTTAGGTGATAAGAAGAAAAAAATGTTATATAGTATATACTTTTTCATCGGTGGGTGAAGCGGCTATAGATTTTTAAATATGTAAAAAAATACTATAGCATGAACATACTCGAGCGCGTTAGATATTGACAGTGTATATGCCAAATGTGGCTCTGACACCGGATGTATGTTAATCTGCCGATTTGCATGGTGGGGGTGGCCACACGGAAGGGTAGAAAATGGAGAAAAAAAAATAACTCGAGCTTATCAGATATTCTTGGGGGATATTAAGTGAACCCAAAAGAACCCCCCATTCAAAAGATTGACGATTCAGACGTGACGCAAGCTCGTGGTGGCCTTCTGAAAATGCAAAAAAATAACGCCATTTTGAAATTCTCGAGCGCGTCAGATTATTATACAGATGGTTCAGCTTGATGTCCTAGGTCATTCTGATCAATAATCTAACGATTTTTTGGAGGGATTTTCTTAATCTGACGGTATGAAAAAAAAAATTCGTGATTTTTTTCAATATTTATCTTGATTTGATCAGGTCTAGTTTTTGTGTTCAGCTAAAACTAACTAAATTGCAGTTAAATCGCTTTCAGTGACAATTAGGTTAATACGTTGTTTTTAAGTTTGGAAATACATAGCATTCAAAATATAATTTAGTTTTTTCTGGATAAAAGTCCCACTCTACATTTTCTCGGGATAAAAAGTAGCCTAAAACTTTTCCAGGGTCTCGAAGTATCTCCATACGAAAATTCATCGAAATCTGTTTGGTAGTTTTTGAGTTTATCGCGTACAAACTTTGCCACCCCTTTTTAACCCCGTTAGGGGATGAATTTCAATAAAATACGAATTCGTTTTCCCTCAATTCTGTTAGAAAGGGGTTTGTGCAAAATTTTATTTAGATTGGAACAAGGAATCACGTTGTACCATACAATCTTTGCCCCCCACTTTCACCCCCTTAGGGGTAGAATTTCTGAAAATCGTTTCTTATTGGATGCGTACGTCATACAAAGAACACACCCTCCAAGTTTCAGGTTTCTACGATCAGCGGTTTAGGCTGTGCGTTGATCCATCAGTCAGTCATTCAGGAAAAAGCATTTTATATATGTATAGATTTGTGTTACTTCGGCTTGTGCAAATCGGCAGATTATATTATTTCCGTTATTCTTGAATTATTTCCTTCAAAATAAAAAAAAATTGCACCGCGCTTGAGAATGTCAAGGTGACGTTTTTTTTTTTTTGCAAGTTTGTGTTCCTCCCACTCCCTAACGCCAAGCTCAAATCGTCAGATTAGTGAAATGGACACTTTTTAGCATGTAATTAACCCACCTTACCTTAATCTGACGCGCTCGAGTATTTCTGGTGATAGTTTTTTTTACTATTCTGATCGGCTGCCATAGACACGCATGCATATATAGAACGCCTATACTTGGTGGAGGTACTCAACGGGGTCTAAGGTGTTTTCACCCTTATGTTAATCTGCCGCGCTCGAGTAAATCCGAAAATCCCCTCTTGGGCTCCCCTACTATTAGATGGGTTGACAGACAATCTATAGGCCTTGCTCCACTCACAAATGCACTCCATATCACGGTTAATGACCGTCATAGCCTCCGTCATCCCATCCAAGTGTGCCTGAATATAAATTTGGAGATCATCTGCATAAAGGTGGTAGGTAGAACGAAGTTGATAGGAATAGAGTTAAAAAATACTGCAAAGAGGAGAGGAGACAGAACGCCGCCCCGTGGAACGTCAATCGTTGTAGTGCTATAAGAGGAAAAGGAGAATGCCCAAATCTGGTCCCACTCTTTAATGGGAAAGTATGGCCTTGTGAAATGAATCATAATTTACGAAATATTAACCTAGTTCGGCACATGGAGGCTAGGGCTGCCATCCGTCCGGATTTCCCCGGATTTGTCCTAGTTTGAAGGGCGTCCGGGGGCCGTCCGGCCGGGGTTTTAAAAATTGTCCGGGCAAAACCCGGACACTTTTGATGTCAGGGGAAATCCACTTTTTATAGATGAGCGACAAATTGAAATAAATCTTAGTTAAAACTTCATGCATTTCCCCGCATTCAAGAAGGAACGGCAAAATATTTTTTCAGAGGTGTCCGGGGAAATACCCATATTTCGCCCAAATGTCCGGGATTTTTGCCGTGTTTATCCGGCGTCGGCAATTTAGATGATGGCAGCCCTAATGAAGGCTTAACTTTTCTTACTGTCGCAATTCTTTACAGCCTGTATTTTAGTGTAAATTTACTGTAATTTTTTGGCCAATAAATTTATTATTATTATTATTAGAAATTACTTCTAATTACTGCCTCGCTGGCGTAGTTGTATTACAGTACGACTGCAAAGCTGAGGTCTTGGGTTCGATCCCCGGGTCGGGCAAAGTAATATTGAGTTTTTCTATTCAGTATCAGCCCGAAGTCTGGAATTTGTGCCCGATATGGCGATAGGCTCGCCCCCTATCACATCATGGGACGGAATGACGGCGAAAAGTGGGTGCACTAGTTGCGCCTCTGCCTACCCCTTCGGGGATAACAGGCGTGAGTGTATATGTATATGTGTATATGTATGTACTTCTAATTATTTGAAGGAAATCCTTTTCGAGGTTTATTTTTCCAGAAAACATGACGATTTTGATTCCGTATCCGCCATTTTATTGACATCGCCATTCGCGTTGAAAATATTGTTCACTTAGAGAATTGGATAAATTATGTAAGGTATTCATAATAATTCATTAAATGTCTTTAAAAATTACTTATATGTCTTCGATAGAAATCCTTCTCTGGATATAATTTTACACTTTAATTAAACGATATTTGATTCTATTTCCGCCATTTTTAATGTCCTAGACTCATGGCTGTTGTTGACACTTGACAGCGGCATTCCTGTCATTCAAAGTGCACTGTACAATTCAATAGCCTAGCATTACTAGGGTAACTAATTAATATAGTTCAAACATTGAGATTAATTGATTATCACAAAATAGCGACATTGGTGAAAATAATTTTATATTACGGTCTTCGGTAATCATGGAATTACTTAAATAAAAGAGTATCATACAGAATTGTCTATATTATATTATATGGAAAAGCGATGGATCATTTATTATTTTGTCTATTGCATACCGTGGTCATGGCCGATATTTGACATAACATTATCCTAATAAAATATTATAATAGGTATAACCAGGAAAAAATACAATGGCGATGTTTCATTATAATGATCGTCGATAATCGATGTATTAAAATTAACGATATGCCAAGCCCTAGGGATACCTAACTTTTTCATAGGTAACCTCAAAATAAAAATGAAAACATGAAATTGTACGAAAAACCCACAATCATAGAATAATAACGCCATAGGTATAATAGAATGATTGTTGTTTTAATGGGACTTACGCTATTTCTTCTATTTTGTGTGTAATTTTTACTATCATACAAAATTAAATTATGCGGGACGGACTCCCATACACAGATGGGCTTTCTCCTTTGTCATCCTTGCAAATCCGCTGGCGACGTCCAGACAAGTAAATGCGAAACCACGTGGTTGCCCTTAGAGATATACTAAGTGAACGCAATATACCAAGCAAGATATCAAAATCAACAGTATTAAAGGCATGGCTTAAGTCGAGAAGAGCCAGAACTATCAGCTTACCCTCCTCCATGCCCTGTGTATTTAACGTGTTCAAAACTGTTATGTATTAACTTGGATACACATTCATTTAATTGACCACCACCACCACCATACCAGCCCTGCATTTAATTGACACACACTCACGCCTTTTATCTCTGAGGGGGTGGGCAGAGGCGCAACTAATGCACCCACTTTTCCCCGTGCGTATTCCGTCAAATGATGTGATAGGGGTGAGCCTATCGCTATATCAGGCATAAATTCCAAACTCTGGGCTGATACTGAATTTAAAACCCAATATCACTTTGCCCAACCCGGGAATCAAACCCAAGACCTCAGCATTGCAGTCAAACCGTAATAAGACTACACCACTAAGGCAGTCTAACTTAACTGACACCTTTAGTTAAAAAGAACTACCTAAGTGGGTAGTAGTAAAACTGTATTCTTGTTGCCAGCTATGAAGCAGAATAATTGTGTTTACGGTCACCATAAATATGAAAAAAAAAGCAATGTGCTTACGATAATATTGTGTTTCATTAAATGTAACAATAAATTACCTTTGTCCTTTCTAATCCTTATCTTTTTCTTTTTGACATTCAGTTTGGTGCTTAACTTCTTTAAAGCCAAATCGTTCTCAGAATCTGAGCAACTTGATTGAGAACCATTATTGTCATCAGCGTCAGTATCACAAGAACTTTTAGACTCATCTTGATTGCTATTATTTATACCACAAGAAGGCTTACACCCTTCTTTATTACGAAGATCACAATTCTCTGTGATTTCTGGTTTAACCACAACAGTTGCACTTGGTAAGTCAAGGAGTTTTGATATCTCCTCAATACTGCAATTTGTGATATCGTCATCATTCAAACTTCTCGAAGAACCCGCATTGAAATCTGGTGGTGCCTCTGGTGTATCTGAAAATATTTAAACAATCTTACTTCTTAGTTCTTACTAATATTGTAAATGCGAAAGTTGTGAAAATGTTTGGATGTTTGTTCGAAGTAAACTTGAAACTAAATTAATAGATTTCCATGAAAGGACTTGTCCAAAAACGGTCTTAAATTCTAACCAAGATACCTTACATATATCTGGATAATACTCCCAAAAACCAGGCCTTTGTAATATATCGTATAATTATAAAGTCGTCCGATTTTGAGATTTAAATAATTTAATTATGCTTGAAAACTAATAATAATTCTCTTAGCCAGATTCGGCCACGGCGGCCAATTTCAACGGAGATCAGCCAGGTACACAGGAGATATTATAGTGCACAAATGTGTGCGCAATACACAGGTGCTCTCGCTATTCCTTCACTCTCATAGTCCGGTGAGACGGCAATCCGACATGACCGGAGAGAGATCAGGCGCAGGACCAACGGCTTTACGTGCTTTCCGAGGCCCGGGGGTATCACACCGCCAATTTCGTGACTCTTCTGAGCTGCGTCTGAGTAAATTAAGATGGAAGAACCCAGTCACAATGTTTTTTTGGCGCGACCCGTGATTCGAACCCAGGACCTCAGCGCGCAAATCGTACGCGTAATGTGTACGCAATACAACTACGCCACCGAGGCAGTCAAAAACTCAGTCAGTCAGAGCTTGAAAACTACACTTGATATTAAAAAACAATTAAAAGTTAGTTATAAATGGATATGGCGATAGGCTCGCCCCCTATCACATCATGGGACGGAATAACGGCGAAAAGTGGGTGCACTAGTTGCGCCACTGCCTACCCTTTCGGGAATAACAGGCGTGTGTGTATATGTATGTTAGTTATAAATGGAGGGGCTAAAATATTTCTTGAATGGATTCAGGATCCATATTTTTGCCTCTACAATATCCATAAAGTTTGATCCTGGTTGCATTTTGAAGTCCAGCGCCCATACAAAACATATACATAAGTTTTTAATCTTAAATTATGTGATGTTATTAATGTGATAGATATTATTTGTTAAATATATTTCTTAATGAATGTTGTTAGAAATTAAGTAAAAATTAATGGAAGAGCAATTAGTCCTAACTTCTAAATAATACCCACGAAGAAAAGAAGAAGAGCGGAGGTGCCGCAAGGTATATAGGTCATGTCACCATCAATTAGGCCATGACGTCACAGTAGGCGGGGCCTAAAACCGTAGTTCTGAGTGAATCGTCAGTGCGTTCGGTTCGGCCTCATCTGACGTTTAAATACGTATTAAATTCTTTTAACCATGAAATGTGATATTGATGAGAGTAGAAGTTGCTCAGGATCAAAAATCAAACAAGATGGCATAATATTTTATGTGTAAGTCGTTTAAATTTATGTTTATTTGCATTTTGAAACATATTTTCTTGTTGCATTACCAAGCGACATCTATCGTCGAAAAGTTGCATTCTACATATTTCTCACCGATATCTTGATTTTAACATTATAAACGCATATTACAATATTTTTTCGGCCGAAATAAGTAAACTTAGTTCATTTTGCCTCTAAATATATTCATTATTCAATCATTTATTATTTAGTTACAGGAAATGTGAAAAAATATATTAAAAAATGTAGTGACATCTGTGGGTAAGTATTCAGAAATAACGGATAGCGAAAAACATGTGCGTCATGCGAGCGACACCCAACATCGAATATAATTCGACGCTTGAAAGGCAATAATATCTAAGCGACAAATATACCGAAAATGAGTTATATACATATTTGGAATCGCCAAATTTTTTTGCGTCGATTGATCCGGGTTTCGTAGCTCTAGGACAACTTTTTTGGCGGTTAGATATTAGATGATTCCTGTAAATTTCACAACTTTTTTCTCGTTTACCGACAAGAAATTCACGACTTTTCGGATTTATAGTAGTTGGTACACTTAAGGAAATTGATTTTGAACTTATCGTGTTTTACTTGAAATCGTGATATTACTGTTTTGCATTAATATATGTTTACTTGAAATAAAAACAATGCTCACTCTTTAATTAGTTGTTTATTACCTACACAACAAAATTATAGCATTGGCGTAGATATATATTTGCCTGGACCCATACTCACCATATTGATGTGCTAAGATATTTTCAGCTTAATAAAATATATTGTTAATAGTACATATATACAACTTTACATAAAACGAAATAAAAAGAGAGTAATCGGTTAGATAATTTTACCTGAATAATACAAGTTCTATTTTTTATGCTTAGATATTTTTACTTGTCAACCTTTAACTTCAATGATGTCGCATAGTTAATTTTACCGGGTATGTTCAGGTGGTTATACTTATTGTTAAGAGATATTCACCTGTTCGCAATAAAGAAAATACACCCGCTTAAGAACCTAGTGTTTTGAAAGTGTCGTTGGCTATTCTCATCTAGCCATGTATTTTTCTTATATTCCATGGCCTCTTTTACATCGTCCCACTTTCTTTCTCGTGTTTGCAAAGTACTATGAAAATCTTTTGTGGAAAACGTATGTCAAAATCGTAGAATGTGGTGCTCCATAGTCTCTGACTACCCGTATGGGATAAAGGCGTGAGTTTGTATGTGTATGCTTTCAGCAAAAATAAAATTTGAGTGAAAATTACGAGTTTCCAACACAATTAATAAATCCTACTAATATTATAAAGGCGAAAGTTTGTAAGAATGTATGGATGTTTGGATGTTTAGATGTTTGGATGTAAGGATGTTTGTTCCTCTTTCACGCAAAAACTACTGTACGGATTTCGATGAAATTTGGCACACGGGTAGATCGTGTCCCGGATTAACACATAGGCTACTTTTTATCCCGGGAAAATATAAAGCGGGACTTTTATCCCGGAAAAACTTTTTTAAAGCGGGCGGAGCCGCGGGCAAAGGCGAGAACCTCCCTCAGCGAATTTGTTAACTATTATCAAATTCTATATCAATATGCCATATTTTGGATGTATGTATGTTTATCTAACAATAAAATTTGATTTTCATTAAAGTTTGCTGCTTATTAAATAGTTTAATGTTGGTGGGAATAACAATATTTACAATATTGGGCACGTATTTATGTTTTTCTACATTTGTGCGACCCAATAATTTAGCTATAGATATTTTTAATTGATTTTCTTAATATATTTAGTTATCCTTATACGATTCTTACCAACTGCGCATTTTTAAATATTTGATAATTCTTTAAATTTACTTGTTACGGTATCCATAAAATTATCCATTTAGACGATTTTACCTGTTTGTAAATTAAGGTCATGTTTAACTAAGCGACGGTAACTTTTTAATTTATAATCGTCAAGGCTGTTGATTTAAGTCAAAAAATGTCAAACATTAAGAAATTCCTAAAACAGTTACAATTATTTTTGTGCAGAGAATAGTTTAGTTATGTTTTTTTGTCAAAATCAAAACTTTAAAACGCTCTACTGAAAAAAATTGCTGAATGTCGCTTAGATATGATTGCCTTTCAATCGTCGATATTATTTTTATTAATTTCGTGGTATTTGTAAGTTTTTTTCGTGTTATTGATTTATTTGTTATCATTTTAGATTCCCCATTTTTTTTTTTTGTTTTTTGCGGAGAAAGTTACTTATTACTACCGATGCTGTAAATACAGACATTAGAAATGCATGAATACGTGTTATGAATAGACGCAACAACTGGACGCCAACAAAATAATCGAAAACATAAAAAAAATGGTTGGAATATAGAAAAAACAATAATTTCGCTTTTCCTTAGAAAATATTCCTACCTGTCAAACATTTGATGTTCGTCCCGTCGTTTAGAAATCAATTATATTTAAAAGAATACTGTAGTTTTTTTTTAAATTGACAACCAACAATTTCTGATCGCAACTATAATATTTTACGGACTTTGGCGGGAACCTGGGCGTAAAGGTTGCGTTGTTTCGGTTGAATTTGATTTTTATGTGCATGATGCGGTTTGTTCAATGGCCAATAAGGAATACATTCATTTTTATCATAATACTAGGTGTTTCTTGCGGCTTCATACGCGTGTAATGCCTTTCCGCTAAAAAAAGTCCCTATGAAGAGATTAAAAATATGCATTACTTCCATGGGGCTAAATTACTGGGATAACAAATAGACTATGTGTTTATCTAAGACATGATCTACTCGCGTGCCATTTCATCTAAATCCGTTTCGTTGTTTCTGTGTTTACTTCTAACACACATGTAAATATCCAAATATTTTTATGAACTTTCGCATTTATAATATTATCACAGGATACTGAAGTAGATATTAGTAAGATTATCATTATTAATTTTAATCAATAAGGATTTTTTATCAACAACTTTAACAACTTCTTTTATTTTGTTTTATTCCTTAATTTTCCTGTATGTATGTGTCACCTATGTAATGTATATGCTGAAAAACGGCTAAGCGCCAGTAGAATAATAAATAATGTGGTCCCGCCATACTAACGCACATAGAATCGTCTGGAACAAAACACTTTTGCTTGATACGCCATAGGGGTGAAAGGACGAACTAAATTATTGACAACTTAGCTCTGTTACGCTGTAATAATGCCATTCACCGCTAGATGGATTTTGATTGGGGGGTGGAGCTATCGTTATATTTTATCCCCCGACCCCCCGCATTTAGCGACGCTACGTTCTAAAGAGATTTTGGCTTGACACACCTCCGCTCTTCTTCCTCCGTGATAATACCTAAGTGGCCAGGAGTGGCTGGAAATCAGCGCTGGATGAGTTTTACATCTTACGAAAGCAGTTAAGCTGAGCCAATTCCTTCTGTCATTATTTTTTTCTATTTTCTAAGTTTTTTTCTGCTTGTTTCAAATTTTGTAACAATATTGATTTTGGCAATAAACATTATTATTATTATAAATTGATATTCTTTATTATTATTATACACATTATTATATATTGTCTAAAGCCATGGCCGAAATTCAACTACAAAGTTATTTTATTATACAAAAGCTATGACATCACTTACCAATTTCCTCCGGTTCTTTCTTCATTATAACATCTTCACATTTAATTTTTCTTTCTATTTCATTTTTGTCCCATATTTGCAAGAGCTCCACACAGCTTTTCGTCATTGTGCTTGTTAGGCCGTGTGCCTGCCTATTTATAAAGGTAAGTGATTGTGTATTCAGCTGAAAAAAATATCTTATACTGAATTGATATAATTCAATGTTTCCCGGAAAAAATTCTGATTTTCTGCACCCTGAGAATGACTTTACGCGATATCTTCTACTTAACTTAATAATTACGCTTGAGTAAATTTTTGTATGGAAATTTTAATAGCACCCCGGTGAGCGTATTTGGAACTAAAAGACGGGAGCGTGAACATTGCCCATGAATAGTAAACATGTAACCATGGTAATTGTAAACTTTAAATGTATATATTTTTTTATTTATAATTATTATTTATTTATAAACTATAATTACATACTCATCATCACATTACTTAAAGTGTTACTAAAATATTAAAGTGCACAGGATGTATTAAAGAGAATGGTGCCCGATGAGGTATAGCCTGTGTTTCAGGTCACCAGGTTCTCACTTCTTTGACGTACAATAACAATGACAGTCATATTAAAGGTCTTAATACGTCGATCTATCCCAGTAACACAAATATCGTCCAGAAATACGACACACCCAGGTATTCCGCGTAGAGTTTCCTCCATTATTTTTTGGAACTTCTCCGGAATACATGACAAACCATATGGAGTACGGCGATAAACAAAAGTACCTATATGTGTAGTGATGGCGGTAAATGGTTGCGATTCCTCAGACAACAAGCACTGTTCATAAGCATGTGTCAGGTCAATTTTGGAAAACTTCTCTCCCCCGCTCAAATTCGCGAACAATTCGTCAATTCGGGGCAATGGGTAATAGTCCCTTTTCAATTTTGGGTTAATGATCACTTTGTAGTCACCACAAATACGAATATCTCCATTTTTTTTAATAACGGGTACAATAGGTGTACCATAGTCTGCATATTCTACACGATAAATGGAGCCATCCGCTTCCAGCCGTGCAAGTTCACGCTCAACGCGTCCACGCAGTGCCAGAGGTATAGGTCTCGCACGAACATATACCGGTTCGTTATCCGAAAGTTGTAATTGAATGGTCCGCTTACAAATACCAAGTCTATCACAAAAAACTTCCGGAAATTCACTGCGCAGTCTGTTAACTAAATTGTCATCATCGATCTCATTGAGGTAAATTTTGGTGATTTTTAAAACACATATCCAGTCACGCCCTATAAGAGGTCGCGCTCCACCTCTAATAACATAAAGTTTAAGTGCACTACTAAAAACGTCACCAAGTCTGACATCCACCTCAATGTAACCGAGCGATACAATTTGCGCACCTGAGTAGCTGCGCAAAATTAAATTGTCCATGATAATCTCCTTATGCGAAAAATATTTACTGTACATGTCCTCACTAATCGCCGAGATACGACTACCAGTGTCTACTTCACATACGATTGCTTTTTTTTCTATGAACAATTTAATCAAATACGGTTTGTTACCTCGAGCTACCACTTCTATATTGAACATAATGTCTTCAACCGACCCGTCGCTCACAAAATTCTGCTGAATGCCTCCATTGCTACCGCTTCCCTTCTTGCACATTATTTTGAGATGTCCTCTCAGTCCACATTCATCACAGTTGTAACTAGGGCTTTCATTTCGAGACTCTCGGTCTCGAAAATTTCGAGAGTCTCGACGATTTTTTTGTATTTTCGAGACTCGAGACTGCTGCCTCCAGTCTCGGGAAAAACGAGACTTTCGAAACTAATATCAAATAATAATAATTATTGAAAAAATTACTAAATTATCAGGATGTTTTTAATGCGGATCGGTGGCGACATAGAAAAATTAAATTTTTGAAAATCTCTCGGAAGTCTCAACCTAACCTAGTTGAAACGTATTATACGGGTCTTTATAATTAAGTACATTATTGTTATGGTAAATTGGGAAAAGATCTCTTTTTGACAATGGTAGCGATAGGGGGAAATACTCAAACCATTGCTAATCCCTGCTAATTATGGTTTGAAAAGTTACGAAAATCCCAGGACATGAGACAACCCAAAGCATTCATATAACATTACAATTAAGCATGTCGATGGTCACGGAGTGCACATGTGCATGCTATCGCAACTTTCGTAGGAGTCTGCTCTTGAGCAAAGTCTCTCGCTGTTTGAAGATGAGACTCGAATAAAATGTCAAATAAGTATGAAACACTTCGCGGCACCCTCATACACTTTATTTATACGGTAGCGGGTCACCGATCGCCCAACCGCCGTCTGCAGGCCGGTTTTAAAAGAGGCTTCAGACGTCTCGTCTACGCCTATTACGAGAAGAGAGTCTTCACTTACTATAGCGTGACATTAGTCATAAAATACATTAGTCATGTTTCGACCCTAAAAACCTGCGACGCGAGAATATTAAAAATACAAAAAGTCCCGATACTTTGAGTTTGACTACCCAAACACTAATGCTAATCTTTACGTACTTCTAGCGTAGAATTAGAGATTTTTTTTCTTATGCGATTTACTTAATTAAAAATTATAAAACAAAACCCCCCGCTGAGTCTGTATGTATGTCTTAAGGCGAAATTACTCAAATACCACCTAACAGATTTCGTAGAATTTTGGTATGGAGATAGCTTGAAACTCTGGAAAGGCTATAGGCTACTTTTTGTCCTTGTAAAACTATTTCACGTGGTCGAAGCGGTGAGCAAAAGCTAGTTTGTAATAAAATCAAATCCTCTCTTTGAAAGTAATTATCCAACGCTCTTTATCTTTTACGGGACAGATATAAAAATTGAAAAGTCGCATAAGTAATTGGTAATTTAACTTCCATATGGCTTTATAATAGTGTGATTTATAAAGTACTTTATTCATATATCTTGTATTGACTGCCTTAAAAGTCTTTAATCGTGGCCTACGAGTATAATGACTATTTTTGAAATAGTCTCGAAAGTCTCGTTTTTTTTCGAGACCGGACCAAGTCTCGTTTTTTTTTTCCCGAGACTCGTAAATGTACCGAGACTGAAAGCCCTAGTTGTAACTCTTAAAGCGACACCTGTCCGGATTATGCGCCTTTCCACAGCGCCAGCAGGTACCCGCGGCCTCCGAGCCGCCTGCACCACTAGTTGCGTACGCACGTGTCGTATGTCGGGGTCGTGCTCGCGGACCAGAACGCCCGCCATGCAACTTATGCAGGCCTTCACTGCCTTCGCCTTCCACCCCTGATGAGTCTGCCTTCACCACCGTGGAGCTACTCGCTTCGGCATGTTTTACTGCCGCTTCTAGCGCTAAAGCCAATTCCACTGCCTCTTTAAATTCAATTTTTTTTTCCGCAAAGATTCGTGCCCTCATTGCGTCATCAGCCAAACCAGAAACAAATTGGTCACGCAGATTCTCTTCAAGAGACGCACATGACTGACACTTGACAAAATTGCACGTAGTTGCCAGATGTTTTAGTGCTTGCAAATATTCAGTGAGAGACTCATTACTACGTTGTCGACGCATTCTGAAAATGTGACGTTCGGCTATTTCTGACCGCTGGGGCTCAAGATGATTGGTCAAAATCTCCACTAGTTCATCGAAAGAATGTTCCTCAGGAAATTTTGGTGAACATAAATCGCACATTAGAGAATAGGTCTCCGCCCCAACTACTGTTATAAGTAATGAAACTTCAAAGTCCTTACCGACGTCATTCAGTTTTATAAATTGATTAACCCGTCGAATATACGCCGGCCACCTCTTCGATGCCAAGTTAAACTCTTCTAATTTGCCAATCGGCATTTTCGAAGTAATATTGATTAATATTTTTGAAATTTTTAGATGTAAAATGTAAATTTTTTTTGTCCTCGTCGCCAATGAGATGTCAAACCAAGAGCGGTGCGTGACAGACTGTTTTATTCTTTATAAACCATAAACAAAACCTCACAATTTCCACGTGGGGTTCCATGAACCTGGTTGAGTTCAATGCCAAGAAAACGCAGGTGTGTGCGTTCACGTGCAAAAGATCCCCGTTTTCTCCTCTCCCCAATCTTCAGGGTGTTCCACTCTTAATGCGGAATGACCTGAATATCCTTGGTATGGATATCCGCTGTGATCTGAATCCAAGGAATCACATCGAAGGCGTTATATCTGCCACATCACGCAGGGTTGGAATCCTGAACAAGGTGCGTCGGTTCTTCACGCCCGGTCAAATCTTCCGCTTGTATAAAGCACAGGTACGGCCGGGTATGGAATACTGTTCGCTCCTCTGGGACGGTTCCGCCCAATACTTGCTCGATGCCTTGGATGGATTGCAGCGGCGGGCCATCCGCATTGTGGATGATGCAGACGTAACGAGCAACTTGGAGTCGCTACAATTGCGGAGGGATGTCGCTTCTCTAAGCGTGTTCTACCGTCTGTATTTTATTTATTTATTTATTTATTTTATTTAAGGACCTCCAACGAAGAATACACGACTTATAATAAAAACAATGATGTAGCATTTTCACAATTTACAGTGTGACGTGCTTCTTCAATTATAAGAGACCACAGCATGCAAATTTGAGCACTTGTACATCGGCAAAAAATGGAATATAACATCTTATGTGACAATATGTGGTTAGTGAGCGTGATTAATTATAACTTATGTTAATTTATTTTATATTATATTATTTTATATTATATTATGTGAAGTACTTAATAGTTGCAGGACTTGTTTCCTATAATTAGAAATGTATCATGGCGAATGCTCTGAAAAGTTGTTTAATCTGATCCCCTCCTCTCCTTTCCTCAGCAGAACCACGCGTGCCGGCATCCGAAGCCACAGCTTGATGGTTAAACCATCTCGGCCCGAACCAATAGGTTCGCCAATTCTTTTATTTGCCGCACCATCAAGCTTTGGAATAGTTTACCGGCACACGTGTTCCCTCCTTCCTATAATCCTCGGTCCTTCCGCCGTAGCGTGAAGAAGCAGCTCAGTAGGCCGGCATGATTGTGTCGAATGGCATGAGATAACTATCTGCTGCCATTCGATACTCTATCTGGACTGCATCGCGCTTACCATCAGGTGAGGTGCAGTCACTTTGCCGTGCCCGAATAAAAATAAAAAAAAAAAAAAAAAACGCCTCGCCTCATTTGAAGTAGGACATTGTACTTAGTGGATTAGTGCAAAAAAGAAGCTACTCCTGCCAACTTTTTTTTATATCGTGTTCTACCCAACACTATGCAGATATAGAATAGGCGTTCGGATATCTAACAAAGTTGACAGCAGTGTGACCATTTGTGGCAGATTTCTGCCATTTGGGCAGATTTGGCACCTAAATTTTAATAATGGCAGATTACGCTGACGATTTCACAAAAGTGGCAGATGTTGGCAGATTTCAAGATTATCTTTATTATTTTGAAAATACAATTAGAATACCTACTTATAGTTTTCTAGGTCTTAATATTTACATTTAGGTCAACAAAATGTTGTTTACAAAGATACATTGCAAATAAATTTCCCAATATAGTAGATGGAAATATATTTTTAATCATATGTTATGATTTTTATACATATCAAGGGCCATGTCCACCACGTGGCCTATATAGCCTACAAGAGATCTCACTAGGCATCGCCTTTAAAGAGATAAATAGGGAACTTGAAATTGAATAGGCGAAACTGGGTCGAAATAGCTCAGTTACGAGAGCACCGGCACGGTACGCTGAAGGTCGCGGGTTCAAGTCCTGCTTTCGACTGTTCTTTTTCAATGTTTCCATAAAAATGAAAATATATTCTTCGAAAAGTCGACAATGAATTTCGAAATTAAATTCGACAATAGTGTAATCATCTTTTTGGAATCTGGTGAAAGTAGTACAAGTACAATTTTAAGTGTGGACAAATTCCGGGGAGCGATTGGGAAAATACGTGATGCAAATGGAACTCCAAAATATCCTAATATTGCAAACTTTGCAAAAGTTGTCTTATGGTTGCCGATGGATATTCTCCCAAGTTAACTTGAATAACACAAAAACAACGAACAGGCTCCTAAACAAACATGTATCCACTTTGACCACAAAAAAGAAGGTATAAAGGAACATGGAACTGTATCTCATTTAAGCCCACGAAAGAAATGATTAAAAGAATATAGTTAAAATCAATTTATAATGAAAATGACCAAAATTTCGAATTTGATGCAAATATTATATTAGAATACTTTTTAACATAAAACCAACCACTACCAACCAAATTATAATTATAATTTACCAAATTATAATTTGGTTGGTAGTGGTTAAACCAAATTATAATTTAACCGACTTCAAAACCACTACACACCCAAAAATAACTTAGCTTTTTATACGTATATTTGGAGTCAGTGCTTAATTTAAACATTGTTTTCGTATATTGTTTGTGTATTTGCTTAGCTTAAGAGCCTATGTGAAAAACATATGGAATCGTGATGGGCGTGACTTAGCGTATTTCAAATGCGAGGCGCCGCACGGCCCCGCTGAGATAGATCGCGCGCCTCGGCCCTCGTCGCATCGCGTCGTTGCGACAGGTCGTTGCACTCAAGCCCGCGAAAAGATCGTCATTGCAAATGCATGTCTGTGTTGTAAATATTATAGTTATTATAATTTCTAATAAATTTATAACTTATAAAACATAGAATTTATTTTAATTCGTTTATAGAACCATTATTATGTCACTATTATCTACCTAATTACTTGAACATTATGTAAAATGACATTGTAAGTTATTGTAAGGTTTTAGAATTCGGGTATGGCAACACTATACAAAAGTCACAAAATTAAGGGTAGTAGTGAAGGGAAAAGGGTATTTATAGTAGGAGCACTCGGCAGATGGATTCATTCGGTACGGAATTGCGGACAAGTTGTCTACTAGAAATAAAGTGTACCTAACATACTAAAGTGGAATATAATCATTTGGTATATTATTTAAGTGAAAAGTGTTGAGTAATTGTAAAGTGATCAAATTAATAATAGAAGATTATATGTATAAACTTGAAGTTTAATTGGAGTGATTCTTACATTATCTAAACTCATCGAAAGTATTATTCACTTATATTTGACTTTTGTTGACAAGATAAAATTTGGTGTGGTGGTAGGTTCGAGTCTTACCCCTACGTAGGTCTGTATATAGGTAAAAAGCAAAGCAGTATGAAACTTCTATAATATGTTTTAAATTATATTTTGCTTTGCTTTGATTTATTCTTGTGGACTTTCCTAACTTTGGTGGACATAAAATAAATAATAATACAATAAATGGCGTCACTATTTTTCGGCCCGACTCGGGATTCGAACCCGGGACCTCAGCACAATAGGCGTATCGTGTGTGCAACTACGCCTTGGAGGCAGTCAAACATAGCATCACACCTTTTCTCCTCACATTTCGTTAGCTATTTTAGGTCTTATCAAATAGGAGACGAGCTTATTGCCACATACCGGGCCCAATTCAACAGACCGAGTTGATACTGGACAGAAAAAAATAGTATTTGCCCGACGCGGGATTCGAACCCGAGACCTGAGCGTGGAGGCCGTACCGGGCACGTAATACAACTACGAGTTGCGACATCAAGGTAGTTTCGACAAGTCATTCACGATGAAACTTCTTCCCTGGAATGTCAGGTCTATTTTACGTAAATGATGCTTCACTCTAGTGCCACCATGCAATTTAAAAATCGAATTTTGTATGTAAAGGATGTTCGAAATTTATGCAATGCAATAAAATTACATAGCTTGATATGAAGATTGATTACATTATTATGGTTGAATAGTCACTATATAGGATATAAATGTTACAAATGTTGAAGGCGGCCGCTACCTATCTAGATAATTTTTAATTTGAACTGTATGTAATGTGGGGTAAGAAAAATATAGCAAGGTCATTCTTACTACGCGGGTACTTATGCTTATAGAAAATTTTAAATGTTAATTACTTACAATTTTTTAAATATTTTTGATATTTTGTACAAAGAATAGACTGATGTTTACTGCAACAGCTACTTCTTCAATTCTAAGGCATTTGTTTTTGTTTTGCAATATAACAAAGCTCCGATATCCTTATTGAACTGAATGAAAAATAATGATGGCCATATTTTAAAAGGAGACGGGAAAAACTTCATAGAACTTTGGGCTTAGTGTTACAGAGATAATTTATGCATTATTTTATAGTTATATTAGAACTATTTCCAAATGAGAAAGAAAAATATGTCTGTCCAATGGGAGTAAAGAAAGAACCGCTGTAGAGTAGAGCTTCTAAATCATTTTTCGGTGAATAACTTTTTTTTACCTGATGACATAAGATGTTCACAGTACCGACCGATCATTGTGTTGCGCTTGCCTGTTATTAAACTTATAAATTATTTTAATTGTGCGTATTGATGTTTAAATTCAGAGAATAAATCAACAAAAATTATGTTTGTAAATGTAGGCGTATGCACGTTTTACACCGTTTAATTATAATTATTTATTTGTGGTCTCTCATTTTATTATGAAGGTATAGTGTTTTGTGTTTGTAAATTTCCTTCAATTGTATTTTATCCTTATTTAACGGTGATGTGTGTGCATTAGCTTATATAACTAATCTGACTTTGTATGCAAAAGACTTGAAAAGAAAAAGAAAAAAAAAAATCATATAAAGATTCAATGGACAATTGATGACAAAAAATTAAGCCCGGAGTTTCTTTCTGCCTTTCTTCTTCGGGTAGTCATCGCTTAGATAGCTAGTGAAAGGCTGGTAGGTTAGCTAGGCTAGGGCCTGTAGTGTCCTCACCGGTGAGGATCGCGACGCGTGCCTCCCATTAATTTTAATAAAAAATATTCTTTTTTTATCTCTTTCCTGCCAGCCCGAGCTTGGCTTCTTTATATTTAGTTTACATTGATTTTGCTCCCTTTAATTGTGTCTTTAGCTATATAAGTGACTATTTGTAATAATAATTATTAATTGAATGTATCTTGACATATCATAAGTGCAACTATGTTCGCCTACGTGATGAATAAAGTATTTTTTTTATTTTTATTTTTACCTAACCATTGGATTGCCCTATTGAATAGTGAACAGAGCTAGCTTAGACAATAACCAGAATTGAAAATATCACATGGAATCGACGAGGACTGATATAAATATATAATGGCTCATTTACACTCTCGCGCGAGTGGTACGCCGAACACAATACGAGCCACGACGCGAGGTGTGAAGCTAGAGTGTTAGTGAGTCAATAATGTATTTCAATTTGACATTACGTCGGGAGCGCTGAACAAAGTTGCCAGTAAAATTAAATAATATCGACCAATATTAAATATCCCAAAAAGTGAAAATGTCTTTTTAGTTTAATTTCTAAAATACCTATAGTTTTTAATTCTTATTCTTTTTCAGCCTTTAAAAGGCTACTATTGCACATAGGTCTCCCCCAAAGATTTATTAATACTATTATGTCAATATTATTCTTGTTATACATGCTTGGTATTCTTTGAGTATGTAACCAACGCTCTAAGTTGGTGCCAGCGCCGTGTGTAATATTACACAAACCACTTGGTGCCACTTTTCACCTTTCTATAACTCAAAACCTATTTAAAGTAAACACATAAAACTGTGTGAGTTTAATTATATCTATAAGGACATCTAGAAGCCCAAATTTCATGAAGCTAGCTCAAACGGTTATAAAGATATGAAGGTCAAAATCGTAAATTTTTGTACTGACTGACAGACTTATAGTATCTAAACCTAACCTACTTCCAGATGACCTAGAAGGATGAAATTTGGAATCCAGCTCGGTACTTATGTGTAAGCGTAAGAAAAAATCTAAAAATAAAAAAAGTTAAAAATACAGGGGTCCACATAAAAAAAAATATATTTTTAATGGTAGCGTTGGAACCGTTACAAGCAAATATTTGAAACAATCCCAATATATGTTTTGTTATATTTGCTTTATAACAGAAATATAAAGATAAAGTTAAGCCAAAACATTTGTGGTGTCCCCATAAAAAAACACTTGTAATACGAGCTAAACAGCCGGCCAACGTTGTGTCGGCGGCGCGCGGCACCACACAACTCAATACCTACCTAGTTTTCTTTACAAAAAGTAATGATATCCCACCAAAAACATAAATGTAAAAGATATCACATTTGTAAATACCAGCAACTATTATAGGTATTCAATAAAGCAAACAAATAGAATTTAATACTTGTTCATAATGTTATTTTGTTCCTATAAATACATATTTAGATTTTGCATACAACTTGGCACACATTTAGATCTCCATTCTTTTTGCGGCGAAGCCCACAGCTAAGCATAATTTTGGTATTGAACTTGGCTATCCTTTTTTACATTTATGTTTTTGGTGGGATATTTTTCAATGGAAGACATAAAAATAGAAGAATATTGATACATGCTTCAAAAGTGTAAGGTCAAGCCCAATTTAGGCCGTCTCCTTTATACCTATTAGAGTTTGTGGCCAGTCATGTCCAGCGGATTTTGATTTTAAAGCCTTTAAAGAAAAATAAATCGAAATGGCGGCCTTTATTTAAAATTCTAACATTACATCTGCCTTTTGTGCACAAAACAATGCCCAGATATCGATTTCGAGTTCGATTGGCCTTAATACAAAAAACTTCAAAATGGTGGCTACTTTTCAATTCTGACATTGGATCACTCTTTTGTTAATAATGTTACACCCAGATATCGATTTTGCGGTCGATTAACCTTAAAACAAAGAAATTCAAAATGGCGGCCACTTTTTTCAGTTCTGACGGTGGATCTGCCTTTAGTAACTAAAGTGGTACTCAGATACCGATTTTGAGGTCAATTGGCCTTAAAATAAAGAAATTCAAAATGGCGGCCAATTTTTTCAGATTTGACATTGGATCCGTCTTTTGTACCTACAGGCCTGCCCAGATGTCGATTTTGAGATCGAATGGCCTTAAAACAAAGGAATTCAAAATGGCGGTCATTTTTTTCAATTCTAACATTGGATCCGTCTTTTGTACCTACAGGCTTGCCCAGATATAGATTTTGAGGTCGATAAGCCTTAAAACAAGGAAATTCAAAATGGCGGCCACTTTTTTCAAGTCTAACATTAGATCCGTCTTTTATACCTAAAGGCCTGCCCAGATATCGATTTTAAGGTCGATTGGTCTTAAAACAAAGAAATTTCAGAATCGTCTGGTAACCCTGACTACTGTATACTTGTCTCCCGAGTAAACTTCTTCTTTTAGTTCAAATCCGTCATGATTTAAGTCCTAAATGCTTTTATAGTGTGACTTATTAAGGAAGAAACCTGTGCTAGTGTTATCTCCAGTTTCTCTCCAGCAACTCGTCTGCAAAAGCGAAGAAGATAAGTCATATTTATCTACCAACACTGATTTTTTCAATTTGTACCAGCACACATTTAAAACGAAGTACCCACTTTTTACGAAGATTTCCAAGTGCCAAAATCAATTTGACAACGCAAACGTCTACCTGACAACTGTTACAAATTGTCAAACTCAATTGACATCACCTTATTTGATATTGACATATAAAGTGCTGCCAGCGGTAAAAGTTTCCCTCAACTGTGGCGGTTTTTCAAAATGAGCGGGTGCAGTAAATGTAGCAAAGCAATTAAATCTTGTGACCTGAAACTTTGCTCTAAATGCAACCTAACCTACCACTACCAGTGTTTAGGTATATCAGCAGACAATTTTGCCAAAGAATCCAAGGCTTACAAAACAACTTGGAAGTGTTTGGGTTGTAGATTCACGGATAAGCAAGGACATACTATACTTTCCCAATCAACAAGATTAGTCCAAAACGCTGCTTCACCTATCGCTGATAACTACGAGGACTTAAAGCAATACATAGACAATAAGCTGGAAGAAGCATTGTCGCGACTTCTCAATGAAATAAAGCGAGACATTTCAGCGGAAAACTCCGATACGCGTTGCAAGATACAGGAGCTTACAGATAGTGTTAATTTCATGTCTTCTAAGTGTGACCAACTACGCACATCTTTAGATATTGTTACCAAGAAAGTCACTGATCTTGAGCACGAGAATATTATTCTTAAATCACAGGTTGTAGACTTGGGCAAATCACTACAACTGCTTGAGCAGCAATCTCGCAATTGCAACCTTGAAATACAGTGCGTGCCTGAGCATAGATCGGAAAATTTAAGCACCACTATACGTCAGCTTGCTACCACCGTAGGTTACCCTCTTTCGGACCACGAATTACTGAACTACCATAGGGTCCAAAAAATTAACCAAGATTCGAACCGACCTCGCTCTATCGTGGTCAAACTGTCTAGTCCTCTGGTGCGGGACAAAATTCTTTTTGCAGTCAAAACCTTTAATAAAACTCATCAGCAATACAAGCTTAACTCGAGTCATTTAGGCCTCGGAGGAGATAAGAAGCCTATATATGTCAACGAGCACTTGTCTCCTTCTAACAAACAATTGCACGCTGCTGCCCGGAGAGTTGCCAAAGACAAGCAGATACAGTTTGTGTGGGTACAAAACGGCCGTATATATATGAGGAAAAATATCCATTCAAAAAGCTTCTTGGTCAAGGATATAGAGTTTCTGAATTCACTATAATTTTTTACGATTTCTATGTCAAGTAATAATCACTGTTCTAAGTTTAATATTTTGTATCAGAATACTAGAGGTTTAAGGACTAACACTAACACTATTCTTAATAATGTACTTAAACAGGAATTGGACGTTATTATTTTAACAGAGACATGGCTCAACGATTCAGTGTTTGATCACGAAATTATTGATAGCAGATACACCATTTTCAGACGAGATCGAAGCTCCTGTTCTTCCATTAAAAAAGACGGAGGCGGAGTTCTAGTCGCTATTTCAAAAAAATACAACCCCGTACGCAAATTATCTTGGGAGTCTACAAATGAAGACCTCTGGGTCAATATGAAATTGTATGAAGGCAATTCAATATTTCAGTTTTATATCTGCACACTATATTTGCCTCCCCCAGTTGCCTTCAGTCAACTTGAAAGTCTATTGTCGAACATAACCGATGTTGTACATCATAAAATACCCCAAGAAGCTATAGTACTCTTAGTAGGTGATTTTAATCTTCCGAACCTTCTCTGGGAACATGATAGTAACCTTCAGACTTTAAGACCATTATGTACCTCACACCTAACTCATAATTTACTTAGTGATGCCATGTCACTTACTGGTCTTATTCAAATAAATGAAATTGTTAATGTGAATGGCCATATTTTAGATCTAGTTTTAACTAACACAAATAAATATATATCAGTGAGTCGCTGCCTTGCTCCCTTAGTTGCTGAGGATGTTCACCACCCTGCTCTATCCTTATCATTAAAGATTTGCCCCAATAGACCCCCAAAAGTGTTTAAATCATCAGCTCTAAATTTCTTCAAAGCTGATTACACTAGGATCAAAGAAGATTTAGAAGTAACACCCTGGCATGAGCTTTTTGGATCTAACCAAACTATCGACGAAATGGTTGATACTTTCTATGATATTCTTAATGGAATTATAACAAAATACACACCAATAATTCAAAAGGGAAATAATAAATATCCCTTCTGGTTTAGTCGAACCCTCCAAAAGATACTAAAAGAAAAAGCAAAATTTCACTCACGATTTAAGAGATACGCTAATCCTAGAGACTTATGGACATACTCAATATTGCGGGACAGATGTCATAGAATGATTATAGAATCTTTCAATAAGTTTAAGATCGAAGCCAAAACACATATCAAGAATGATCCCAAATACTTCTGGAAATTTATTAAATCACTTAGATGCAACAGTAATGAAATTCCCGATGAAATGTTCCTTAATGCTCAAGTGGTCCGCGGTGGGCAGGAAATCAGCAACCTATTCTCTGAATACTTTCATTCAACCTATAGCGCCAAACAACATAGCATGCCCAACGCGTTGTCTGATAAATGCATATCCACAAGCGAGTCCTTATCTACTTGCTTTTTTTCGGAATCGGACATACTCAAGTCTCTGAATAGCCTAGACATCAATAAAGGACCAGGTCCTGACTGTATACCTCCATTGTTTTTAAAAACCTGTTCACGTCAACTGGTGGAACCTCTTCATCATATTTTCAATAGATCGCTTTCATGTGGAGTATTTCCTACGAAATGGAAGTTGGCATATGTCAAACCTATTCACAAAAAAGGAGACCAAAGCGACATTGCCAACTACAGACCAATCTCGATTTTGTCTTCCATAGGTAAGCTCTTCGAAGCATTGGTCCATAAAAGATTACAATACCATTTGAAGCACCAATTCAATACCCATCAACACGGTTTCCTACCAGGACGTTCAACCACAACAAATCTTCTGGGCTATGTTAGTGACATAACTAATGCAATCGAAGACAGGCATGAAGTGCATGCCATCTACACGGATTTTTCCAAGGCATTTGACGTCGTGGATCACAACCTACTCATCCAAAAGTTGGGTCACGCCGGTATCTGTGGTTCTTTACTGAGATGGTGTGAGTCTTATCTCCAAAATCGATCACAGCTTATCGTAGTCCGAGGCTTCCTATCCCCAGCTAGGTTGGTACCATCTGGTGTACCCCAAGGCTCACATCTTGGCCCTCTCTTCTTCTTAATCTTTATTAACGACTTGTGTACTGACATAACATCCAAATATGAAATGTTCGCCGACGATCTCAAGCTGTACAGAGTAATTCAGGATCGCGAGGACGTGATTTGTTTACAAAGGGACATTAACCGTGTAAACGCATGGTGTTCCTTAAATCTCATGTCAATCAATGCATCGAAATGTTACCACCTTAAATTCTCCAGAAAAAGGAATAATAATGTGCCCATTGTTTACTACATCGATAACACACCGATAACTGAAGTTTCTAGCATACGCGACTTGGGTGTCTTAATTGACTCTAAACTAGATTTTCGTGAACACATTGATACCATAGTTAGAAAAGGAGCACGTTTGACTGGATTCGCAATACGTCAAGCAAAATTTTTCAACGATTATGAAATACCTATTATTCTTTTCAACTGTTACGTAAGATCACTCTTGGAGTATTGTAGCCCAATTTGGAATCCCTCGTATGCAGTGCATATTAATCGACTTGAAAATTTGCAAAAACAATTTCTATACCATTTGTCTTACGCAAATAATCTTTGTACCAGCCTTAGATCATACAATTCAAGACTTGAGCATTTTAAAATGCTTCCACTGCATTACAGGCGGAACATTGCTGATAATGTATTATTACTTAAATTAGTAAATGGGCAAATTGACTGTCCTCATCTACTTGAGAAACTGAATATAGCCGTACCTCGTTCAAATAGCCGTCTTCAAAATAGAATAACGTTCTACCTCTCCTCACGTCGTACAAATTATGGCCAACACTCACCTCTATATCGCATGTGTTCCTCATATAATAACATTTGTCAAGAGCTAGATATTTTCAATGTATCAATTTCTTCCTTAAAACATCATTTTTTTAAATTTTTAGAAAGAACTAGTTTATAACATTTTTAATTTAGTATAATTAGTGTAAGTTAAATAAAAAAATGTAAGCATTTACATTTATGAGCATGCTGTATTCACTTCTAGAAGGGCATACACAACATTGTAATCCATGTTTTCCATGTTTCTATTTAATTGTATTTATGTGTAAGGCCTAGTTTTGTGAATCAATAAAAAAAAAAAAAAATAATAATTCAAAATGGCGGTCACTTTTTTCAATTCTAACATTGGATCCGTCTTTTGTACCTACAGGCTTGCCCAGATATAGATTTTGAGGTCGATTAGCCTTAAAACAAGGAAATTCAAAATGGCAGCCACTTTTTTCAAGTCTAACATTGGATCCGTCTTTTATACCTAAAGGCCTGCCCAGATATCGATTTTGAGGTCGAATGGCCTTAAAACAAAGGAATTCAAAATGGCGGTCACTTTTTTTAATTCTAACATTGGATCCGTCTTTTTTACCTACAGGCTTGCCAAGATATCGATTTTGAGTTCGATTGGCCTTAAAACAAAGAAATTCAAAATGGCGGCAACTTTTTTCTATTCTAAAATTGGATCCGTCTTTTGTACTTAAAGGCCTGCACAGATATCGATTTTGAGGTCGATTAGCCTTACAACAAGGAAATTCAAAATGGCGGCCACTTTTTTGAAGTCTAACATTGGATCCGTCTTTTATACCTAAAGGCCTGCCCAGATATCGATTTTGTGGTCGATTGGCCTTAAAACAAAGAAATTCAAAATGGCCGCCGTGTATACCAATTCTAACATTGGCTCTTAACATTTTATTTATTATTGATTCATAATGTATAAATAAATGAGTACTACAAAAAATCATACTAAAATAATTTTATGGTGTAAAAATTTGAACAGCCTTTACATGCAAAATACGATTTTTTTAAATGTATGAGCGGCACGCAAGCGTCATTTACGCAAAATTGGGCCGGCATTCCAGGGCGTCCCTAGCTATGAATTACCCAATATAAATAATACATACATATACTCTCACGTCTTTTATCCCCGAAGGGGTAGGCAGAGGCGCAACTAGTGCACTCACTTCCGTCGTGCGTATTCCGTCCTATGATGTGATAGGGGGCAAGCCTATCACCATGTCGGGCTCAAAATCTAGACTTCGGGCTGAAAAGAAAAAAATCCAATATCACTCTGCCCGACTTGGGGATCGAACCCGAGACCTCAGCATTGCAGTCATAACGTAATACAACTACACCACTGAGGCAGAATAAATAACAAAAAAAAAGCAGTGACTATTGTTTTTCAATCAGGGATTCGAACCCGGCACCTCAGCGTACCGATCACTAAATATAACTAAAGCAGGTCTCCGACTAGAAACAATTTACAAAGGTGAAAGGATGTAATAATTACGCTTGCTGCCTATCTTATAGACCTAATAGAGCCTATAATTTTATATTGATACATGGACGTGAGCTGGATACACTATAAAACAGAATTTCCAGGGCACCTTCAAATTTGCCGCGCGGCAGCGCGGACCAATCCCTACACTAGACGGCCAATTCGAACTTTGAAGGCGTCCGAAAATTTCGAGCGCACGTCCGTCGTCAGTAAAGATTCCGGACGACTGAAGCCGGCACGGGCCACTCCCATAACAGCGATGGCGTATTTGGACGTCGCGGATGAGAGAAAGTGACGGGAGGTGCACGCGTATGCCGAAATGAAATGGCGTAAGCGCCAAAACAATTTTCTTTTAATTGTGATTATACTATTTAATTCATTTTAATTGTGTATTGATAAAACTTTGAAAAAATTGTTGTATTGTATTGAAATAAAGTTACGAATGTACATATTCCACCATTTAGACATAAAGCGTGTTTAAAGAAAATATCAGAGGTAACTTTGAATTTTTTTTCGATCGAGAAAATTTATAGCAATTGTGTTTTGGCTTTGACATATTATTGAGTTATACGTTCAATTTACACATATCCAAAAATCTAACTTCTGATCTTAGTAGTTTACGAGAAATTTGAATTTGAAAGTCCTTAAAGTTCCTGACATAGGCTCTTAATTGGCAATTTAAATTGGTCTTCGACTCCAAATATACGTATAAAAAGCTAAGTTATTTTTGGGTGTGTAGTGGTTCTGAAGTCGGTTTTGGTTTTTGTTGAAAAGTTTTAATTTATTGCTTTTTTGTTATGGAATGGTCTAAGCAATACTTGCTCTATTCCCCACTAGATGATGCTGTTGAGCGCTTTTTTCGTAATTGTATTTTCCGTTACACTGGCCAAAGATAGTTTCAGAGGGGCTACTGCGAAAAACGAAATCCGAAACGTCGGTCCGAAACGAAGAAACGACGAACTTCGGATTTAAGCTTACTACCAAATTACTTCGGATCCGTCACCGTTGAACGAAGGTTTCACGCAGTTTGCGACGCTTCCGACTTCGCTCAACACTTTCGTCACGCAACAACTCTTCATAAAGAAGGATCCGTAACACTTCGTAGTAAGAAAATGTGCGATCCGTCACCCGAAACTACGGATTTCGTTTTTCGCAGTAGCCTCTCTGGTTATAACAGTAATACTTTTCGGAATCTTTGATCCAATCTTAGTACCTTCTATGTGCAGTAAAACCAGGAGTGCCACTCTATGTAATGCCGTTGTTTCCTCAGCACATGTAGGTACCACAGATCCAACAGAAAAAGTCACTCTTCACTGTTATCGTTTGTGTTCAGGGTGTCGACTCCCAAAAGCGATATTCGATATATCGCGACATTTGTCGTGTCGAAGCCTACTCTCAGTTACATCGTTTTTACTATCTAAACGATCAACGAACGAACGAAACATATTTGCCAATGTCGTCTGTAAACCTACTCTAAATGGCAACTGTCAGTGACGAACATTTGATTTTGACATCGACTCAAAAATACTTAGTAAATAAATATATTTAAATATATTATACCGTCGTTTAAATATATTATAATTTCAAGAAACTTTTAAATTAACGCACTGTCTCTAACGTAGTGTTTATATTCTCCTTGGCGCTGTCTGCCAACTAATTTAGTGTTGGGTAGGACATACAAGAGGCGGTACATTTGTCCCGTACATGAAGCAAAATGTAAGAGCGGCTCAACATTTTTTATTGTACTACTTCATATTTCATGTCGCGGTAGTCGCGAATTCGTCGTACGCACTATCTATCTCAGAAAAACTATAAGACGGGGTCAGAGAGGGAGCGAAAGGCATGCTACAAATTACAATAGTACGTTAATTTTCAATGAAAATCCTACTAATATTATAAAGGCGAAAGTTTGTGAGAATGTATGGATGTATGGATGTTTAGATGTTTGGATGTTTGTTCCTCTTTCACGCAAAAACTACTGAACGGATTTCGATGCAATTTGGCACACGGGTAGATCATGTTCTGGATTAACACATAGGGTATTTTTTATCCCGGGAAAATATAAAGCGGGATTTTTATCCCGGAAAAACTTTATAAAGCGGGCGGAGCCGCGAGCAAAAGCTAGTATGTCATATTTGTACTCGTTACTTCAAATGTATCACCGAGCTTCATTACGCCTCGCCTCATTTGAAGTGGGACATTGTACTGGCTTAGAAAAAGAGGCTAGTCTTACAAACTCTTTTTTTGTGTCGTGTCCTACCCAACTATGAGTATGCGGTATGCCTATTTGTGTGTGTGTTTTTTTTAATAATTTTCCCTTGTAGGGAAGGCAAAGGGTTCACACCCATACAGCCTCGTCTTAAGTGATATTTTTCGTTGTTTTTTTTTTTACCTACGTACTATGTCGTAGTTAAGCAGTGACTAACCAAGACTTTATCATGAACTTTTGTCGGCAACGAGAAAGCACTTGATTGGCACAGTTGTTTCAATTCACTTCATTTGAGCACTTTCATAGAACTATATTGGATGATATACCACCATAATTATGCACCCGCCCTGTGGATTGGGGGCGTTTGGAGAATTCCACCACGGTATCCCCTGCCTGTCGTAAAAGGCGACTAATAGGGGCCTCCGGGGGTCACGGGTGGGCGGGACGTGCCGCCCACCCATTAGTCTAGCCAACTTCTGTGACCCCCGTGATGGACATGTCCGAGGCAGCGTGTCTCACGCTGCCTCGGACACCAAAAGGTGGACACGGTACGGTGTTTCGGGGGCTTCTGAGCCCCCGCAACAGGAAAAGGACCGCAATAGCGGTACGTGCAGGGGCGGTTGCGGACGACAACTTAGACGTGAGTCGGAGGAAGCCCGCAGCCGTCCCTAATGCGCCGAAGATGGCCGTTTTAAAAAAAAACCATAATTATGCAATATAACACCAAATATCACCAAAATAATGAATTAAAACAAGAGCACCTCATGAAACTTCCACGTTCCCGCCAAAACTCCGCCTATCTGTGACTATAACAAGTTTGTCTTTTTTTATTATTTATTTAAATATTACGGCTCTAGATACTAGTCCATTGAGCCCGTGTTTCATAAATTGTTATCCTTAGTCCTAACTACTATTTCGAAGTAAAGCAGTGGGTACTTTACCAAGACATTATTGAAGAGTTTTGAAAGCGACAAAAATAAATACTTGATTGTCACATTTATTTCAATTCACTTAATTTGAGCCCTTTAATAGAACTATATTGGATAATATAACACCATAATCTTACTAATATTATAAAGGCGAAAGTTTGTAAGTATGTATGGATGTATGGATGTTTGTTACTCTTTCACGCAAAAACTACTGAACGGATTTCGATGAAATTTGGCACACGGGTAGATCACGTCCTGGATTAACACATAGGCTACTTTTTATCCCGGGAAAATATAAACCGGGACTTTTATCCCAGAAAAACTTTTTAATGCGGGCGGAGCCGCGGGCAAAAGCTAGTTATGCAATATAACAGTAAGTATTACCAAAATAATAAATTAAAACAAGAGCGCCTCATGACACTTCCAAGTTCCCGCCAAAACTCCCAAGTTTGTCATAACTCCAGTGCTGCCAGATATATGATGGTTGAAGTCGCAAAAACTTCATCGTGAAGTAGCCTAAAGTCGCCGCATTGCATATGGAGAGGCAAAGAAGCAAAAAAAAAGTCTTTAATTCCAGATGAATGCTGGCCCAACTCGCCAAAAATTGGCAGTAGTCTAAAGTCGTCCAATTGCGTGGGGATGCGAAGAGCTATTAAAAAGCTCCCCAATTTTACATGTATCGTGTGGTGATCTTAGTACATGTTTTGTACTATCAAAGTTAAAAATATTAAAAACAAACAATTAAAACAATTAAAAAAAGAAATATTAACATTTAATTTGGTCTGGCTGGGTTGCGCAATACATAAGACAAATGTCTGTGATTTTTTTTAAAACTAATTCTAAGATTACACATATACAATTGGTGTAAAATAATTAACAAAATATTAAGGGGGGATATTGAAGAAAAGTATGTATTTAAAATGAGCGGTCCTCCAATAATGGCATATCATAAATGTAAATCACATAAGCTGAGGA
The DNA here is from genome assembly GCA_949316025.1 of Lapara coniferarum. Taxonomy (NCBI): domain Eukaryota; kingdom Metazoa; phylum Arthropoda; class Insecta; order Lepidoptera; family Sphingidae; genus Lapara; species Lapara coniferarum. The sequence goes on from OX438929.1 coordinate 26,392,526, forward strand.
ATACAAATAAATAATTATTAATCTTTGTTTCATTTTGGACCAAACTCCCTAAATAAAAATTAACAAAAGTAATAGTAGTTGGTACAAACACCTATAGGTGCCTACCTACCTATCCTTACATCTGCAACACTAGCGCCGTACGGAGATAGTGCCAAACTTTTTGCCCAACCCTAGTGTCCTATCTGTCTCTAACTAATATTCAGTTATGACAAACTTGGGAGTTTTGGCGGGAACTTCGAAAGTGTCATGAGGTGCTCTTGTTTTAATTCATTATTTTGGTAATACTTAGTGTTATATTGCATAATTATGGTGGTATATTATCCAATATAGTTCTATTAAAGGGCTCAAATGAAGTGAATTGAAATAACTGTGATAATCAAGTATTTATTTTTGTTGCTTCTAAAACTCTTCGATAATGTCTTGGTAAGGTAGCCACTGCTTTACTTCGACATAGTAGTTAGGACTAAGGATAAAAATTTATGAAAGACGGGCTCAATGGACTAGTATCCAGAGCTGTAATATTCAAATAAATAAAAAAAAGACAAACTTGTTATAGTCAGTCCAGTGCTGCCAGATTAGGCGACTTTTCGCCATTTAGGCTATCTTGAAGAGTGTTGGGGTGACCAAAAATTGCGAATGGCGACTGGTCACCATTTAGGCTACGCGAATCGTGATTAGTCGCCAATTTAGGCTACTTTGGAAATTTTGTGTTTTATGCATTGTTTTGTCGAATTTGAGGATATTTATATAGCTTTGAGGGTACCCCCTTACACACAATCATTGAAAACTGGGGACCTTATTTTTTTTTTTGCTCTCCGCGTCCCCACACAAGTGGGTGACTACGGCTACTTCGAATTTTCGCCACGATGGACCAGTAGGAATTAGAAATTGGGGAGGTTTTTTTTTGCTCCTTCACCTCTCCATATACAAAGAGGCGACTTTTGGGCTACTTCACAATGAATTTTCGGCGACTTCAACCGTCAAACATCTGGCAACACTGTAATATATAGTTATCTGTGTCAATAACGATACGACACTGCTCCGAAAGTTTCGCAAACAGCCTACTCTAACAAATGTACGGATACTTTATCGTTTATCGTAACTATAGACTAAGTTTATGTATTTTATTTCGTTAATCGGAGTGAATGATATTGTGCAAAACTTACAAAAACAAAAATTATCCTTTATGGAGTCACTGTCAAATACGCTGTGAAGTTGACAAGAGTTAATAAATATCAAATAATCAAACTTGTAAACAAATTCCTTATTCAACAATTTACTGTATCGTAAGTATCAATTTGTTTGATTGTGTTGTTTTATGTGACTATCATATACATGTAAAAATAATTATTCTTGTGTTGTTGTAGACTACTAACATCGTTAAAACATCAAGTCATTACGCCAGTTGAAAAAAAAGGATTAGTAAATCAATATAACATCTCATACAACAAGAGTCAATCGCCTTCGTTTGTCTTCTCCCACAAACCAAAGTCTCCAATGTAAAAACATTCAACAAACTTTGCAATCTGCAACAACAACAACAACGTGATATTGGCGGAATAGCTTCATAATCATGCATGTCGCCAGTAACCAAAAAAGAAGAAGAACAGTTACGGTACGTTTCATATATTTAACATTAGGAAATTGCAAAGTTTCCTACAATTTATCATAGCATGATGTGATTTTTTTCTCATACATATTTTATGTTTTTAGTATGTGTCTCAATCATGCAGTACCAACCAATTATATGTCTCATTCAATTTCCTTCACGAGCATAAAGACATAGCAAAAAGTATACTTTGGATAATTGATGGGAATGCTCAAGCACAGTGGTTGTGGGAGGAAGTTGGTTAGCTTTTGAACTGTTTGGATGGCAGAATAAAGTTGAGGCTAAAGGTAATTAATGTTTTATTGATACATTACTTTTATTTCCATGTTGTGCAACTTTATGATAAATTACATTCGAATGTAGACTGACAAGAAACATCTTGCAATATAATTAGCTGTCCGCAGAGACCATATAGAATATAATGGTGGTTTGAATCACATAGAGGACAACTGAATATTCTAAACCCTTAAAGATGTCTGGCCTGGCGTTACAACAATGAAACACATGAGTTTATTATAAGATAAGATATAAGATAATTTTACATATCATATTGTCTCTCATATATACATATTTTAATTACAATACTGAATTATTTTGTTTAGGTCCTACCCGGTGCTTAATGGGACTGCGGCCAACTCAAGTTCAAAGAAGCACTGTCCAAAAACAATTGTTCCACGTGTAAAGTGAAATAAACAATTTGCATAGAATTATGTGACATTAATGAGAATCTGGAAATCTATAATACTAAATTAATAAAACTTGGTTTGGGTCTGTTAAATTTCTAATTATGTATATTAGTACTTGTGTTCTTAATTTATATAATTTTTTTATAATACTTTAAAATTGTCAATATTCTGATATATTTTTTCTACATTTCAATGCATACTAGGCATTTATAGGTAAAGCATTTAACATACTATTGTAAGTTTTTTACCATAATCTAGATAGATAAGTTTTAATGTAATTACTACTGGTTGTCCTAAAACAATAAGTGAATTGTAATAAATCTAGTACAGCTTTTTTAATCCTTTACAGGGAACAATAAATGTTACTTAGTTAACTTTTATTTTTACTTATTTAGCTAATAATACAAAAAATATAAACAGTTAATTAAAATAACAGATGTCTTTTAAAACTAGAAAGTTTACCCGTATTGTTTAAAAAAAGAATCTTTCGATTACCCTTACCGAAAATTAAAACTTCTTTTGGACGTAGATTTGGGGAGTTCGTTAGAGCTCACACTTATAACTCAGTGCTAAGACACTGCAACTTAAAAAACCTTTCATTACATGAAGCAAATGATGTGATGAGATGACAAAGTGGCTTCTATCTCTGAGCTATTTAGAAACAGAAAATATTTTAAGCTGAATAAACTCACCTATAGGTAATGATCTCAAACAAGACTGATACATATTACTTCACATTAATTATGGTTGAATAAAATTTATGTTATTTTATCTTCCTTTTATTCTTGCCATATGCCTAGTTTTGTTATTGTTTAACATATAATATATATATAAATAAATTAGTATTAAAGCCAGAACTTAAACAAATATTTAGTTATATAATATAAGAGTTTTGTGGAAATATAAAACAAAAATGAAATACATATTGAAATGAAATGAAATGAAATAAATTTATTCGAACCCATAAAATGTTATACATTATTTAGATTCAGTCAATATTAACTCTACCACCAGTTCGGAAAGCAGTTCTCACTAGAGAAGAACGGGCAAGAAACTCTAGTGTTGCTCTTTTCAAAATCAGTTCAAGGTAAAAAATACAATTCATAATAAAAAAAAAATAACATGATATAAATCTATTTGTTATTTTTGTTTAGAGCAGTTCATTTATATACTCTCAAAAAAGGTAATAAATTTTAAAATCCTATACGAGTGTATAACCCTCTCAGTAATCATGTAATAATTTGGTCTGAAATTCTTCAAGATGTCGTTATTAATCTAAGTTTATCCCTAATCCCTAAGTTTATCCGTAATACTTAGATGTAGTAAGCGAAAAGGGCAGACCAGTCCACACAAGCAGCACCCGTTCACGAGTATGACGCATGTGCCAGCCATCGGCCTCCTCAACCATGTTGCAGGGAAGTGACCGACCCGGCACACGACGCCGCCGCAGGCACAGACAGTTAAGGAGTGTATTATATATAAATGTATAGACTCATATTATGGTCCCCAAGATACAGGCACTGCCTAGTTTGGGGCCCCCTGCCAAATGTGTTTAATTTTAAACTAGCTGTAAGTTGTAACATAATTCTTAGAATTCTATGTACTTAATTACTGATGTTCCTACTTCTTTGTCAAAATTGTTTGTGCCAAATAAAATTGTTATTATTATTATTATTATTTATTATAATTATACATATACATATACACTCACGCCTGTTATCCCCGAAGGAGTAGGCAGAGGCGCAACTAGTGCACCCACTTTTCGCCGTTATTCCGTCCCATGATGTGATAGGGGGCGAGCCTATCGCCATATCGGGCACAAATTCCAGACTCCGGGCTGATACTGAATAGAAAAACTCAATATCACTTTGCCCGACCCGGGGATCGAAACCGAGACCTCAGCTTTGCGATCGTACTGTAATACAACTACGCCACAGGGGCAGTTATTATAATTATATTCTTGTTTAATTTTTTTCTTTTTTATTCTTGCTTTACTACAAAGTATTATACCTTATAGAAAATTTAATCATTTTAATTAGATACATCCTCAGCAAACGTAACTAACATTTAAAACAATAAAATCGCTGATATGAACTTATTTGCTGCTCTCTTCTTTGATGGAAGGCTACATTTTCATACCTGTGAACTTTAAAGAAAATCTTGTGATTGTCTCAAAGCAAATAACATCAATTGTGATAATTATTGTTGCTACAAGGTATATGATCCAAGATTGTTTTATTGTACACCAAATTTCGAGAGAATTTACTCGAAAATCACAAACATAACACGTAACGATAATGCTGACGACGCCCTAAAAGGTCTCGTTGCGATTATCGCAAAAATGACGTTTGAGGCGATGTCAAAATCAAATGTTCGTCACTGACGATTACCATTTAGAGTAGGTTCATAGACGACATTGGCAAATAATGATTCGTTCATTCGTTGATCGTTCAGATAGTGGTAGTTTACGATAAAAGATAATGAATCCGAACAATTGTTAGAGTAGGGTATTTGCGATACTTTCGGAGCAGTAGCGTATCGTTTCCGATATATCGTTGTCGATTATCAGAGTAGACCTTCAGATTTTAGCACTTCTTCACCACTGTTGCTTCCAACTTAACTCAATAGGGTGTATTTTGGTGTATAAACACTTTTTAGCAGCTTTGCACTATTTAACTTATAGTAAGCTAATTTTAACAATAACAAATATACGGAGTCGATGTTGACAATGGCACTATAGCGCCCTCTCTTATAATAAGGACGATAAACAATTAAAAAACACTTAAATAAACACAGTCGCAAATAACTGAACTGCTCCTGAGCGCGCCCTCTAGCGGAAAAGAATGCAAGGTCTTATATACAAGAAACTGTCCATCTAGGGATTTTAATACAAAATTACTAAAAAAACGATGCAAGATGTCTTCTTAATTTTACCCGAACGCGTTTTAAAGGAGTAAAACGGTTCGCATTTAGAGAAGAATTTGGAATATTCCACAAAGTATAATTTAATACACAATAAATTAATTTAAACCTAATAGATTTTTATCGTGTAACCTTTAAAACCTAAATAAATCATTGGTCGCTAATTCTAGAAGTATTGTGTGTGCTGTCTATACACCGTGATTTTATAGTCGTTTTGAAACCGAAACGTTGTTACTTAGAACCAGTTGTAGGACCAAGAAAAAATAGTGAATTAATTGTATTAAAAAAAATATTTCTCACTCGTTCGAGTTATGATAGTAACGCCGTGACAATTTATTCACAAAAGGATCGCGCCGCGTTGCACTATTTGTGGTGTCCATGACGCACGATGACAGCTGATCCTACGCAGAGCGAGGCGACACGTGTACGGTTCCATATTTCCTCAATTTAATAAAAACTACACAAGTACCTACACACAGACACAGCTAGCGTATTCTGTCTCATGATATAATTTGCGCTCAATATGGGAATAGTCCCATATTGAGCGCAAATTCCAGACTCCGGACTGATACTGAGCAGAAAACCTCGAATATAATTTTGCCCGACCCGGGATTGGAACCCAGGACCTCAGAGCGGTACAGCGCACACAGTACAACTACGCCACCGTGGCAGTCACCAGTACTTGCCTACTTTTAAATAAAATAATTTTTGATCGTGACGGCATTCATTGTATAAGGGATCATATCAAATCATAATTTGATACGTTACGACTTACGTAAGTACCTATTTACAATCAGTTGATACGAAGCAAGACGGCAATTTGATTTTTATTATCACTTTTGAAAGAACTTGCATTAAGTACTAAATTTATTAAAAATGACAATTAAGTTATTATTTGTTCTAAATTACGAGGATAAAAGAAAGTCGGTCGGTATCATAAATGTTATAATTTTTAATATTATGTTAAAAAAGGAAATAAATAATTCCATTCGAGAGGCGGGAAGGGCGAACTGGGGCCGGCAGGGTTGTTTTGTGGCGGCTCGCGGGCCGCTGCGGAGTGCGGACTGCCTACGTGACCCCCGCGCGGCTAAGTATTGGCTAACATTAAATTCTTGTGCCGCCATTCTCGTGCTTCGCCGAGGATCCCGCTCGAAATATCCAAAATGTCCTCTTCAATCTCCGGCGAGTCACTCAGGCGTCGTCGGCCTTGCGCATGAGCTGGCACGTAGAATTGTCGGTGAACGTGATTGAGTAGGAACACAACTCTAAAATACTCTGCGTTTGAATATTCGTAGTGACGACTCATTTTCGCATGGCAGCGTAAATAATACATCCTGAACGCGCGCGGCGCGGGTTGTCGCGCTACTGACTGAAGGGCGGGCGGGGTGCTCGCGAGTGGATGCGCTCGCCGCGCCGCGCAAGTACATCAAATAGGTGCGCATGATTGGCGACGCTGCGACGGTCTCTTTGTCTTTATTGGACAATATTTTGCCACTTAGCTATAAATGACACCAATCGTAGTGATCGTAGTACGTGAGATTTAGTTGTGCTACCACGGGTTCTCACTTCTTATTCGTAAACGACATTATTAATGTCACATTAATTTTAATGTTCATAAAAAAAAATATATATATATATTTTTTTAACTGTATTAGTAATACTGAATTCAAAATTTTCGGTATCAAAACCACTATAAAATCACGGTGTATATAGTATAATTTAAGATTTCTTACCCATATGTACGTGTAAGTGTCGTTTTAAAGAACTGCGATTAGAAAATTTCTTATCGCATATTTCACATAGATATGGTTTCTCTCCTGTGTGGGTTCTAATATGAGTATTTAATAGACTCTTGTGTACACATCTGTAGTCGCAATACTGACATTTGTAAGGTTTCTCTCCTGTGTGGGTACTAATATGAAGGTTTAATGTATCTTTTCGGGAACATTTGTAGTCGCAATACTGACATTTGAAAGGTTTCTCTCCTGTGTGGGTTTTAATATGGTAATTTAATATATCTTTTCGGGAACATTTGTAGTTGCAGTACTGACACTTGAAAGGTTTCTCTCCTGTGTGGGTTCTAATATGCATCACAAAATTATTCTTTCGTACAGTATTGTAATTGCAATGTTCACATTGATACTTTTTTTTACCCGTAGTTGGATGTTCCTTTAAATTATCTATTTCTTTAATTTTTCCATGGGTTACAGATTCCTGTATTTTCATGTCAATCTTAATTGGTTCAATAATTACACGCTTGTGTGCATTCATGTGCTTTATAAGTAAAGCTTTGGTATAACACTTTGTACCACATTCATTGCATATGAATTCTTTGTACAAAGACATTGGATTAATTCTTTCATTAGATACTATTGATGAAGTATTTTCAATATTTATATTTGTTTTACACGTTTCAGGTGATGATATTTTTTCAGATCTATTTTCTATATTGCCTTTGTCTTGTACGTTATTATCATCCAGTTTAGGTTTTTTGTTTTCAGGTGCACCTTAAATATAAATAAATAATGTGTTATTATGTTTGCATTATTTTTAATCACTACCTTACTTTACGCCTAACTTATGCTCGCAACTTCGTTCATGGAAAACTGATTATTTAGAAGAAACTACAAAAAAATTCAATAGGTTTATGAATAAAAATGCATAAATGTTTGGACTACTACTTCATACTTATTCAGCGTATTTTAGTTAAATTCTGCGGTCCGTTGGGTCTCGTTACAGCTTATAATATTATGGTCTGTGGACTGAGAAGTGTTTCGTTCGAATCAAACTTAGAAAGGTCAGGTAACATTCGAGTCGGCAGGTATATTTTTTATTTAATTATATTACTTTATTGTATGTACATGTACAATAGAAAAATACAGTATATCCACCAGAAATAAAGTACAATTGGCGGTTTTATCACTCAAGGCAATTTCTTACAGTCAACCGTAGCACGAAGACAGGGAAAGGAAAAGAAAGGGCAGTTGAGGTGTACACCATACAAGACAGAATATATTGTGTCAAAATCTATACTAATATTATAAAGCTGAAGAGTTTATAGACCGTGGGCCAGTGCAAAATTTCGTCAGTCATTTTCTCCCGAACGATAATTGGTGAGATGTATCAGAGACGTGTATGATAAAGCCTCGTGAACGTCAGCTTCGGCTCCGTGGGTGCCATGAGCGGTGGTAGCCTCCCAAAGATGTAGAAAAAAAAAATTATTCAGTCATTTCCTCCCAACTAAGAATCATTTAAAATTGTAGCTAACCCGATACCTTGAAGAAAAAAAATAATCAGCTGACTGTAACTTGGGGCATTATGCGTCAGCTGGTCAATCAAACATGTAAAAATAATATATCATTTCAGTGATTTCCTCTCAACTACAAATTTACCTGATGATAGCTTATACGCAACTATGAATAAATATATATGTCAGCTGGCTGTATGCCGGGGCAAAAACCGTCAGCTGATGCCTTGAAAGTTATAACGCAGGTGTTAGGCGAGAGCTTCTATTACATAATTACATGCATCAGCTGACAATGTTTCCTTCGAATTAATGATAGTAGATTCTCTTTATTAATTACAGCATTGTATTATCAATCTATACATGTAAAATGCTTTGTCCTGAATGACTGACTAACGGTTAAACGCACAGCCCAAACCTCTGACGGTAGAGACCTGAAACTTGCAGGGTGTGTTCTTTGTATGCCATAGGCATCTAATGAGATTGAATTTTCCAAAAGTCTACCCCTAAGAGGGTGAAAAAGGGGGGCAAAGTTTGTATGGGCCAACGTGATTACTTGGTCCCACCTACTTCAAATATTGCTTAAACTTATTTTTAACAGAACTGATAGAAGACGTGTTTCATGTTTTATTGAAATTCATTCCGTAATATATAATATGTATAAAAACGAAAGGTCATTAACTCACTCATCACGAAATCTGAGATGCTACACGTGCTAGGAGTCTCAAATTTTGTGGAGCTCACTAAGACGGGATTTTGCGAAATTCAACCCCTAATGGGGTAAAAAGATTGTACGCGATAAACTCAAAGACTATTAAACGGATTTTGATTAAATTTGGTATGGAGATAATTCGAGCATCTGGGAAACTGGAAAGTTTTAGGCTACTTCTTATCCCGTGAAAATGTATAAGTGGGACCTTTATAAAAAAAAAACTCTTTCGTACGACCGCGGCTGCGGGCAAAAGCTAGTCAGCTTATAAATTTTCATCTGGGAAGATATAATGTACCTTAAATGTTTGATTTTACGCTCAGATGTGAGTTTTCCGATGAAATGTATAAATACTTTACGACTAATACGTATATAATTAAATAACTGAAGAAATATTAAGAACAGTGATTATGAATTTATAGTTTATTGTACTCTCCGGAGTAAGATAAAGTGGTCAGCAGACGACTTTTCAGATTAACACAACCTACTGCAGGTACCACCTTTGCAACACGTTTCTAATCTAAGGGTTAGAAAAGTGTTGCATGCCTACATCGCGTCATACAAGGAACATACCCTGCAAGTTTCAGATCTCTACGGTCAGAGGTTTGGGCTGTGCGTTTAACCGTCAGTCAGTCATTCAGGACAAAGCATTTTACATGTATAGATTGATAATACAATGCTGTAATTAATAAAGAGAATCTACTATCATTAATTCGAAGGAAACATTGTGAGCTGATGCATGTAATTATGTAATAGGAGCTCTCGCCTAACACCTGCGTTATAACTTTCAAGGCATCAGCTGACGGTTTTTGCCCCGGCATACAGCCAGCTGACATATATATTTATTCATAGTTGCGTATAAGCTATCATCAGGTAAATTTGTAGTTGAGAGGAAATCACTGAAATGATATATTTTTATTACATGTTTGATTGACCAGCTGACGCATAATGCCCCAAGTTACAGTCAGCTGATTATTTTTTTTCTTCAAGGTATCGGGTTAGCTACAATTTTAAATGATTCTTAGTTGGGAGGAAATGACTGAATAATATTTTTTTTTCTACATCTTTGGGAGGCTACCACCGCTCATGGCACCCACGGAGCCGAAGCTGACGTTCACGAGGCTTTATGATACACGTCTCTGATGCGTCTCACCAATTATCGTTTGAGAGAAACTTGGTCGTCGAAATCTGTCACTGAAACACGGACCATTATTTGTTTGTTTGTTTGTTTGAACGCGCTAATCTCAGGAACTACTGAACCGATTTTGAAAATTCTTTCACTAATAGGAAGCTACATAACTCTTGAGTGCTATAGGCTTATTATATTTTTATCCCGGGAAAATATTTTTGTCTCTGAAAAACCTTCATGCGGGCGGAGCCACGAGCACTACTAGTACTTATACAGGGTCATTTTGTAACCGAATACATAAATTTAACTGCGATAAAATCAATTTGAAAGAAACACCATGCAGTTAATTAACTTAACCATAAGTGTAAAATAAAGAAGTACATTTTTCAAACAAAAAAAATAACAAAAAAGCTCTTTTAATTTTAGACATCCTATTGCCACTACTAGTAAATGAGAAATCGTCGAAGCGTCAACATCGCACTGAGGTCTGTGTGTTTCATTGATAATATGCTCACGCACACGCGAACAAGAGATGCACACACGGAGCGCAACGATAAGCTGTCACAACGCGCCATCGTAACCAAGAAGCTTTATTCCAAAGTCCAAACCGAAAAGATGAGGTCGCTATTATTACCAATGCTTGTGTGTCAGGCCACATAGGTCAATCTAAACAACAGTCACTTACTAGATTCTGTCAGAGCCAGTTATGTCTCCTTTAGAAGACTAAAATCATTGTGGCATCTTCGATAATGGTCACAGTCCGTACACCGCACGTAGCTTATCAAAAAGCCTCACAACCCTAAGATTCTATCAACTATCACACGATACATCAGCAAGAATCGCACGCTCAAGCCGTCAAATTCGTCGATCGATTTCGTGAAACCGACTATGATGCTACCGTTATGATACGAGTGTCAGCGAGGTTCTGGAAAATTGGAATTTTGAACATTTACTTAGTAATCCCTAAAAGTACAAAAGAATTTCAACGACCTTCTCGGAAACATTAACACTTTATTCACGAGCTTTGCTTTTGAGCAAGGTCACTCGGATCGATACAAAACGATATAATAATAAAATTACAATAGTTACGAGTAAGTACATAGGGCGCATCGGCCTAACATTCGGTACATAAATCAACATACGCCACGTCATGTTGCTGCTGGGCGAACGGCCGCTGGCAAAATGACGAGTGCCGAGTATTGTGGCCGAGTGGCGACTGGCGGGCGACGCGCGCGCCGTCCCCCGCTTTCCCGCGGCGCATGCGCCTGAAGGAGCCAGTGCGGGGCCATAGGCATGAAGTCCACGAATCCCGGACCGCGAATCTCGATGTATTTCGACACGTTACACATTTTGATAAATATCACTTGTACTTATTGCTATTACCTGGAATTGTCGTAATTTACTAGTAGAGTAAAAAACGTTTAATTTTTACCACTTCATAGAATACACGCACACTTTTGTCAAGAATAAGTAACATTTACGTACGTATTAGTGAGTAATAACTGAACTTAATTTAAGATAACCAGGATATTCAATTGACTAATGACCAAAATTATTGTAAGTAGGTAAAACATAGGTATTTAGAAGGATTTTTATGCACTTGGTCGAGTCACTTTATAAGTGGTTAGTAAATAACGCCAGTTTTAGGTATTATTACTCAGGCAGGAACAATTAAAAATTACGATTGTTATTGCGGTGCGGAGATACTGGGGTACTCTGTCAGAGGTGTCCGGGAATAAACCCATATTTCGCCCAAATGTCCGGGATTCTTGCCGTGTTTTTCCGGCGTCGGGAATTTAGGTAATGGCAGCCCTATACAAAGAACATGCCGACAAGTGCGCCGTGCGCCCGCTGGCGCGCGCGATCGTTGGCCCCGCCAGCTGATGTTCGTGTTACACGTGCTCCCACAGGGATACCAAGCTTTGGTACTATTACCTTATTCTGCAATATCTTGCAATTTTAGTTTTACATTGTTCTATGCTATTTAAACCGTACCACAATGCATATTGAAATTAAATGATGTTAGAGCTCTGGTATGCTTTATTGCTTAAAGTAATGTTATTTTTACAATACAAAGATATTGCTGCGTATTCGTTTAAGTAGACTTTTCATTAGCATAATTACCCTAGTTATTTTATTATTTCATACACTTATTTAAGTGTGTTAGAAATCCATGTGATAAATAAACTAATATCCGATTCTTTGAAAAGTTGTGTCATTTTAGCAAACTTGTCGGTTAAAATGTTTATACTGGCAACACAGCGTGTTTGAGTGCGTGTTGGAGTTTTGGCGGGAACTTGGTAGTGTCATGAGGTGCTCTTGTTTTAATTCATTATTTTGGTGATACTTAGTGTTATGTTGCATAATTATGGTGGTATATTATCCAATATAGTTCTATTAAAGGGCTCAAATGAAGTGAATTGAAATAACTGTGCTAATCAAGTGCTTTTTTGTTGCCGCCAAAACTCCTTGATAAAGTCTTGGTAAGGTAACCACTGCTTTACTTTGACATAGTAGTTAGTAAGTACTGAGGATAATTAAAAAAGAAACAAGTATGCGTCTGAAGGACTTTGTATCCATGGACATGAATAAATTAACAAAAAAAAAAAAAAAAAGAGTGCGTGTTTGTAATGAATGGCGTGCGAAAGAGACATAACATGTTGGTGTCTGCACCTTAGTTTCAATGTGTTAGTAACAAGATCAACGACTGTGACGCGATACAAAATGTAGCTAGAGATTAGAAGGTACAGAAGGCATAATAAGGCCTTTGGTAGTATAAAGTATTTACGTAAACCTATTTTAGGCATGACGTCCAGAAATATTGATGTTAAAATTAAAACGAACTTTGAAATATCATACGGAATCTAAAAAATATGATATCAATAGATTAAAATCCTGTAACTTTTTTAATAACCCGACTGCGAGTTGTTTAGTACCTACCTGTTTCGGTAGGTAAACTTATTTATTAACGAAAACAAAGTTTATTATTAAAGAATTAATACTTTTCTTTACAGCATAACACTTAAAAAATAATTAGTTCCTTTTCATACAATAACATGACAATTTTTTATTTCATGTTGATATTTATAACGTATTAGTTAGGGAGTAGGGACTGCCCTAGTAGCAATTTAATTATTTTATTTCAAATTCCACGTCTCAAGCGGTACTGCTGCAGCTATGTGAGTGAATGCAAGTGAATTTGTGAGTTGCCCTTCTTAATCCTATAGGTTTTGTAAAAACATCGTCAGCTGTGACGTGATTCACTGAATAAAGTCAAGCGCGCTAAAACACAGCGTGATCAAAAAACTATAAAACTATAATCGGGATTATTGGCGAAAGTATGCGTTACCCATGGATAATATTTTGCACGATGTTAGCAGAGGTCACGCTGAATATGTGGTTTCATTTAGTAACGCAATGTTGAAATGACACTGTATATACACACATATAGATCAATGTAAAAAAAAAGTAGTTAAATAAACACGAATCACTACATAGTATAAAACAAAGTCGCTTCCCGCTGTCTGTCCCTATGTCCCTACGTATGCTTAAATCTTTAAAACTACGCAACGGATTTTGATGCGGATTTTTTAATAGATAGAGTGATTCGAGAGGAAGGTTTATGTGTATAATACATGTATAATATAGTGGAGAAACATTGATAATTTAAAAGGTTTCTAATGTGATGTCGTATATAAACACATTTTTTTGCGCTTACATTGCAGACGCTGGCTAAACTCTACGAGATAGATCAAAATAATGTACTACACTTTTGTACACCTTAAAAAGGTCTACAAAAAGTCCGCGATGGTATATGTCTATCTCTTAGGGATAACCCACAATAACCATTTTTTATCCTTTACTTTTGACGAGAAATAATGGCTTATTTACGAAGCGATTTTAAGCAGTACAGCATTAATCCTTATACAATTAAGTACCATAAATACCTTGTGCATTTAATATAGATTAATATGGCCCTTTGAAACATGTAATTTAAATAAATATTTTCGAAGACATTACAGATTTAAAATGCAGGGACATAGCGGTCGCGGCGGTACCGGCCGGGGGGGGTCGGCGGCGCGTGTCTATAAATGAGAAAGTATGGGCTTGACGAGTCAAGATCCTGGGACGGACCTAGGCTATATCTTATTGGTCCGTGGGCCAGTGACAGATTTCGGTGACCAAGTTCCTCTCAAACGATAATTGGTGAGACGCATCAGAGACGTGTATCATAAAGCCTCGTGAACGTCAGCTTCGGCTCCGTGGGTGCCATGAGCGGTGGTAGCCTCCCAAAGATGTAGAAAAAAAAATATTATTCAGTCATTTCCTCCCAACTAAGAATCATTTAAAATTGTAGCTAACCCGATACCTTGAAGAAAAAAAATAATCAGCTGACTGTAACTTGGGGCATTATGCGTCAGCTGGTCAATCAAACATGTAAAAAAAATATATCATTTCAGTGATTTCCTCTCAACTACAAATTTACCTGATGATAGCTTATACGCAACTATGAATAAATATATATGTCAGCTGGCTGTTTGCCGGGGCAAAACGCGTCAGCCGATGCCTTGAAAATTATAACGCAGGTGTTAGGCGAGTGCTTCTATTACATATTTAAATGCATCAGCTGACAATGTTACTCTCGACTTACTGATAGCAGATTATTTTTATTAATTACAGCATTATATTAACAATCAGCTTATACATTTTCATCTGACAGAAAATGATGTATCCTATTTTTTTCGGCATAACGCTCTGATATGAATTTCCCGATGAAATTAATATTTCATATAATTCCTTCCTAGCCGATTTCGTCCACGGCGGTCATCTCAACAGAGATCAGCCAGGTACGCAGGAGATATTATAGTGCACAAGTGTACGCGCAATACACAGGTGCACTCACTATTCCTTCACTCTCATAGTCTGGTGAGACGGCAATCCGACACGACTGGAGAGAGATCAGGCGCAAGACCAACGACTTTACGTACCCTCAGAGGCATAGGGGTGTCACCGCCAACTTCCTGACTCCGAGGTGCGACTGAGTATTTTTTAAGATAGAAAAACCCAGTCAAAATCTTTTGGCTCGACCGAGGTTCCAACCCAGGCCCTCAGCGCGCTTTAATTGTACTTGTAAGGTTTACGCCATAGAGGCAGTGAAATTCCGTAACTCTGTGTAAATACTTTACAACTAATTGGTATATAATTAAATAACTGAATAAACTTTAAAACAAGTAAATTAATCAATTTATATTTTATTATCGTCTACTCTATAAATGATATTAGTTATAAAAAAAGTAATTAAATATAACAAGAATACGTACATAGAGAGAATACGTATGAAGATAGTTTGAGATCCAGGGAAGGACAGACTATTTTTATCTTTTTATAAACTCAAAAACTACCGAACGTATTTCCATATGTCTTTCACCAGTTGACGGATTGATTCAAGAGGAAGGTTTATGAGTATATTACATAAATATTTTGTATTTCGGCATATAATATTTTGCTTTGCTACCTGTGCGAAGCCAGGGCGGGCCGCTAGTAATATTATAAAGCAAAGAAAGTATGTGGGCATTCCGGCAAAGCCGAATGGGAAACCACTTGAGCTTATTATAAAACTTGGAGATTTGTTATTGACCGTGGCAGACAATTTGAGTCGACACTCTTCAAACATTTATCGCAAATCGTAGGATTCCAACATAGGCACACCACAGCGTACCATCCTTCATGGAACAGACTTATCGAAAGACTTCGCAGACAGCTGAAGGCCGCCATAATATGTCATTCTGGAACAAATTGGGTAGAATCACTTCCTTTGGTATTACTGGGAATAAGAGCAGCTCACAAAGAAGATTTGAAGGCTACTCCAGCCGAGTTGTTATACGGAGAAACACTCAGGTTACCCGGAGAATTATTTCATCCAGAGGCCGACGACTCCACTGACATTACAGATTATGTAAATCGCCTTAGGACCTACGCAAAGAAACTGCAATCCTTGCCAACATCCATCCTTGCCACGGTTCCAAAACCATATTTGTTTTCAAAGATTTAAATCTTTGAAACAACACTTGACAAAACACAAAAACATGACTTGCTGTTTTTTTTTAAAGATGAAACAGTAGGTTCACTTAAACCAGCCTACAAAGGACCTTTCAAGGTCCACAGCGATGTGAAAAAACATTTAAGTTCATCGTCAACGGTAATGAAGTCTATGTTTCCATTGACAGGCTCAAACCTGCATACATATTACATGACACAGACACCAGCACCAATACATCACCTACTAACACAAACACACATGACACCAAATCTCCGGATACTGAGGGTGATGGCATTATTCGAGCTACCAGGTCAGGTCGTAGAGTCAATTTTCCAGATTATTATCGCCCATAGACATGGTCTCTGGAGGGGGGTGATGTAGCGATGCTACTACTTGTGGGTGACTCATATCACCACTTTCATTAATTTAGTACATACATAAAGCTATATTCAAAATTATAATAAAGAAAAAGAAATAAAAAGTAATCAACGTGTGGACAAATAAATACTAATATAACAATAAAATTTTATATAGATAACCTGAGCTTGTTTTGTAAAGTAAAACGATTACAATTCTATTGTTCGCATCGGCTACCTGTCGCGTGACCTCAATTTGGGTTCGCCGTAGGTACGTTGATCGATGTATGCGTACACGAGAACAGTGGTGTAACTCCTGCCCCCTTATTCTCTATGACACGCGTTATTTTCACCGCTCGTAACAAGCGCGTAACGTAACTCATCGCATTTATTACTATAAAAATTGGCATACAGAATACCATTTTACGCACATTACACGAAGTGAACGTGACGCGGCCGCGTTACGAGTTAACAATGTCATAGAGAATCATGCCTCTGAAACTGATTCGATTGCTCGATTGTTTCTGAATACGAACTCGATTCGAATTCGATTCGAACTTGAAATGCGCACTCTCGACGTCGATCGACTAGCTGACCAAAAACGGCCGTTATAGTACGATTGATCGAGCATTTGTTCATTTGTTCACAGATTATAAGCATCGTCAGCTGTATCCTGTACATCCTACTTAATATTATAAAGGCGAAAGTTTGTAAGAATGTCTGGATGTATGATTGTTTGTTCCTCTTTCACGCAAAAACTACTGAACGGATTTCGATGAAATTTGGCACACGGGTAGATCATATCTTGGATTAACACATAGGCTACTTTTTATCCCGGGAAAATATAAAGCGGGACTTTTATCCCGGAAAAACTTTTTAACGCGGGCGGAGCCGCGGGCAAAACCTAGTCACGTCATATTTACGTGGTTATGATCTATTGAGAATTTCATTATAATAATTTATATTTACTTTATTTTATTTAAAAGTAAATATTTTACGGATTGTATTGCGGTTTTTTAATATATATTTTCTCACAATGTTTCAAAGGCTTTGCAGCACTTCGTGGTCACGGGGCGGTCATAGTTATTATGTGAAAGATATTATTTTATAACTATGTTTTTGTATAATGATTGATATATTTAATCCATATACATATAATAGATTAAAGTACAAGCGCATTTAATGTGCATATTTTTTTTATTCCATTTAAAAGGGGAATTTATCATAAATTGGCATCATTTCGCCATATTGGCAGTAGGGTTGCTTTTCGCAACAATTAAACAATTTTTATTCTATATCTTTAAAACCCCCATTCGCTTATGACTGAAATAAATGCAAGTGAAATAATAATTAAAATAATGATTTTTCATAAATATTTGGTTAAGACGCATGACTGACGCAAAGATAGCCCGGTTTTGGGCATTCTCCTTTCAATACAATTTATAGAGTGCGTAATCCAAACATCTTCACGCTGCGTGTGTTCGTAAATAACACGTCTTTTTATAACCCTATAAAAACTGTCGACATAATGAACGAGAAGTTGGGACCGTTCTTACGTAGCATTGGATATATAAAATTGTAACGTAATAGCAAAAAAAAAAACAAATAAAAAAAGACATTAGTAAAAACCAAACATTAAGAACACTTTTGCAACAATATTATCAGTAAGTACAAGTTTTATTTCAGTTACCGCAGTAAACTCAATTAGGGCATATAAACTCATTTGCAAAAAAAACGGGCACCTAAGCAATGAACCATTTCAAATGTTACTATTGGTTTGTTTGATAATTATAGGTAGTTTTACTTTCACAATTTTGTAAATTAATAAGCAAATAATAGTCTTCGTCAGTATTATCATAAATTTTTGGTAAAATTTATGGGTTTTAATGCTAAAGTTCACTAGTAGTTAGGGCTGCCATCATCTAAATTGCCGACGCCGGATAAACACGGCAAAAATCCCGGACATTTGGGCGAAATATGGGTATTTCCCCGGACACCTCTGAAAAAATATTTTGCCGTTCCTTCTTGAATGCGGGGTTTTAACTAAGATTTATTTCAATTTGTCGCTCATCTATAAAAAATGGATTTCCCCTGACAACAAAAGTGTCCGGGTTTTGCCCGGACAATTTTTAAAACCCCGGCCGGACGGCCCCCGGACGCCCTTCAAACTAGGACAAATCCGGGGAAATACGGACGGATGGCAGCCCTACTAGTAGTGTATGCTCGCTAGTGGTGCATATGCTCGTGAAGTAAAAATTAACAAAGATTTTTGTTTGTTTTTTCTTTAATGAAGTAAAAGCAGATAAATGTTTAGTATCGAGTGTGACCCCCTCTAGCTGAAATCACAGCTTGAATTCGTCTGGGTATGCTAGCGAGGATATCCCGGATACTTGCTTGCGGAATACGTTCCCACTCCGCGGTAATCACATTCCTCAGCTCTCTGATGGTTTGCGGAGCCGGTTGTACTGATCTCACGCGACGACGAATGCCGACCTCTTGCACATACGCTTCCACATCGCCAGACCGGTGGGCGCGAGCGTTGTCGTCCATAAAAATTGAGTCTTCGCCTAAAGCGGCCAATGCGGGTTGTGCATGAGGAATAAGAACTTCCGTTATGTATCGATGTCCAGTTAGTGAGCCGTTTTCAATGAAGACTAACTCTGTACGATCCATTGAATTTATTCCTGCCCAAAACATAACAGAGCCCCCACCATAAGGTGTGATTCCTTCAAAACAAGCCTCTGCAAAGCGTTCTCCTCGTCTTCGTAGCACTCGCCGACGTCGATCTTCACCGAACAGAGATATCCTGGCTTCATCGGAGAACAATACCCTATTCCAGTCTTCTTGAGTCCATGACTCACAATTTCGAGCAAACCTAAGCCTGGCAACTCTGTGCTCACGGAGTAACTTAGGGCCGCGGGCCGGGCGATGACTGCGTATATTGGCCGCGAGCAGCCTCCTGCTGACCGTCCATAGACTAATATGCACATTTCTTACTTCTTCGAGGTTGTTCTTAAGGTCCACATACGAAGACTTGCGATTTCTCAATGCGCGACTCCCAAGAAAACGATCATCCCGTGGTTGGGTACATGGTTTTCTTCCAGAACCAGGCCTTCTCTCGACGGAACCGGTGTCTTGATACCGCTGCCAGGTCCTTTGAACCGTCGAGCGACTCACACTTAGCCTCTGAGCCACGAAGCATTGGCTGCAGCCCTCTTCGAGCAGCGCAATAATTTTTGTAGCTTTTACCACTTTCTCTAACATTATTGAGACAGCTAAACAGCAATAAATGAAGCTTTGACAATTAAGAATATGAAATAAATTCATAAAAATTGACTAAAAGTTATGAAAACCGATATTATCTTTTGGAACTTCGCACCAAAAATGTAGGATAAAAAGTGGTTTTCTGTAGAAACGAGCATCAAACGAAAATTTTAATTTAGAACGTACTGTTTTAAACACCACTGCATTTTTAAAACCGGCCAGTAACATGTACAAGTGATTGAAATCATTTTGGTACCGTATTTTTTTAAAAAAGAATTAAAATCCAAACCGTCCGTTTTTTTTGCAAATGAGTGTATTAAGGAAATCAATCCAGATTATAATTTGTAAAATGCTTATGTATTATTAGGTTTGATTGAATTCTGTGTTATGCCATTTATATGTAAATAAAAAAAAAATAAAAAAAAAGTAGTTCCTGAGATTAGCGCGTTCAAACAAACAAACAAAAAAACATACAAACAAACAAACTCTTCAGCTTTATAATATTAGTATAGATTTAAGATTTCTTACCCATATGTACGTGTAAGTGCCGTTTTAAAGAACTGCGATTCATAAATTTCTTATCGCATATTTCACAAAGATATGGTTTCTCTCCTGTGTGGGTTCTAATATGACAAAATAAATATC
Organism: Lapara coniferarum; assembly: GCA_949316025.1. NCBI lineage: Eukaryota > Metazoa > Arthropoda > Insecta > Lepidoptera > Sphingidae > Lapara > Lapara coniferarum. The sequence goes on from OX438929.1 coordinate 26,413,130, forward strand.
TTTTTTCTGAACATTTGTAGTTGCAGTACTGACATTTGAAAGGTTTCTCTCCTGTGTGGGTTCTAATATGACAAACTAAATATCTTTTTTCTGAACATTTGTAGTTGCAGTACTGACATTTGAAAGGTTTCTCTCCTGTGTGGGTTCTAGTATGAAGGTTTAATTTATTTTTTCGGGAACATTTGTAGTCGCAATACTGACATTTGAAAGGTTTCTCTCCTGTGTGGGTGCTAATATGAGAATTTAAATGACCCTTTTGTGTACATTTGTAGTCGCAGTACTGACACTTGAAAGGTTTCTCTCCTGTGTGGGTTGTAATATGATGTTTTAAATTTCGTTTTCGGGAACATTTGTAGTTGCAATACTGACATTCGAAAGGTTTCTTCTCTCCTGTGTGGGTTCTAATATGCATCACTAAATGACGTTTTAGTGCAGTATTGTAATTGCATTGTTCACATTGATACTTTTTTTTACCCATAGTTGGATGTTCCTTTAAATTATCGATTTCTTTAATTTTTCCATGGGTTACAGATTCCTGTATTTTCATGTCAATCTGAATTGGTTCAATAATTACAGGCTTGTGTACATTCATGTGCTTTGTAAGTAAAGCTTTGGTATAACACTTTGTACCACATTCATTGCATATAAATTCTTTGTATAAAGACATTTGATTAATTCTTTCATTACATACTATTGATGAAGTATTTTCAATATTTATATTTGTTTTACACGTTTCAAGTGATGATATTTTTTCAGATCTATTTTCTATATTGTTTTTGGTTTTATCTTGTACGTTATTATCATCCAGTTTAGGTTTTTTGTTTAGAGGTGCACCTTAAACATAAATAAATAATGTATTATTATGTTTGCATTATTTTTAAACACTACCTTCCTTTACTCCTAACTTATGCTCGCAACTTCGTTCGTGGAAAACTGATTATCTAGAAGAAATTACAAAAAAATTCAATAGGTTTTTGAATAAAAATGCATTAATGTTTGGACTACTACTTCATACTTATTCAGCGTATTTTAGTTAAATTCTGCTGTCCGTTGGGTCTCGTTACAGCTTATAATATTATGGTCTGTGGACTGAGAAGTGTTTCGTTCGAATCCAACTCAGAAAGGTCAGGTAACATTCGAGTCAGCAGGTTTTTTTAAATTAATTATAATACTTTATTGTACACGTACAATAGAAAAATACAGTATATCCACTAGAAATAAAGTACAATTGGCGGTTTTATCACTCAAGGCAATTTCTTATAGACAACCGTAGCACGAAGACAGGGAAAGGAAAAGAAAGGCAGTTGAGGTGTACACTACACAATACAGAATATATTGTGACAAAATACCTACATATAATTACAAATAGACAACAAATACATACACACACATACATATATGTACTTTAATACACCTGCGTCAGGCGGTACGTTGCCAAGGGATTTGGCGTCCAGGTCTCAGTGCAGAAATCCGGCCAATAAACAAAAGCCTCGAAAGAATCCGTGCCGTACGCCCTGATCGCCCGCTGCGGAGTGCGCAGGGGCGGTTCAGGGAGTCAGCCCAAACGGGGCTGCCATAAAGGACTGTACGACTCCGTGATACAGACTCCGGTAAGGGATGCCAGGACTTTTCAGGTTGGGCAGCAGGCCGGAAAGAGCGCCCGCTGCCCGGAACAATTTCGTCCTCAACTCCTTAAAGAGGGCGCGAAATCGCCGTCGGCTATCTAGGATTAAACCCAAAATACTTCATGCTAGAACCGATGGGGATCCGCACCCCCCCAACGATGCGGGCACCGGCCGGTGGCTCCTCCGAGGCCCGTGAAAACACACAGCCTGGATTTTCTCGAGGCCCACCTTCAAACCTAAACGTTCAATTCTTCCAACTACTTGGCCGGCGCCCGCCGCCGCCAGAATTGCGGCGTTCCGGAAGGTCCCAGCAGTCGCTGTGAATAGCGTATCGTCGGCGCAACATGTCAGGCCAACGCCCCGGAGATTGGCACCACGGAACACCCAGTCGTACCCGATGTTCCACAAGACAGGGCCCAAACCTGAGCCCTGTGGAACACCGCACAGATCGCTCTTCGGTTCCACTCTTCGGCGCCCGGATACACGACGTCCCTGTTAGACAGATACTCGTGCAACATACGCCGGAGATATCATGTGGTACCGCAGTGCCTCGTGAATGCAGGGCTAGGCATGAATATCCAACGTCACTGCGATCACAATCTGTCCATTGACCACTGCATCCTCCGCCTGTGACTTCACCCGCAGAATCCCGTGGACGGTAGAACGTGCCCTCCTAAAACCGTATTGGTTGTCGGCCAAGTTCAGACCGACCCTTTCAAGGTGCTCGACGAGGCGAGCATGGATGATGCACTCGAAGAGCTTTGCCACCTCGTCAAGCAACACGATGGGCCGGTAGGCCGACGGTGACTTTGCGGGTCGTCCCCCCTTTTTCAGCAGGACGAGCTTCTCGGTTTTCCATCGCGCCAGGAAGACGTCCTGCTCCAGACAGGCGGGGAATAAACTGCGGAGCCTCGAGCCCAGGTACTCGAGGGCTAGCACCCAGGCTTTCCCGGGGATGCCATCTAGCCCTGGGGCCGTGTTTTTGCTCCGCAGCCGAAACACTGCCGCCCGCACTACAGCGGGCGAAACTTCCGCGATATCCCTTGCCGGATTCTCACTCGACGATGTCGCCATATCCGGTAGCGCCATCGGAGGAGTGAACTCCACGGTGGCCGGGAAACAAGGCCGCGACGACGTTGGCCAGTAATTCTGGCCGGAGACTCTGCGACAGCGGGGGCGCCGCTGGGCGAAGCTTCTTCATCATCATACGGTAAGGGCGCCCCCACGGGTCACTGTCGAGAGTCCCCAAGAACACCTTACGTGCCGCGACCTTGGCTTCATGAATGGCCACCCGCAGCGCTCTCTTTGCCTCTTTGTAGAGGCCATATAGCTGCCGCTCCTGGTCTGCGAGATCATCATCTCTTAGCCGGCGACGACGATGCCTGGCGTATCGGCGGCGCACAGCAACGCACGACGCGTGCATCTGCGCTAACTCCGCCGACCACCAGTACACCTATCGCACCGGCGAACGGTGGAGAGTCCGGGGCATGGCGGCGGCGCAAACATCCGACATTGCCACCCCGAACCACTCCGCCTCCTGCTCAACCCGTACCGGCCCGTCCGGCACGGGGAGCCACGACATGACCAGAGCGGCCAGCACTAGGGTCTCCCCATCGAGGCGATGAAGCGCCCACCGCAGGCCGTCCCGATTCGAGGCACTCGGTACACCACCGAACTGGATACTCGGGGACGCGGACACGTCGAACCTGATATAACGATGGTCCGACAACGTCTCCACGCCCACAAGGACTCTCCAGTCCTGAACAAGGCGTGCGACGGCGCGACTCGAGAACGACAGGTCTAGAATAGACCCGCCGTTGTACCGCACGCACGTGTCCACCGACCCCCTGTTCAGGACGACCAGGCCGACAGAGATCGCCTATTCCTTCAGGACCCGACCACGACCGTCCGTCGCCGGCGAACCCCAAGCCACGGACTTGGCGTTGAAGTCGCCGGCGACGACCGCCGGGTAGGTTGGCTTTGATCCACCAAGGCCCACAGCCGAACGAGGAAAGACTCAAATCCGGCGAGGGGTCTGTTCGGAGAAAAGTACACTCCTACTATCCAAATGTTTCCCACCAACAGAACCGCCACGCATCCCCGGTCCTTCGCTACTTTTTCGAAGGGTGGGGAGCCAGCGGCGCCCCGGCTGATGATGGCAACCAAGCTGTCAAGGCCCCCAGCCCAGTTTTTGGGGTTTTAAGCCTGCGGACATTCGTCTCGGCATTTAATTGACGCACACTCACGCCTTTTATCCCTGAGGAGGTAGGCAGAGGCGCATCTAGTGCACCCACTTTTCCCCGTGAGTATTCCGTCCAATGATGTGATAGGGGTGAGCCTATCGCCATATCAGGCACAAATTCCAAACTCTGGGCTGATACTGAATTTAAAACCCAATATCACTTTGCCCGACCCGGGAATCAAACTTAAGACCACACATTGCAGTCAAACCGTAATACAACTACGCCACCAAGGTAGTCTAACATAACTGACAACTTTAGTTAAAAAGGAGCACTCAAGTGGCTATTAGTAAAATTGTATTTTTGTTGTCAGCTATGAAGCAGAATAAACGTGTTTACGGACGCCATAAAAAAATAAATGTGTTTACGATAATATTGTGTTTCATTAAACATAACAATAAATTACCTTTGGACTTTCTAATCTTTTTCTTTTTGACATTCAGTTTGGTGCTTAACTTCTTTAAAGGCAAATCGTCTTCAGTATCTGAACAATTTGATTGAGAACCATTGTTGTCATCAGCGTCATTATCACAATAACTTTTGAACTCATCTTGATCGCTATTATTTATACCACAAGAAGGGCTACACCCTTCTTTATTACTAAAATCACAATTCTCTGTGATTTCTGGTTTAACCACAACAGTTGCACTTGGTAAATCAAGGGGTTTTGATATGTCCTCAATACTGCAATTTGTGATGTCGTCACCATTCAAAATGCTCTGAGAACCCGCATTGAAATCTGGTGGTGCCTCTGGTGTATCTGAAAATATTTAAATAATCTTACTTCTTAGTTCTTACTTCTTACAAATATTATAAATGCGAAAGGTGTGAAAATGTTTGAATGTTTTTTTCGAAGTAAACTTGAAAACAAATTAAGAGATTTGCATGAAAGGACTTGTCCAAAAACGGTCTTTAAATTCTAACCAAGATACTTTATATATATCTGGATAACACTCCCAAAAACTAGGGTTTGCTATAAATCATATAATTATAAAGTCCTACGATTTTGACTTTTGTGTAATTTAATTTTGCTTGAAAATTACACTTGATATGAAAAAAAAATTAAAAAGTTATTTATAAATAGAGGGGTCTAAAATATTTCTTTAAGCCCTCGCGTGCCGGGAGCGTGGATCCACGCTCGGGCCGATTTCTGCAAAATGTATGAAAACTGAACATCTACAGGCTGTTTCTTTTTTTTGGGTTTCCATTGGATGCAAATTTTGATTATATATTAGAATTGAGAAAAGCGGCCGCCATTTTGAATTTCTTTGTTTTGAGGCCGATTGGCCTCAAAATCGATACCTGGACATGGCTTTAGGTACAAAAGACGGATCCAATGTTAGAATTGAAAAAGTGGCCGCCATTTTGAATTTCTTTGTTTTGAGGCCGATTGGCCTCAAAATCGATACCTGGACATGGCTTTAGGTACAAAAGACGGATCCAATGTTAGAATTGAAAAAGTGGCCGCCATTTTGAATTTCTTTGTTTTAAGGCCAATCGACCTCAAAATCGATATCTGGGCAGGCCTTTAGGTACTGAAGACGGATCCAATGTTAGAATTGAAAAAAGTGGCCGCCATTTTGAATTTCTTTGTTTTAAGGCCAATCGACCTCAAAATCGATATCTAGGCAGGCCTTTAGGTACTGAAGACGGATCCAATGTTAGAATTGAAAAAGTGGCCACCATTTTGAATTTCTTTGTTTTAAGGCCAATCGACCTCAAAATCGATATCTGGGCAGGCCTTTAGGTACAAAAGACGGATCCAATGTTAGAATTGAAAAAAGTAGCCGCCATTTTGAATTTCTTTGTTTTAAGGCCAATTGACCTCAAAATCGATATCTGGGCAGGCCTGTAGGTACAAAAGTTGAATCAAATGTTAGAATTGAAAAAAGTGGCCGCCGCACTGTGGGACGTCCCCATAGAAAGAGCGTGACATGTAGCGGTAGTACTGAATATCTGATAACTGGAAACTGAAATGCATTGTGGAAAGGGGACAATATGACCTTTCAAGTTTTATAATTTTCACCCCTCTAATCACTTTATTTTACCTAATATATAGCATCAAAGTTGAAGTATCGAACACTGTCGAAAATGACCTCACTGTTTAAGAAAGATATTTGTGGTATTCGCAATAGTTTGGAGAAGTATTTTATAAATAAAACGGTTTAATAGGATACACTTATATAAATGCAACTGTTTCTTTTTAAAAAGACGCTTTATTTTATGGTTAAATTAAAGTTTAAAAAAGTAATCGAAGTGTTTGATAAAATCTGTCATATAATAAAAACGCCATGAAACCCCGACCTAATGATACTTGTGTTTGATAGTTCAGAGTAAGTAGGAAATTTTTCTAGAACATTATGTACCCCCCTCGTCCCCCTTTCGAAGAAAATTAACAAAATATGTCACACGCCTGATAAAAATGTCAGAGCATCTACATTTTTCATCAAGCTGACTACATTTTGTGAATTATGAATATTTCATCAGGTGTTGATATTACACGAAAGCAATCAAGTTGGTTGGTGTAAATAATTTTTAACATTATGCTTTCAATTGTTGTGTCATTTTAATCCATCCTAATATAATAATATTACTCGAAATAAGTTTTTTAAAGTGTTAGGAAACGCCTGACAATTTCATTTGAGTAAAGTCCTTGAGATCGTAAATTTAGGCGATTTTAAGACATGTCTATTTTTCATTAATTAGGTTAAAATATACCCTATACTGTATTGTATTTCACTTGTTTAATTGCAATCATGTCAAATTATTGTGTATCTATCCTTATTTGGTTTTAAACTCCCTTGAAATATAGGCATATTTCAGTATTTTTTTTCATAGTCATATCAGTATTTTTCAAATAAACTACATTGGTAATGGATAGGTCTACTATTCAATAATACACGTAAAAAAAATCAAATCTTTACGTTCCGTTGTTGAGTTATCATACGATATGTAAGAGAGATACTCATGTCACGCCCTTTCTATAGGGACGTTCCACCGTGCGCCGTTTTGAATTTCTTTGTTTTAAGGCCAATCGACCTCAAAATCGGTATTTGGGCATGGCTTTAGGTACAAAAGACGAATTCAATGTTAGAATTGAAAAAAGTGGACGCCATTATTAATTTAATTGTTTTAAGGCCAATTGACCTCAAAATCGATACTGGGCATGCCATTGATAGTAAAAGTCCGATCTAATGTTAGACTTAAGAAAAGTGGTCTCCATTTTGAACTTCTTTGTTTTAAGACGTTGGATTGAAGATAGATATTTGGGCTTGTCTTTAGCCAAATAGAATAAATCGAGGTTGGAATTTTAAGAACTGCATTCCATGTTAAATGTTCTTGTGTTAAGGGCTATTGGTTTTAAAATCAAAATCCTTGGTTGGTCCTTGGAAGATCTGGACCCGGTGCTTGTAAAGTATCCAGCGGCTTTGCAAAAGTCTTCCTCTGCGCCGAAGAGTGGTACCGGCGCCGTAAAAAATACAGCCAAACCGCGTAGGATTTGACGCTGAAGTGGTATTTTAACATATTTTCCCACCGTTTGTTAGTTAATTCTTGCGTACAGTTGTTTTCATCCAATAAGTTGCACTTATCTCTGCGAGGCGCGAAGTGTCAATTTTAATATGATTGTTATTGTTTGTCGGCTAACCCACCATCTACTTATTTATATTGCTACCACCAAAATTTTACGAACTATATCTGCACTGAAACGATCTGACAATTAATGACAAGTGACAACTGACATTGACATTTAGCGCTTCACGTTTCGTTCGGAAATGATATCCGAACTTTGCTTTGTCTTGGTACTTTCTTTTTGTTATATATTTTTTTTTTGTTTTCTCTATTACTGAGTTATGTTTCTGTTATCTGTGTGTTATTATGTGTTTGTTTTCAGCTGGCGAGTGGTGCAGAGATTCCTGTATTGTCACATTTATATATATTTTTTTTTTTACTTTTATAATCACTTCTATTTTTGTTTTTTTGTTTTTTTTTATATAGATTTTTGATCCTGTATTTATTTATATATATTATTAGGAACCAGAAGCGGGTTTGATTAAAAATAATGATTTATCACTTATTTTAAATAAACACACTTGTCACTGATTTTACATAAGCACATATATCACAAATACATTTACAAAGATATCTGAAACTAGCTGACCAGTATGAAAGTCAATGTTCAACTTACTCAACCGAGATCGACTGGGAGACTGAGCGCGCACGAGAGTCTGAACTAGTGATGTGATTAATGGTTAAAAATTATTAATGGTTAATAGTTAAACATTAAAAAAAAATAACGTGTTAAATTAATAGTTAAGTTATAACGGTCAAGAAGTAAGGAGTTACGTGAAAAGCATTAGCGATAACATGTTCAACACGTGTCTTGCGTCGTTTATTTTAATTATGTTAAATTTTTTAACATTGAACCAATAACCAACAGGTTAATTTTTTTTCACAATAACAGTCACATCGAAATAAACATTTTCTAATTATTACGTATTCATGAACATTTGTGTAAATGACGCTTGCGTGCCGTTCATACAATTGAAAAAATCTGCTTTGAGGTGTAATGACTGTTCAATTTTTTACACCTTAAAATTATGTTAGTATGTATCTTTATATAACTTATTTATTTATTTATTATGGACATTAGCACTATAGTATTCAGAACCAATGTTAGAATTGGTATACACGGCCGCCATTTTGAATTTCTATGTTTTAAGGCCAATTGACTTCAAAATCGGTATCTGTGTAAAACTTTAATTACTAAAAACTGATCCAATGTCGGAATTGAAAAAAGTCGCCGCCATTTTGAATTTCTTTGTTTTAAGGCCTATCGACCTCAAAATCGATATCTGGGCAGGCCTGTAGGTACAAAAGACGGATCCAATGTTAAAATTGAAAAAAGTGGCCGCCATTTTGAATTTCTTTGTTTAAAGTCCAATCGACTTCAAAATTGATATCTGGGCAGGCGTTTAGGTACAAAAGACGGATCCAATGTTAGAATTGAAAAAAGTGGCTACCATTTTGAATTCCTTTGTTTTAAGGCCAATTGACCTCAAATTCGACATCTGAGTATAACTTTAGTTACCAAAGAACATTCCAATGTCGGAATGAAAAAAAGTGGCCGCCATTTTGAATTTCTTTGTTTTAAGGCCTATCGACCTCAAAATCGATATCTGGGCAGGCCTGTAGGTATAAAAGACGGATCCAATGTTAGAATTGAAAAAAGTGGCCGCCATTTTGAATTTCTTAGTTTAAAGGCCTATCGACCTCCAAATCGATATCTGGGCAGGCCTGTAGGTACAAAAGACGGATCCAATGTTAGAATTGAAAAAAGTGGCCGCCATTTTGAATTTCTTTGTTTTAAGGCCAATCGACCTCAAAATCGATATTTGGTCATGGCTTTAGGTACAAAAGGCGGATCCAATGTTAGAATTGAAAAAAGTGGCCACCATTTCGAATTTATTTGTTTTAAGAACAATTGACGTCAAAATGGATATTTGGGCATGCCATCCTTAGTAAAAAAAAACAGATCTAATGGTAGACTCAAGAAAAGTGGTCACCATTTTGAATTTCTTTGTTTTAAGACTGATTGGATTTAAGATAGATATTTGGGCTTGTCTTTAGCCAAATAGAATAAATCGAGGTTGTAATTTTACTATTTTAACAATTTAAATACGCAGTCACATCAAAATTAAATACTTTAAAAAATTAATAAGGTGATCAACGTGAGTAGCCTTTTAAGTCTGGTGAAGGGGGGTAAATAAAAAAAAGATACATTTATTGAATGGTCAACCAACAGGGCATAACGATGTGGGGGAAGAAAAATATAGTAAGATAATTTCTACTACGCGGCTAATTATTGTTATAGCAATAGTTGAATTGTTAGCGACTCCCTGATTTTTAACTGATTTTGATGCTTTTACAGAAGAATTTACTTTATTTGCTGTTTGCTGCCACGGGCCACTTCTTTGTTCTTCAATTCTTTATTTTGCGACATAACAAACCTGCGATATCGTTATTGAAGAGAATTGAATAAGCATTGATGGTGGCCATATTATTTAAAAGTTCTATAACCTACTATAGTTTGTGGCCATGTCCAGCGGAGTTTGATTTTAAAACCAATAGCCCTTAAAACAAGAACATTTAACATGGAATGCAGTTCTTGAAATTCCAACCTCGATTTATTCTATTTGTCTAAAGACAAGCCCAAATATCTATCTTAAATCCAATCATTCTTAAAACAAAGAAGTTCAAAATGGCGACCACTTTTCTTAAGTCTAACATTAAATATGACTTTTATTATCAATGTCATGCCCAGTATCGATTTTGAGGTCAATTGGTCTTAAAACAAAGAAATTCAAAATGGCGGCCACTTTTTTCAATTCTAATATTAGATCTGTCTTTTGTACCTAAACGCCTGCCCAGATATCAATTTTGAAGTCGATTGGACTTAAAACAAAGAAATTCAAAATGGCGGCCACTTTTTTCAATTCCGATATTGGATCAGTTTTTAGTAATTACAGTTTTACCCAGATACCGATTTTGAAGTCAATTGACCTTAAAACATAGAAATTCAAAATGGCGGCCACTTTTTTCAATTCTAACATTGGATCCGTCTTTTGTATCTAAAGGCCTGCCCAGATATCGATTTTGAGATCGATTGGCCTTAAAACAAAGAAATTCAAAATGGCGGCCACTTTTTTCAATTCTAACATTGGATCCGTCTTTTGTACCTACAGGCCTGCCCAGATATCGATTTTGAGGTGGATTGGCTTTAAAACAAAGAAGTTCAAAATGGCGGCCACTTTTTTCCATTCTAACATTGGATCCGTCTTTTGTACCTACAGGCCTGCCCAGATATCGATTTTGAGGTCGATAGGCTTTAAAACAAAGAAATTCAAAATGGCGGCCACTTTTTTCCATTCCGACATTGGAATGTTCTTTGGTAACTAAAGTTATACTCAGATGTCGAATTTGAGGTCAATTGGCCTTAAAACAAAGGAATTCAAAATGGCGGCCACTTTTTTCAATTCTAACATTGGATCCGTCTTTTGTACCTAAACGCCTGCCCAGATATCAATTTTGAAGTAGATTGGACTTAAAACAAAGAAATTCAAAATGGCGGCCACTTTTTTCAATTTTAACATTGGATCCGTCTTTTGTACCTACAGGCCTGCCCAGATATCGATTTTGAGGTCGATAGGCCTTAAAACAAAGAAATTCAAAATGGCGGCCACTTTTATCAATTCTGACGTTACCTAAATAAAATTATTTTCGCAATCATTGCAAGTGGCGATTTTATTGTTCACAAATCACGACAAGGCATAATTTAAGTCTCAGCTAAAGAAAAAATATCATTTTTGTGCTTATTAGTAGTATTAAATTTCATTTAATAAATAACCTATAGAGGCGTTATTAGCATTTTTCTATGATTAACTGTTATCAAGTTTAGTTGAATGATAAATTAACAGATGGCATTAACTGCCTCCGCAGTCCGTTCATTAGTTTTAACGTTTAATGAATATTGCAATAGTAGTTAATATAATTAACAGCTATTTTTTTATAATGAGTTAAATTAACAGTTATAACGTTTAATGATCACCTCTAGTCTGAACACGAATGAATGCAAATGGCAGTGCGGCACCATATTTATACACCCAACTGTCACTTCCACCACTACTTTGAAGTCTCGACTGGTTTTTACAACTGGCAACACGCTTCAGATACCGTTACAAATATCATTACTAAACATTTATCCTAATACGGCCTCTCCTGACAAGAGTCCGTCCTCGGGCTCCATCTTCTAGCTCTGAAGATCAGTCTCCAGAACTGACGATGAAGTCGCCAAAATGTCTTCACTCGCCATGACTCTGGATAGTGCAGCAGGCTCTTCAATGCACCTCTGCGTCCCGGACGTGCTTGGTTGCTCGCCGAAGCCACCAGGTGTTTCGTTTTCAGGACACTGTGCGGCGCTAGGAGCATCTGCCTCATCATCTGCATCTGCATACAAAAATCCAAAGCACAAAAACATGTCCAAAAATATGAGAAAACAAACATCCAAAGTAAGTCCTATGTACTAGGATCACGTGACTGAGCGTACTACAGGGCAGCATCTGATAACATGAAACAATACTGCTCTTGAAGTGTATTCGTCGATCAGGATATATGTCTGGCATAAGGCCGTAAGATAAAACTCTCATTAAACATTTTCACTCCTTAAGAATTTATAAACTTTTCCATGAAAACTTTAGTTTTACAAAATATGCAGCGCCCCAAAATGCCCTTCCGCCATCACTTCCTAGTGTCATGACCAGAGAGAAGACGTGATGGTAACAAACTATTCAACGACACAGCTGTCAAAAAGTTACTAAATGCTGAAATCGTTTCATCGAAGCTGTTCGATAACTGCGGTGAAGATAGTTTTTCGAATTGAAATATGTTACTTGTGCTACAACTAGCAATAGTCTCCCTTCCTGTTAAAATAAGGAAACACAGGTACATCTTATAGCTCAGCCATTCTTGACCCTCATGACGTAAGGTGGAAAATTACTTTGAGGGTTAGGTACGCTTTTCAAAACTTTCAACTAAAATTTTAACTTTAAATTCAATTTCGAATTTAATTTCCATTCCAAATTCAATGTCCAACTACAATTTGCATTAGGTGTTGTTAAAACACACATCGATCATTATACGAATGTGTTCATCGCTTAACCGGCGGCATAATGACAAAATTGTTACATAGACGGTTTGCCAATAATTTTGTACTCTGATCAATTTTCTAAATTCGCAAAAACATCGACTCTTTATAAAGACCTCATCGAATCACAACAAAACAAAAAGACATGACAGAATGAAAACTTCTCACCCGAGCGCACATCGCTAGTAGCGCGTAGTTCAGCAGCGCGACGAGCGCGCAATTCTGCAGCGCACCTCATCGCCAGGAGCGCGCAGTTCAGCCAGCAGCGCTCCGCCTCGCCATGAGCGCGCCGTTCAGCAGCGCACCGCGTCGCCAGGAGCGCGCAGTTCAGCAGCGCACCGCATCGCCTCGCGTACAACCTACTGGACCGTAGTCCACACGCACATAGTGCGTCTGCCGGACAGAGTCCGTACACACATGGTGTGTCTGCCGGGACAGAGCCCGTATACGCATAGCGCGTCTGCCGGGTAAAAACCCTACACGTTATACGTGTCTGCCGGACAGAGTCCGTACACACATGGTGTGTCTGCCGGGACAGAGCCCGTATACGCAAAGTGCGTCTGCCAGGTAAAAACCCTACACGTATTACGTGTCTGCCGGACAGAGTCCGTACACACATGGTGTGTCTGCCGGGACAGAGCCCGTATACGCAAAGTGCGTCTGCCGGGTAAAAACCCTACACGTAATACGTGTCTGCCGGACAGAGTCCGTACACACATGGTGTGTCTGCCGTGTGATCCACATTTGCGCAGCCAGGAGCGCGACATACAGCACTCGTACATCCTGGAGCGCGTCTTTCCGCACTGCTCCGCTTTGCGAAGACAGGGCATGTACACTGCAATCATAAAAATCACAACAGCAACACACAAATTATGTTAACAAACAGTTAAACTGAATTGTTTCCAATAATATATCGGTCCTATATTGTTAGAACCAAGTTACAAACTAAATGCTCATGTCCAGACATGCTGCAGTCATGCCGAAACATGTTGAAAATAATCAACAACAAAAAGAAACGGGATGCTGTCGGACCCTTGAGGGAAACGCTATACAGCACCACCATAGCTCCCCGTTAGGCAGAACTATGAAGTCGAAACACACAATGCTGACGGAACCTTACCGGAACCGATATACAGCCCCACCATAGCTCCCCGTTAGGCAGAATTATGATGTCGAAACATTCGCGTAGCCTGGAGTGCACCGTTCCGCACGTCTAACGTGTAAAGTGAAGTAACATTTCGACAAAAGCTTATGACTCACGAAAGCAAGCGTGCACTCGAGCTTTCACGAGTAACCCCATAAAAATAATTTTGAACCAATTCATTGTAACAGAAATTTACGAAAGAAAGGTGCATTCCGACTGCCTGAATTCCGGCCTTCAATCATTCACAAAATTTATGCGTCGACTTTAAAACAGCCCACACTCCTAAATACGAGTATCTGTCAGGCCAATGCCTGATATGCGTATGCATCTGCGCAGCCAGCGTTTCCGCACGCCCTGGAGCGCGTACGCGCACTCCCTGAAGCGCGCACCTGCACGGCATGGACCGCGCGTCTCTGCACAGCCTGAAGTACACTGTTCTGTACTGGGCACCCACTGCACAGATCTCATGTTTCTGCAAGCAAAGAAAAACCAACACAGAAACACACCGTTCGGCCTATTCTGACCTTAAATAAAATCTGGCGTTAAACTTTCTGAACAGCCCTCTCATTGCTACAACAAACAAATCCACCTGCGAAGTGGTTTGGGGAGAATCTCCAGTCATACCAAGTGGTAAAACGAGATCCCAGCATTTGAGAACGTTACGGAAAAATAATACAAGGGTTACGGGTAATACGATACCAAATATCCTCCATCATCGCAGAAAAGTCAGGTCCTCCAAAGGATCCCACAGAGGCTCTTCAGTAGTCACGCTTTACGGAGTGTTAAACATTGAGTAAGTTCGCCCTGCAAGGATCATCAGTCCCTGCAATAAAAAATATCACAACGGCATCAAACGGTTCATTTTACCTAGGCCTTTAATCATATCTGGCATCAAACTTTGGTCAAGAATTCAGTAGTCATCTTAGCATGAGAACCTCGAAATTACCGCACGTCTCGCTATTAATCCAAAACTTTACACAGTGCAGTGTTGCGTTTCGAAGCCATGACCAAGGAAGGCCAAAAATCTTTCAGACCGAACACTATACACCTAGTTTTTTTTTTCAACCAAGGCTATGTACAGTCATTGTTTACTACAACAGGTACATAAGTTTAAGGACGGCTCTGTACTTACAATAACCATGAATTGCTCTTTAATCCATGACTGCACATGCCCGGTTAAACATGATCTCAATATTTGTACGAGTTACCAAGAAATAAAAGAAATCACATAAGTTAAACTAAGGTAGGACTTCCCTTTAAGGAATCTTTGTTCTAAGTAGTTCAAGCTATTTAGTATCATCCATTAAAATTAAAAGTTTCACCCATTGGTCCATGTACAATATTTTTTTTTTTAATTAAACTGCCATTTAACGGAAAATATTTGAACCCCGTAAGTATTCAACTCAAAAGTCAAATATCACTGCCATTATATCTGGTCAGCATTCTCATTGCCACAAACACACATCCACTATGCGAATTACACATGAAAATGGCTATACTTTTCTTTTTACACTATACGGTACTTGAGTTACATCCACAGATTGATTATTACGTCCAAAATCTAGTTACATGACTAGTAAACAAAATCCCCAACATTTTTAGAGGTCACCAGAATAATAAAGGAAACCATAACCTTCAAATAAGGATTATGGGTCATACGATACCAAACTTCCTTTACAGTCACCGATGAACATTCTCTGTGCTGGAGCAGTTTGCTTCAACCGCCAGTTGCCACCCGCGCAGTCACTTTGCCCAGGACACCAACTGTGACACCATACGCAGCACATCCACCGCAACACTTGCACACCAACAGGAACGTTTGCACACCAACAGGAACGTATGCACGCCAACAGGAACGTTTCAACACCAAAAACAACGCTTGAGCACGAACAGTTCAATCTTGGTACTCGTAAACACATATTGTTCATTTGAAGTCGTATACACATGACGTCATCACAAACGTATATACGATGGCTACGTTGTACACCACACAACTACTTTTATTTCACATTGCAGTCTAATTCTTATCCCGATATTACTCAGCGCAATTTGTTTTTCTTCACGTAAATTGCGGGTAGTCAAATATCTCGATCGTACCATGTATGGATTCCACATAGCGAACATATGTAGTGAGCACAATCTATTTCTGTGATTACATACCCTGGTATTCTTCCGTGCAATTAATTATTGTTCTCCGCGTTATATACGGGTACTGAAATATCTACGCAGTAGTAGCACATAGCGTAGGTATTTAATGCACACAATCCACTCGTATGGGCATAGATTCCGATCCCACTTCTGATATTAGGAACCAGAAGCGGGTTTGATTAAAAATAATGATTTATCACTTATTTTAAATAAACACACTTGTCACTGATTTTACATAAGCACATATATCACAAATACATTTACAAAGATATCTGAAACTAGCTGACCAGTATGAAAGTCAATGTTCAACTTACTCAACCGAGATCGACTGGGAGACTGAGCGCGCACGAGAGTCTGAACACGAATGAATGCAAATGGCAGTGCGGCACCATATTTATACACCCAACTGTCACTTCCACCACTACTTTGAAGTCTCGACTGGTTTTTACAACTGGCAACACGCTTCAGATACCGTTACAAATATCATTACTAAACATTTATCCTAATAATATTTTATATATGCATTTTAACGATGATGATTTTTTTCACTCAGCTAACGATTCGACATCACTGTCTGGCGATGAAAGTTTTTCATCTGCGTTGGAAGGGCCTGGTGACATGTTGCGGCAAGTTTTCAACCCACAAACTTCTCGCTACTTCAACGTATGCCACATTAACGCACAAAGTGTTCCCAGCCACCACGGCGAACTATTAGAAACTTTTGCTGATGCTGACGTTCATGCCGTCCTAATTTCCGAGAGCTGGCTCAAAC
Organism: Lapara coniferarum; assembly: GCA_949316025.1. Taxonomy (NCBI): domain Eukaryota; kingdom Metazoa; phylum Arthropoda; class Insecta; order Lepidoptera; family Sphingidae; genus Lapara; species Lapara coniferarum. The sequence goes on from OX438929.1 coordinate 26,429,760, forward strand.
CTCATCTTCCTTCTTCGTTATACCCTCTTCCCGGCTTTATTCTTATCCGTAATGACCGGGTTGGTAGGAGAGGAGGAGGTGTCGCTGTTTACCTCCGCAGTGACTTTAAGCATAAGTTGTCACTTCTTCTTCTCTTGATTCGGTCACTGCTGAGTATTTATTTCTCGAGGTTTGGGTCGGGAGTGCCAAAACGTTACTTGGCGTCGTATATTGTCCCCCTTCTACCGACTACTTCTCCAGTCTCGAACCGACTCTGGAATCTTTAGGATCAGAATATGCACACCAAATCATCATGGGTGATTAAACACCGATCTCCTTTCCTCATCCTCTCCGCGCTGCATTAAGCTCCTTGAGATTCTTGCGTCCGTGAGCCTACATGTATTGCCTCTTCAACCTACTCACCATAACATAGAGGGGAATGATACCTGGCTCGATGTTATCCTCACCTCCACCCCTTCCTTGGTTTCCTCTCATGGACAATTCCTTGCTCCTGGCTTTTCTCACCATGACCTTCTCTACTTATCTTACATCCTTAAACCCTCTAAACCCTTACCCAAGATATTGCACATTCGTTGCTTTGGTCGCATGGACCCGGAAAAGTTACGCATTGACGCTGCGACATTAAACTGGGATCAACTGATGGCAGCCGACACAGTTGATGATAAAGTCGAGATTTTTAACAGCAGTGTTCTCGCACTTTACGACATCCATGCTCCCTTCCGGAAAATAAAAGTGAAACGTCCTCCTGCGCCTTGGATGACTCGCGGAATTCGGATGGCAATGAGACGCAGAGACCGGGCCTTTCGTAAGTTTAAACGGGATCGCTCTGAGGGTAATTGGTGCCTTTTTAAGGCTGCAAGGAATCGGTGTAACCAGATGATACGCAACGCTAAACGCCGCCATATTCACGATAATATTTCCTCTTCCACCCGTGCTAATATCTGGAAATTCCTCGGAGCTTTAGGTATTGGCAAAGGGAAAAACCTTAACTTCCCTGGTGTGATTGTTGGTTTGGATGATATCAATCGTCATTTCTACACCTCTATTTTGTTTGACAACCAAATCAAGAGTCGTACCTTGAACTACCTGGCTGGCCTTCCAGGCCTTAACATCACTCCTTTCCTATTTTCTCCAGTTGCTCCTGACGAGATCAAAAAGGTGATTCTAGGGATCAAATCCAATGCAACGGGCTACGACAACATCAGCCGTCGTATGATAGTCCTTGTATTGGATTATGTTCTCCCTGCCATCTACATGGCGGAAAGCCTTTGTTATTCCCCTCCCAAAAGTCCCAAACCCCTCCCTCGTCAACCACTTCCGACCTATATCCATTCTCCCTTTCCTTTCCAAGGTGCTGGAGGCCTGTGTGTATAAGCAGCTGTCTAAGTTTGTCCACCTTAATAATTTGCTAAATCCTTTGCAGTCTGGCTTTCGGCCTGGGCACAGCACCACTTCCGCGCTCCTTAAAGTGTCTGGCGATATTAGAGCGGGGATGGATGATACTAAGGTCACTGTGTTGGCCTTGGTTGACTTCTCGAACGCTTTTAATACCGTCAGTCACGACATCCTCTTATCCATCCTCTCCCACCTTTCGATCTCTGCTGTAGCACTGGAATGGTTCTCTTCCTATCTTCGACGGCGTCAGCAATCGGTGAGAATTAACGATTCTTCGTCATTATGGCGTAATCTTGATTCTGGCGTCCCTCAAGGCGGTATACTCTCCCCTCTGCTATTTTCTTTGTTTATTAATCTCGTTACCCAAAATCTTCAGTGCGCGTATCATCTATACGCCGATGACTTACAATTGTACTCGCAAGCGAGTGTGGACAGTGTATCCATAGCAGTAGTCCAAGTAAATAGGGATTTAGCTCACATAAAGAGCTGGTCTGACAGTTTTGGTTTGTCTGTTAACCCGTCGAAATGTCAAGCCATACTCGTGGGCAGCCCAAGGATGCTTAACAGACTGAGTACCTCAACCATTCCACCTGTCTCATATGGTAACTCTATCATCGCGTGGTGCTCCAGTGTCAAGAATCTTGGGTTGCTTATGGATTCCACTTTGAGCTGGCGGGTCCAGATTACTTCTGTCTGTCAGAGAGTTACCGGTTCTCTGTGTGCTCTTTACCGTTTGAAAAATTTTCTCCCTGCTAAAACTAAGGCAATGCTTGTGCAATCCCTTATCCTTCCTATAATAGACTACGGTGATGTGTGCTATTTTGATCTGAATGCAGACCAACTCAATAAACTTGACCGCCTTCTGAATAACTGCATTCGATTCATTTTCAATCTTCGCAAATATGACCATGTGTCCCAATACCGCTCTCAGCTGAAATGGCTGCCCATACGTCAACGCCGTTCCTTGCGTGCTCTTACAACTCTTTTCTCTTTATTTTCTTCTCCCACTTCACCGTCCTACTTATCTTCTCAATTTCAGTATCTAAGTAGTTCTCATGATAAAAACCTTCGCTCTTCAAACAATCTTCTGCTTAAGTGTCCCACTCACAGTTCTGAATTTACTCACTCTTCCTTTGCAATTCAATCCATTCTTCTCTGGAATGCACTCCCTCTCGAGATTAGGACGACCACGAATCGTTTTGCATTCAAAGCAAAGGTTCGTATGCTGTTGCTTGACAAGCTGATGGAATCATCTCAGTAATCGTCTTCTATTTTATTATTAGGTATATGTATTTATATATTATTACTATTATGTATTTAATAATAAATTATTATGTATTTTATATATTATTATTACTTATTATTATTTAGATTTATATATTTATATTGTATTCGTTACCATGTTTAGTAGTGTATTCGTATTGTGTACTTTTTATATTTATACTTTTTTTTTTCCTTGCTCATTTTATGTTGATTATTTATTACGCCTACCTTTATTGTTTATCTCTGCATCACCCTAAGGTTGACTGGTAGAGAATGCCTTCGGCATTAAGTCCGCCTTTATACATTGTTGTATAAGAAGTAATAAATAAATAAATAAAATCCGTTGGACATGGCCACAAACTATAGTAGGTTTTAATTATAGCACTTTTAAATAATATCACCATCAAAGCTTACTCAATTCTCTTCAATAACGATATCGTAGCTTTGTTATGTCGCAAAATGAATAATTTGTCTTCGAATTTAAGAAGTGGCCCGTGGCAGCAAACAGCAAATAAAGTTAATTCTTCAGTGAAAGCATCAAAATCGGTTAAAAATCCGGTAGTCGTTAACAATTCAACTATAGCTATGAGCATAATTAGCCGCGTAGTAGAAATTATCTTACCATATTTTTCTTCCCCCACATCGTTATGCCCTGTTGGGTGGCCATTCAATTACTGTATCAAAGAGCATTATAATACTACGGAAATACTGTATCTTTTTTTTTGAAGTTATACTTCTTTAGGCACGTTATGAAAAATTGATGGGAGTGAAATTTAACAATGCGCGCGCATGTTTGCCACAAAAATTCTCAGGGTTGTTTTTTTAATAATTTTCCCCTTATAGGGAACGCAAAGGGTTCAAGCCCATACAGCCTCGTCTTAAGAGCGTATACGCTGTATGGCTCAAAAACACTACTCTTTGAATCAGTTAAAAAGCCATCAAAACATTATTTAAACAGCATATTAATTAGTAATCATTTTAGAAAATGTTGTCGTCTAAAACATGGATTTTTTATATTTATAGAGTATTTGTGAATTCTATAATGATTACTGAACAGAGGTTTCCTTATTTTCGCTTGGAGCGTCAATTTAGAAGCTCAAAATATCTCAAATGACTAAACAAAATAATAATAAAAAAATATCGTCCAACTAAAAAGATCCTTAGGAAACAAGTGACTTAGGAAAAAATATCATTTTATGTTTAATTCATGAGAAATAAAAATTCAAACAATGCGAAATTATTCAGAAATGTTGGTCAAGAAAATGTTTTTTTTTACCAATATATCCTACTTAATTTAATGTAATTTTGGATTACTATAATAGAAGAACATCTTCTTAAAAACTTAGATTTAAAAGACTTCAACAAAATTACTTCCATTATTTTTTATAAATATTTTAAAACCACTATAAAACTCAACGCGCATATCGTTTCAAATTAGTCCGCCGCGAGGCTTTCTAGAGAGAGGACATATCGCTGGCTACAGTTGACCTTCGCCGTGCGTAGTAAAAATAGTCACGTCTGTATTGCGATCGGCACATCTTAGTACTTGGGTAAGTATTTTTTATTTTATTGCTGGTGACAATAATTTTGTAGTACTATAAGTTATTGTGCTAATACTATAAGTTATGTTTCAGACACCATGGGAAATAAAGCAAAGCCATTTCTATAGCCGGTGAAATTAGACAAAAAATATGAGTAAAGCTACCTAAATTCCCACCAAGCTGAAAATTAGTAAGATTGTTTAAAATATGATTAGAAATAAAATATGAAAGTTCCTCATCTTTCCCATGTATGAATTTTTTTGTAATCAAGGTCAAAGGTCCAAAAAATGAGTTTTTCGCGATTTTCACCAAAACGGTAAGTTTTTCATAAAAATACTTCATACAAAAATTGTAGATCATAAAAATATCTACAAAAAATGCACCAATACTTTTTTTCTTCGAGCCTCTGTTTTTGAGATATAACTATTCGAAAAGTTGTAATCGTCATAATATGCATGAGTACGCCACGTATATACATCTCTATAGTTGTAATATATGTTAAAATATAGAGCAATTCAATTTGACAAATACAACTATTGTTGTTGGTGAAGATGTAGACTTACTCGCTTGACTCACTGCTTGAATTCCAACTGAAAAAACTATTCTCAAAACTAGGAAAAGCTCAACATCAACCAGAAATATATCATAAAGTTTATCTACTTTTGCAAAGTGTCAAAATCATGTACTATTTTTACACGCAATAATTGGCTGTGATACGACATCTGCATTTTACAGGAGGGGTAAAATGACAGGTTTCAAAATGTTTGAAAAACAAAATTTAGTTCAATGTGCTGAAGTTTTTAAATATAGTAATTCAACTCGACAAGAAATTATCACTAACTGCATTCGCTTTCTTCTTTCTATGTACGGAGCTCCTAAAAAACTACCTGCTTAGATAAGTATAGATATGCATTTTTTTTTCGCGAGGAAAAAAACGCGTTATCGCTACCACCACTGGGGGGTGAGTGGGTCGGTTATGTTGGTTTCACACAGTCTTACAGCCTAATGCAGACACTCGGGAGTATAGCATCATCCGAGCGAGTATTGGACCGAGTCCCTAACACTATGTACACCCTACACTGGCATACCAACCAAAACCCGCGGTGGCCACCTTCGGCGCATACGAGACGGCCCCTGGGTATCTTGTTGCACTAAGATAGCTGCACGGGACCGTCCCTGCGCGATGCCGTTGCGGCCCTTCTCTATACAAGGGGGCTAAGATGCCCCCACACTCTAAAAGACGCCTTTGGCGTCTACGACAACGCATTGTGGTCCACCTCGGTGTCGCTTAAATTGGCCTGAGCAGCCCCCCGCTGCTCACCCCACGACTCTCTTGAAGCCCCATTTAGTCGCCTCTTACGAAAGGCAGGGAATACCGTGGCGGAACTCTCTAAATGCCCCCAAACCACTGGGCACGAGGCACCGGTCAGTCGTCCACCCGGCGCCTCCTACGTCTCCTCTAGCTGCGGGCAGGATCGTTCTGCTCACGATCCCGCCCGGCGCTCTCCTTCCGCGAGATGACGTACTCGCAGAAGGAGACCATCGCTCATCAAGACCTCCAGCCGCCAACCATGGCAGATACCACGTCCGGCAGCAAGAGATCTCTTCCGACGACTGCTCTAAGAGCGCTGAGTTGTAGATCCCAGGCTGGGCACTCCTCGAGAGTGTGTTGGACCGTGTATTCGCGGCCGTTGCCACAGTGGTGGCACACGGCGGACTCTTCTTTTCCGATTAAACATGTAGGTGGTTGTTTCACTTAGGTACTCTCCGTTAATTTTCGCATTTAATATCCATCTTTAAAATTGAAGTAATATTGTGATTTTCAAATTGTAAAATATACATATTTAAAAAAAAATGATAAAAGACCTACGCTGAGTTTCTTGGTGCTTCTTCTCAGGTCAGTGGGCTTTTCCGAAGCACCGGTAGAATCTTTTAGTATAACAACATTGTGAAAAATGAAAAATGACGTGTAAAAGTGCCCTTAGGGGCCTAATTACTGAATAAATGATTTGAATTTGAATTTGAATTTGATCCGACACAGGAACGAGCCAAAACACCCGTGGCCCGTCAGTACCTGTGTCAGACGGAATGTCGGCGCGCCATGGCGCCTGTCAAGCCACCTTAAGAAGACAGGTCGCACTGCCGCGACGGTCCTCAAGCCCGCATTCGGGCTCTCCAGCCTGATATGCCACTCCTCCACGGCGGCGCTGCGGATAGAGGCCAATTGGGCCTTGACCTCCCTCAGGGCCAGTCTCTGCCCGAGAGAGTATAAATATGCATGTTTCGTTAAAAATACCAAAAGTAAAACAAGTACAATTAGCTTGTCTTCCTCCAACCTCAGTTGCTGCTTATCAACATCTTATTCGGGTATATTACCAAGTTCAAGCGTGGCTTGGTTATCAGCTAGACCCTACAGACTGGGGTTGGAAGTTGGTCAACAATTCATTAGAACTAGTCCAAATTTTTCTTCCACCTGCGCCGGAAAAACTGCTGAACACATTTTTTTGCAACTACAAAAAGGGGTGCAGTGCTAAATGTGGTTGAAAAAAAGTCTGACTGTTTTGTTCTCTGGCATGTACACATTGTCAAGGCCGGTCATGTTCTAATATTGAATCACTAGCAGTGGAGGATCCGTTTGATTCAAAGACGTGATTTACCCGTAGGCCAAATTTCATCGAAATCCGTTCATTAGTTTTTGCGTAAAAGAGTAACAAATGTCCATTCATCCATACATACATTCTTACAAAACTTCGCGTTTATAATATTAGTAGGACTAGTAGGAAGAACACCTTTGTTTAAATTTGGTCGTACTAAATAGTAACGTCTACGGAGTTCCAGTGCCAGTCTTTCGGCTTCATCATCAGGCCCACTTCACTAAATGGTAAGTACTTTACATATACATATACACTCACGCCTGTTATCCCCGAAGGGGTAGGCAGAGGCGCAACTAATGCGCCCACTTTTCGCCATTATTCCGTCCCATGATGTGATAGGGGGCGAGCCTATCGCCATATCGGGCACAAATTCCAGACTCCGAAATGATACTGAATAGAAAAACTCAATATCACTTTGCCCGACCCGGGGATCGAACCCGAGACCTCAGCTTTGTAGTCGTACTGTAATACAACTATGCCACCGAGGCAGTCCGGTAAGTACTTTCTGAATGCAAATACTTCACTTTTGCGTAAAAGTAACAAAGTTTGTAAAATTGCCCTTAACATGTGTTATGTATAAGTTTTAATAAAACGAGATGATACGTATAAACTGTTTCATTTAAAAATAATAAAAAATCTTCATTTATCATATATCCAAAAATCATAAGTTACAATCTAATTAAATATTAAAAGCGAAGCATCAAATTGGTTGGTCTGAATATAAATATAGCCGACGCGCCATCTCTACGCACACAACTACGCGCGCTTCTGTGTGAGTGAAATTTGCGAAGAATTACCTATAGTTGACGTTCCGCGCAGCACGTAAACGCTCTTAAGTGATATTATTGGTTGTCTTTTTTTAAATTAATTATAAAATGTATTTATTTACTTTTAAAATATTAAATAACCAATAATAAATATTTTGAATTAAGAATCTTATAATATTTAGTACAAATTATGTCATAAATATTTATTTTTCTCTAAATTCTATATTTAATAATTATATATAATTTATTTTTTTAGTAAAAGGAGAAGGCAAAGGCGCTTAGCCATGCAGCCTAGTCTGTTGCTGTTTTACCACACCCAAGGACTTTTTCAAAATTCAAAAGCCGAAGCCAAGAGTGCAATTTTCCCAAACTATAAAGGTTAATGATGCCAAAGAAGTATAACTTCTCACGCGCGTACATAAGTACATGCCCGGTAACTTAAGATATGTCCAGAAATCGATTTTGAGGTCAATTGGCCTTAAAACAAAGAAATTTTAAATGGCGGCCACTTTTTTCAATTCTAATATTTGATCCGTCTTTTGTACCTACAGGCCTGCCCAGATATCGATTTTGATGTCGATTGGCCTTAAAACTAAGAAATTCAAAATGGCGGCCACTTTTTTCAATTCTAATATTCGATCCGCCTTTTGTACTTAAAGCCCTGCCCAGATATCGATTTTGAGGTCGATTGGCCTTAAAACAAAGAAATTCAAAATGGCGGCCACTTTTTTCAATTCTAACATTGGATCCGTCTTCTGTACCTAAAGGCCTGCCCAGATATCGATTGGCCTTAAAACAAAGAAATTCAAAATGGCGGCCACTTTTTTCAATTCTAACATTGGATCCGTCTTCAGTACCTAAAGGCCTGCGCAGATATCGATTTTGAGGTCGATTGGCGTTAAAACAAAGAAATTCAAAATGGCGGCCATTTTTCTCAATTCAAGCATTGGATCCGTCTTTTGTAACCAAAGATATACCCAGATTTCGATTTTGAGGTCAATCGGCCTCAAAACAAAGAAATTCAAAATGGCGGCCGTCTATGCCAAATCTCACAATGTTTCTGAATATTTTAGTGACCATTGGTCCATAATAAATAAGTAAATAAATAATTTCAAAATTCGTACCAAAAGAATTTTATGGTGTATAAATTAGAACGTCCTTTACACTCAAAATCCGATTTTTTAAATGTATGGGCGGCACGCACGCGTCTTTTACGCAAACTGAGCCCGGCATTCCAGGGGTTAATGGATCCAAGATCCATATTTTTGCCTCTATAATATCCATAAAGTTTGATCCTGGTTGCATTTTGAGGTCCAGCACCCATACAAAACATATACGTAAGTTTTTATCTTTTAATACAGATATATGATGGATACTATTTATTTGTTAAAGATGTTATTTAATGAATTTTGTAAGAAACTGAGTTAAAATCAATGGAGCAGCAGTTAGTCCTAACTTCTAAATACCCCACCTAATACCTTAGAGGCCAAGGTGTTTGAAAATCTGCGTTGGATGAGTTTTATACCTTAAACAGTAATTAAGCTAAGCCACTTCCTTTTGTCATAATTTTTCCTGTTTTGTTAGTTTTTTTGTGCTTATTTAAAATTTTGTACCAATATTGATTTTGGTAATAAACATTACTATTATTATAAATTGATATCCTTTATTATTATTATTGTTTATACATATCCTTTATATGTTGCCTAAAGCTGTGGCCGAAATTTAACTACACACTAATTTTTATTACAACAACCTATGACATCACTTACCAATTTCCTCCGGTTCTTTCTTCACTATATCATTTTCACATTTAATTTGTATTTCTATTTCATTTTTGTCCTGTATTTCCAAGAACTCCACACGGCTTATTGTCATTGTACTTATTAGGCCGTGTTCCTGCCTATTTATAAGGGTAAGTGATTGTGTATTTAGCTGAAAAAAATCTTGTCTGAATGAATATAATTCACTGTTTCCCAAACAATTTCTGATTTTCTGTATCCTGAGAACGAGTTTACGCGCTACCTTGTAGTAATATAATGGTTTCATGTACATTTTTGTATGGAAATTTTAACAGCGCATCGATGAGCGTATTTGGAACTAAAATATAAACAATGTACATGTAACCTTTCAATAGTAACCATGTAACCATGGTAACAGTGAACTTAAAATGAATTTATTTATGTATAGTTATGTACTCATCATCACATTACTGAAAGTGTTATTAAAATATTAAAGTACACAGGATGTATGAAAGAGAATGGTGCCCGATGTAGGCAAAGCCTGTGTTTCAGGTTACCAGGTTCTCACTTCCTTGATGTACAATGACAATAACAGTCATATTAAAGGATGTACTCGTGGATGTACTACATTTTAGGATGGAAATTAAAATTTGTATGTATGGGAATTGACAGTACGAATATGTATTTTGTAACTGACTTCAAAAAGAAGGTTCTGTGTTCGATCCGTATGTATGTGTGTATGTATGTTCGTATGTATGTAAAGGAGACTGAAACGATTCCATACAGTCTTGGGCCCAGGATGCAACGAGATGAAAATGGTGTGGATTAATAGATCCAGACTTATCAATCCCTCAGTGAAAATTCTGTATGTTTTTACAATCTGAGAATAGAGTTATTAGAGTTTTAGTAAAAGTAAGGTTATGTTTGTAACATAACCTTACTTTAACTAACAGCTGATTCCTGAAGTGCAAAAAATGCTCTTTAAACACTAATGTGTATTAATATATTTAGTGGAGAATATCTGAAGTCATATGAATGAACATCAATGACTTTCACAGATAGGTAACAGGTATGGAGTTATGGAAAGGATGTCTACATGAAAAAAAAAACAAAACATTTTATTACAATATTTTATTCTTCTTCTATTATAATTAAAATGTCGTCTAGGAACTGTGCAGGTGAAACAATGTTATCTGGATACCTAGTCCAGCTACAGCATCATATAATTGGATCTTAAACTGTCAAAAATACCCCAGCTTCAATAACTAAATGTTGAGTGTTGACCAGATGGTTATTTTCAGGGATGTTATATTTATATTGATTAAGTATATTAAGTAACATTTTTCTGGTTTCAAGTGGAACTCTGTATCTTTCTGTTCCATACAAGGCCAACCTCACCCGGCGGTCGTCGCCGGCGACTTCAACGCCAAGTCCGTGGCTTGGGGTTCGCCGGCGACGAACGGTCGTGGTCGGGTCCTGGAGGAATGGGCGATCTCTGTCGGCCTGGTCGTCCTGAACAGGGGGTCGGTGGACACGTGCGTGCGGCACAACGGCGGGTCTATTATAGACCTGTCGTTGGCGAGTGCCGCCGTCGCACGCCGTGTCCGGGACTGGAGAGTCCTCGTGGGCGTGGAGACGTTGTCGGACCATCGTTACATCAGGTTCGGCGTCTCCGCGTCCCGGAGTGTCCAGTCCGGTGGTGTACAGAGTGCCCCAAATCAGGACGGCCCGCGGTGGGCGCTTCGTCGCCTCGATGGGGAGGCCCTAGTGCTGGCCGCTCTGGTCATGTCGTGGCTCCCCGTGCCGGACGGGCCGGTACGGGTTGAGCAGGAGGCGGAGTGGTTCGGGGTGGCAATGTCGGATGTCTGCGACGCCGGCATGCCCCGAGCTCTCCGCCGTTCGCCGGTGCGACAGGTGTACTGGTGGTCGGCGGAGCTAGCGCAGTTGCGCGCGTCGTGCGTTGCTGCGCGCCGCCGATACGCCAGGCATCGTCGTCGCCGGCTCAGAGAGGAGAATCACGCAGACCAGGAGCGGCAGCTCTATGGCCTCTACAAAGAGGCAAAGAGAGCGCTGCGGGTGGCCATTCATGGGGCCAAGGTTGCGGCACGTAAGGCGTTCTTGGGGACTCTCGACAGGGACCCGTGGGGGCGCCCTTACCGTATGGTGATGAAGAAGCTTCGCCCAGCGGCGCCCCCGCTGTCGCAGAGTCTCCGGCCAGAATTACTGGCCAACGTCGTCGCGGCCTTGTTCCCGGCCACCGTGGAGTTCACTCCTCCACCGATGGCGCCACCGGATGTGGCGTCATCGTCGAGTGAGAATCCGGCAAGGGATATCCCGGAGGTTTCGCCCGCTGAAATGCGGGCGGCGGTGCTTCGGCTGCGGAGCAAAAACACGGCCCCAGGGCTCGATGGCATCCCCGGGAAAGCCTGGGTGCTAGCCCTCGAGTACCTGGGCCCGAGGCTCCGCGGCTTATTCACCGCCTGCCTGGAGCAGGGCGTCTTCCCGGTGCGTTGGAAAACCGGGAAGCTCGTCCTGCTGAAGAAGGGGGGACGACCCGCAGAGTCGCCGTCGGCCTACCGGCCCATCGTGTTGCTCGACGAGGTGGCAAAGCTCTTCGAGCGCATTATCCATACCCGCCTCGTCGAGCATCTTGAGAGGGTCGGACCAAATCTGGCCGACGAGCAGTTTGGATTCCGGAGGGGACGTTCCACTGTCCACGCGATTCTGCGGGTGAAGGCACAGGCGGAGGATGCAGTGGCCGGAGGCAGTGTAGTGATAGCGGTGTCGTTGGACATCTCCAACGCATTCAACTCGCTGCCCTGGCCCTGCATCCACGAGGCACTGCGGTACCACGTGGTGCCGCCCTATCTCCGGCGTCTGGTGCACGCGTACCTGTCTGACAGGCACGTGGTGTATCCGGGCGCCGATGGGTGGCACCGAAGAGCGATGTCGTGCGGTGTTCCACAGGGCTCGGTTTTGGGCCCTCTCCTGTGGAACATCGGGTACGACTGGGTGCTCCGTGGTTCCAATCTCCGGGGCGTCGGCGTGACTTGTTACGCCGACGATACGTTAGTCACAGCGACTGCTGGGACCTTCCGGGACGCCGCAACTCTGGCGGCGGCGGGCACCGGCCAAGTAGTTGGTAGAATACAACGTTTAGGGTTGAAGGTGGCCCTCGAGAAAACCGAGGCCGTGTGTTTTCACGGACCTCGGAGAGGGCCACCGGCCGGTGCCGGCATCGTCGTTGGGGGGGTGCGGATCCCCATCGGCTCTAGCATGAAGTATCTAGGTTTAGTCCTAGATAGCCGATGGCGATTCCGCACCCACTTTAAGGAGTTGAGGACGAAATTGTCCCGGGCAGCGGGCGCTCTTTCCCGCCTGCTGCCCAACCTGGAAGGTCCTGGCTTCCCTTGCCGGAGGCTGTATCACGGAGTCGTGCGGTCCATAGCCCTTTACGGCAGCCCCGTTTGGGCTGACTCCCTGGGCCGCCCCTGCGTCGCTCTTCTGCGCGCCCCGCAGAGAGCTTTAGCGCAGCGGGCGGTCAGGGCGTACCGCACGGTCTCTTTCGAGGCGGCTTGCCTATTGGCCGGATTTCTGCCCTGGGACCTGGACGCCAAATCCCTTGCCGATGTATTCCATTGGCGGGAGGAGGCGTTCAGTCGTGGGGAGCGTCCGGCCCTGAAGGAGGTGGAGGCCAAGAGGGCCGCCTTACGGCGAGCCGCCGTGGAGGAGTGGCGTCTCAGGCTGGAGGCCCCGTCGTGGGGGCACCGGGTCGTAGAGGCAGTGCGTCCTGTCTTTGCCGAATGGCTGGACAGGCGCCACGGCAACATACCGCCTGACGCAGGTGCTCACCGGGCATGGCTGCTTCGGTGAGTTCCTGTTTCGGGTGGTACGGATAGAGGAGTCGGCCGTGTGTCACTATTGTGACAACTGCCCAATGGACACGGCCCAACATACGTTGGAGTGTTGTCCAGCCTGGGATGAGGAGCGCAGCGCTCTCAGAACTGTCGTCGGAGAAGACCTCTCGCTGCCGGCCGTGGTCGCTTCCATGGTCGGCGGCCGGGAGGCCTGGCAGGCGGTGGCCCACTTCAGCGAGGCGGTCCTCTCGCGGAAGGAGAGTGCCGAGAGGGATCGCCAGCGCAGTGGTGATCCCTCCCGCCGCCAGACGAGACGTAGGAGGCGTCGGGTGGACGACTGACCGACGTCTCCCGCCCTGTGGATTGGGGGCGTTTGGAGAATTCCACCACGGTATCCCCTGCCTGTCGTAAAAGGCGACTAATAGGGGCCTCCGGGGGTCACGGGTGGGCGGGACGTGCCGCCCACCCATTAGTCTAGCCAACTTCTGTGACCCCCGTGATGGACATGTCCGAGGCAGCGTGTGTCACGCTGCCTCGGACACCAAAAGGCGGACACGGTACGGTGTTTCGGGGGCTTCTGAGCCCCCGCAACAGGGAAAAGGACCGCAACAGCGGTACGCGCAGGGGCGGTTGCGGACGACAACTTAGACGTGAGTCAGAGGAAGCCCGCAGCCGTCCCTAATGAGCCGAAGATGGCCATAATAAAAAAAAAAAAAAAATCTTTCTGTTCCATGACATCCTTTGATGAAGCATCTTCTTCCAGTTTTAATAGCGCTCAAATTTTTATTTTTTATTTTATTTTTATTTTGGCAAAAACAATAGTAAGTTCCGGTTGATTGCTTCTAATTTCTTCATCCTGAGATGCCATAGGAAGATCCTGTGCTTGTGGTTGTATTTCTTGAGGGTTGTCTGGTTCAGATGAAGATGATAGGCCTTAGACCATACGGATAGTAGCTCTGTCTGCAGCCACCCAACAGGTATGGCATATGTGACTTGATGCTTGTATCTGCAACATACATACATAATCAAGATTGGAATTTATTGATAAAATTAAATTGTTGTAAATTACCCATCAATTATGAATTCTGGAAGCTGTTTGTATTTTGATTTCGGTTCAGAATGCTAAAATACTGCTTTTATCCTTCTGCATTCTCACTCCACAAAAGTATTAACAAATAAATGACAGATATAAACTAAGCAAAAATGTAAACAATGATACATTAATGTTAATCGTTTTTTGTGCACATTTGTAGTTGCAGTACTCACATTTGAAAAGTTTATCTCCTGTGTGGGTTTTAATATGAGAAATTTAACTAATCTTATGTGCACATTTGTAGTCACAGTACTGACATTTGAAAGGTTTCTCTCCTGTGTGGTTTCTAATATGAAGGTTTAATTTATCTTTTCGGGAACATTTGTATAATTTGAGATTTCTTACACATATGTACGAGTAAGTGATGTTTTAAAGACCTGCGACTAGTAAATTTCTTATCACATATTTCACAAAGATATTTCTCTCCAGTGGACTCTAATATGACGATTTAAATGACACTTTTGTACACATTTGTAGTCACAGTACTGACATTTCAAAGGTTTCTCTCCTGTGTGGGTTACAATATGATGGTTTAATTCATTTTTTCGGGAACATTTGTAGTCGCAGTACTCACATTTGAAAAGTTTCTCTCGTGTGTGGGTTCTAATATGAGAATTTAAATTACTCTTTTGTGCACATTTGTAGTTGCAGTACTGACATTTGAAAGGTTTCTCACCCGTGTGGATGCTAATATGAGAAATTAAACTAATCTTATATGCACACTTGTAGTCGCAGTACTCACATTTGAAAGGTTTCTCTTCTGTGTGGGTGCTAATATGAGAATTTAAACTTTCTTTTCGGCAACATTTGTAGTCGCAATACCGACATTTGAAAGGTTTCTCTCCTGTGCGGGTTCTAATATGAGAATTTAAATTTTCTTTTCGGGAACATTTGTAGTTGCAGTACTGACATTTGAAAGGTTTCTCTCCTGTGTGGGTTCTAATATGAGAGATTAAACTGTATTTATACGCACATTTGTAGTTGCAGTACTTACATTTGAAAGGTTTCTCCCCTGTGTGGGTTCTAATATGAGTATTTAAATGAGTCTTTTGTGCACATTTGTAGTTGCAGTACTGACATTTGAAAGGTTTCTCTCCTGTGTGGGTTCTAATATGAGAGATTAAACTGTATTTATATGCACATTTGTAGTTGCAGTACTCACATTTGAAAGGTTTCTCCCCTGTGTGGGTGCTAATATGAGAATTTAAATTACTCTATAGTGCAGTATTGTAATTGCATTGTTCATATTGATACTTTATTCTACCCGTAGTTGGATGTTCCTTTAAATTATCGATTTTTTTAATTTTTCCATGGGTTACAGATTCCTGTATTTTAATGTCAATCTTAATTGGTTCAATAATTGCAGGCTTGTGTACATTCATGTGCTTTATAAGTAGAGCTTTGGTATAACACTTTGTACCACATTCATTGCATATAAATTGTTTGTATAAAGACATTGGATAAATTCTTTCATTACATACTATTGATGAAGTATTTTCAATATTGTTTTTGGTTTTGTCTTGTACGTTATTATCATCCAGGTTAGGTTTTTTGTTTAGAGGTGCACCTTAAACATAAATAAATAATGTATTATTATAATGTTACCCACAACCTCACTTTACGACTAACTTACGCTCGCAAAATCGTTCATGGAAAACTGATTTTCTAGAAGAAGTTAAAGAAAATTTCAATATGATTTTGAATAAAAATGCATAATTATTGGACTACTACTTCATATTTTTATGGAATCTTGAAAAAGAAACAGTCGAAGGCGGGACTCGAACCCACGACCTCCGGCGTACCGTGCCGGTGCTCTTCCAATTGAGCCACCTCGACCCTGCCTTCGATTGCTAATTTCAAGATCCATTATTTAATTATCTTAAAGGAGATGACCAACGACATCTGTTAGCAATTATTACAATTACTAACTCAGCATAAGGCTGCTGGTGGTGATGGTATTACTGCTCAAATCATCAAGAGCTTGGGTGACATGGTAGCAAAGTTACTGCATTTGATTTGCCTAAAAGTGTGGAGATCGGGACAGTGGCCAGACGATTGGACGGAATCCGTCATAATACCTCTGCATAAAAAGGGATCAACGCTTAAGTGTGGAAACTACAGGACAATTTCTCTGATTTCACATGTGGGGAAAATTCTTTTGCATATACTAAACAAAAGACTCGAATACTTCATCAGTGGGCAAATAGCAAAAGAACAGGCAGGCTTCGTAAAAGGTAGAGGCACTCGCGAACAAATCCTTAACTTAAGACAATTAGTCGAGAAAAGCAGAGAGTTCAACGTCCCAATAGCCGTATGTTTTATCGATTACGCCAAAGCCTTCGACTGTATTAGCTGGCCTAAAATGTTTGACGTACTGAGTGAGATGGGCGTCCCGCAGCACCTAGTGTTTCTGGTGCAGAACCTATATCTGGATGGTCAATCAAGGGTCAGGCTCGACAATGCACTATCTCAACCCTTCAAAACGGAACGTGGAGTAAGA
Organism: Lapara coniferarum; assembly: GCA_949316025.1. Lineage (NCBI taxonomy): Eukaryota > Metazoa > Arthropoda > Insecta > Lepidoptera > Sphingidae > Lapara > Lapara coniferarum. The sequence continues at coordinate 26,446,569 of OX438929.1, forward strand.
CAGGGCTGTATACTCTCCCCTCAGCTTTTATATCTCGTCGGGGAACATATCATGCGCAGAGTACTGGAAAACTGGAAGGGTGGCATTCGGTTGGGCGGCCATATCATCAACAACCTTCGGTTCGCTGATGACACCACTATAATAGCCTCAATTGAGCGAGAACTCGCGGAGCTTTTGCGAAGAATCGAACTTGTAAGTGCTGAATATAGACTTAGAATCAACCGTAGCAAAACGAAATTGATGTTTGTTGACCGTGAAGGAAGCTCACCGCGAACTTGGGAGCTGCGCGACCTTGATGTGGTGCAAGAGTTTGTATACTTGGGGTCTCTTGTGCGTACTGATGGGGATTACGAGAAAGAAGTGGTCAGAAGGGCACAGATGGCTAAGACAGCAGTGAAGAGCTTGGAGAAGATCTGGAAGAACCGTAACATCTATCGCAATACGAAAGTACGTCTCATGCGCAGCCTAATATTCTCCATCTTCTTGTACGCCTCGGAAACGTGGACCCTTAAAGCTCGCATCTTAAACAGGATTGATGCGTTCGAAATGTGGTGCTGGCGCATAATGTTGGGTATCTCTTGGACTGCACGTCGCACTAACGCATCAATACTGGATGAGCTAAAGATGGAGACCCGCCTTTCCACTATTTGCATTCAAAGAGTGCTCACTTTCTTCGGTCATGTGGCACGCCGGAAGCCCGATAATTTAGAAAAGCTCATACTAGTTGGCCGCATGAACGGGAAACGGAACAGGGGAAGAGCACCTGCCCGATGGACGGACACTATTAGAGAAAGCACCCGATTGAACATCCCAGCAGCCATGCGCCACGCGGAGAACAGAGCGGCCTGGAGAACACTGGTGGCGGGAGTTGTTAATAGTGGTCACGACCCTCAGCCTTGAGGAATCGACTAAGAAGAAGAAGATTACTCCTTTACAGGAGTAAGTAACCGAAACGAGACGCTAAACTTTTTTCTAATTTTATATTATGATTTTTTATACATGTTAATGGCCATGTAGTGCCTGGATAATGATTTCATATTTTTATGGAATCTTGAAAAAGAAACAGTCGAAGGCGGGACTCGAACCCGCGACCTCCGGCGTACCGTGCCGGTGCTCTTCCAATTGAGCCACCTCGACCCTGCCTTCGATTGCTAATTTCAAGATCCATTATTTAATTCTCTTAAAGGAGATGACCAGCGACATCTGTTAGCAATTATTACAATTACTAACTCAGCATTACTCCTTTACAGGAGTAAGTAACCGAAACGAGTCGCTAAACTTTTTTCTAATTTTATATTGTGATTTTTTATACATGTTAATGGCCATGTAGTGCCTGGATAATGATTTTATATTTTTATGGAATACTTAATTTTATAAATTTTGTAATTTTTCAATAGTTATAAAAAATCATAATTAATAAAATAATAAACTTTAATGAAAATTTACCGCAGGATCTTATAAAGTACATATATCAAAAGGGCTCCACGAAGTTTAATATTTATAGGCCAATTATTTATACCTTTCATCACATTGTTCATGCCAATAGAGATTGGGAAAAAATTGGTTAGTTAACAATAGAATAACTTTTAGAAAAATGGTGATTAAACTTTTTTTTCTTCAAGGCGCGATTCTTTCAAGCGTTAAGAAGATACTACATTTTTTTTAAATTTTTAAAATCACATTTTATGTTATAAATAAATTATTTTTATTGCTGAACTCTCTTTAGCGGCAGCGCGCGCATGCCGTAACTGCCGCGCGGAGCCCTATTTTCAACGTCTTATTAAAATTATAAATAATGGAGATAGAATTCCGGGAGTTGGGACTTTTTTATTGGAAAATTTCCTCCTCTTTAACGAGCTTTTTTCAAAATTGCTTAAATGTTAATATTTTTCGAGTTATTAACAAAAAACGAAATATCATTTTTTTTTTCATCTTATTTTGTTAAAAACAATTGCAATTTTTAACCTGCACCAAAATCCTTCAAAAATATTTTTCTAGAGGTGATTGCGAATCGAATGAGCCATCCCTCATATTTTTAGGCCCTTTATCTCTATTTTTCACGTTTTTGAATTTATTGATTAGACTATTTAACCCCATTAGGGAAGGAATTTCAAAAAAATACGAAACATGTCTTCATCAATTGTGTTAAAAAAGTTTACGTTAAATTTGAATTAGATTGGACCAAGGAATCGCGTTGCCCCATACAAACTTTGCCCCCCTTTTTCATCTCCTTAGGGGTAGAATTTCGGAAAATCCTTTCTTATCGGAAGCCTAAGTCATAAAAGGAACACACCCTCCAAGTTTCAGGTCTCTACGATCAGCGGTTTAGGCTGTGCGTTGATCCGTCAGTCAGTTAGGACTAAGCCTTTTATATGAATAGATTAATTAAATATTTAAAGTACTTAAATAAAATCTATATTGTGACAAAAAATATATAAAAACATTATGTTTAATAATTTTAATTAGTGGTCCACCTAGGTTCTGGACTCCGTCCAGGGGGGGGTCATGACCCCCGTGACCCCCCCCCTGGATCCGCCCTTGGACGGAATAACGGCGAAAAGTGGGTACACTAGTTGCGCCTCTGCCTACCTCTTCGGGGATAACAGGCGTGAGTGTATATGTATATATGTACTCCCAAAACTAGGCCTTTGCAATAAATCGTATAAAATAAAAATAAAAATAAAATACTTTATTCATCACGTAGGCGAACATAGTTGCACTTATGATAAGTCGAGACATATTTAATAATTATTATTAGTCACTTATATAACTACAGACATTTTTATTAGGAGTATAATAAATGATGAAAAATAAAAAATTAAAAGGAAGAAGCCAGCTCGGGCTGGCAAGAAAAGCAATATAAAACAAGAGATAATTAGCAAAAAAATATATAATAATAGTAATAATAATGGGAGGAACGCGTCGCGATCCTCACCGGTGAGGACACTACAGGCCCTAGCCTAGCTAACCTACCAGCCTTTCACTAGCTACCTAAGCGATGACTACCCGAAGAAGAAAGGCAGAAAGAAACTCCGGGCTTACTTTTTTGTCATCATTTTTCCATTATTTGTCGTTATATATATTTTTTTTTAAGTCTTTTGCATACATAGTTAGATTAGTTATATAAGCTAATGCACACACATCACCGTTAAAATTTTGATAAAATCCAATTGAAGTAATTAAACAAGCACTAAACACTACACCTAAGAATTCATAATAAAACGAGAGTACATAAATAAATAATTATAATTGAACGGTGTACAACGTGCATACGCCTAAATTTACAAACATAATTTTTGTTGATTTATTGTATAATTTCTCACAATACGCACAATTTCGATAATTTAAAAGTTTAAAGGTAAGCGCAACACAATATCGGTCGGTCGTCATCAAAAAATAAATAAATAATAAGTATTTCAAATATTGTCAACGCGAGGATAATTATGAGTTGTCACATAAAGATTGTCATATAATTATAAAGTCCTCCGATTCTGAGATTTGTGTAATTTAATTTTGCTTGAAAACTACAGTTGATAGTAAAAAAAAATAAAAGTTATTTATAAATGGAGGGGTCTAAAATATTACTTTAATGGATCCAGGATCCATATTTAGCCTTTATAATATACATAAAGTTCGATCCTGGTTGCATTTTGAGGTCCAGCACCCATACAAAACATAATATGTAACATAAGTATTCAATCTTTTAATCCATATATGTGATTGATATTATTTATTTGTTAAAGATATTTTTTAATGAATGCTGTTAGAAACTAAGTAAAAATTAATGGAGAAGCAGTTAGTCCTAACTTCATAATAATACCTAAGTGGCTAGGGGTGGCTGAAAATCAGCGCTGGATGAGTTTTATATCTTAGACAGCAGGTTAGCTGAGCCGCTTCCTTCTGCTATTATTTTACTCTAATTTGTAAGTTTTTTTTCTCCTTGTTTCCATTTTCGTAACAAAATTGATTTTGGCAATAAACATTATTATTATTATAAATTGATATTCTTTATTATTATGTTGTATCTTTCCTGCGGGAAATCACGGCACGAAGACCGGTCCTTTTGGAAGGCTTGCGTGGGGATATGGATCCAACACGTAGAGGCCCCTTTAAGATACATTACTCTAGTTGGGATGTGTACGCCTTACGGGTACTCTCTCTGTCTGTACTTAAGGAGGAAATACAGCCAAAGACAGCGCCCGTAAGGCGTAAGGACTATTGCAGAGAAGATAGGAATTATACTGGGTCTATGGACGGGATCTAGATGGACTGGTTGCTGGGCTATTGATTGAGACAACGGGACGCCTGCCAAGTAAAATGTCTCAATCATTTGTATTCAAGGCAGACGGTGACTTGCCCCCCACTAGATGGGCATCCCAAAAAGTGGCGTATGCCAAGGACGCAACATCGGTGTGGGTGGCTAAAGGGTGTCGAGAGGTGTGCACCGATTTCACCATCGCGGGTCGCTAACGCGTCCTGGAGTGGGTTTCCTCGCTATTATGCAGATTGAGCACTTCCACCCTGGAGCTCAGGTTCTTAGCTCTTGCGATTTCCACCCCTAGCCGGCCAGTTAAGGCAAGCCAAGTGTCAGGGGGTCTCATTTAGCCCCCACGGAATCAGGGTACGCGGTGTCGCCACTCACCGACGGCTCGCCACAAAGCCGCCCCTGCGGGCTTATTATTATTATTATTATACACATTATTATATATTGTCTAAAGCCAGGGCCAAAATTCAACTACAAAATACTTTTTATTATAAAAAGCTATGACATCACTTACCAATTTCGTCCGGTTCTTTCTTCACTATAACATCTTCACATTTAATTTTTGTTTCAATTTCATTTTCGTCCACTATTCGCAAGAATTCCACACAGCTTTTTGTCAGTGTGCTTGTTAGGCCGTGTGCCTGCCTATTTATAAGGGTAAGTGATTGTGTATTCAGCTGAAAAAAGTATGTTCTACTGAATTGATATAATTCACTGTTTCGCGAAACAATTTTTGATTTCCTGTATCCTGAGAACGAGTTTACGCGATATCTTCTACTTAACGTAATGATTACGTTTGAGTAAATTTTTGTATCGAAATTTGAACAGCGCCCCGGTGAGCGTATTTGGAACTAAAAGACGGCAGCGTGAACATGTAACCATGGTAACGGTAAACTTAAAATGTATTTGTTTTTATTTATTTATAATTACAAACTCATCATCACATTACTTAAAGTGTTACTAAAAATTAAATTATAATTTAAATAACCCCCGACAAAAAAAATCTCTAAAAAGTAAAATATTAATAGTGTCTTTGTCGTTTAAGTACCTAGTAATATTTTGACCCAACCGTTGTCGCGTCAGGGGACCGCTAAAGAAGTATTTTCATCTCCCTGGTCCGGAGTTCGGGCCCCCGACGTGAGGACGCTTGGGTCAAAATATTACTAGGTACTTAAACGACAAAGACACTATTATTATTTTACTTTTTAGAGATTTTTTTTGTCGGGGGTTATTTAAATTTTAATTTAATTTTTATTTCAAACTTTTTAAATTACTTTAGTCTCCATTATGGGGCCTTGATAATGAACTACCTATCACCTACTCGTTGAGCCCATCCTTATGAGCCCAAACACAATATATCTGCTATAAGTTGCTAAGGAGTTGGGTATCCCGCAGACTACTTGATGCCGCAGCATCAGCTCATGTTTACAAATATCGACGGTCCCTACGTAAAGTAATGAAAGTGAAAAGTGCTTACTTTACGGGAGAGCTATTTGAAGTTTATTTTTGGCATACTTTACCATAAATTATCATAAAAATATAAAAAAAAACATATTTATGCTTGTGTCAAGGTTACAAAATAGTGTATATGCCTATATGCTAACCTCAAAACAGTAATAATAAAAAAGATCAATTTTGCAGATTCGATACCTTTCGTAGGGACCATCGATATATTGAATGTCACAGTACACCAAATTTAAAGTCAATCGGATTTTTTAAGTTGGAAATGAGCTGATAATCCTCCTGAATAGATCTTCATAAATTATAGCTAAGAACCATCGCAGTCACTTCAGCTTTCAAACAAAAAAAAACCGCGTCCAAATCGGTCCATTCGTTTGAGAGCTACGATACCACAGACAGACATACAGATAACACAGATACACACCCTAAACTTATAACACCCCTCTTTTTTGTCGGGGGTTAAAAATATTAAAGTACACAGGATGCCTTAAAGAAAATGGTGCCCGATGAGGCAAAGCCTGTGTTTCAGGTCACCAGGTTCTTACTTCTTTGACGTACAATAACAATAACAGTCATATTTAGGTGTTCGAGCCTATGCTTGAACCACATTGAGATTAACGTTCCAATATTCATTGTCAACATCCTCTATCTCACTCACTCACTAGGTGTATTTGTGGTATTGTAACGCGCGATAACTATACCTGTCCTTGTCACGCACATGTTGGGCAGCGCGCGGCGGCCTCTTTCTTCAGTACGCTTTCAGTATTCATGAAGTCAACACGTGTACTTTGTCTTTCCGTTCGGCGCTTTTGAGCCCAACGACGATATCGTACCGCTCGGCGCCTAAAGGCCCAGCGACGAATGAGCTATGCAATACTCATAGAGATACCTCATAGAAAGTATGTTCCGTATCGGAACAGTTGGTAAGACGACACTGTTGTTTTTGTTTGAGGCGCCTATTTCTCGATTGAGACGACCGTTTCACGTCGATTGGGATGACAGTCGCCTCGATTGGTATGACCGTCGTCTCGATTGAGACGACAGGTTCACCTCGATTGGGACGCTAGTCGCCTCGATTGGGACGACCGCCACGCCGGTCGCATCAAATTGAATATCGTCTCTTTAGGCGAAAACTTTCCTGTTTATTGGAGAGATGGGAAGGCCATTAATTACTCCTTTGAGGAACTGTTCGGGGGTAGTCAAGTTCCACCAGCAATAGAAGCAAATCTCAGATTTGCAATTCCCACAGTAGATTTGGCTCAGGCTTTTAATCCTTCCGCTACATCACTTTCCGAGCGATCATACAGAGCGATGAGGGCTTCCTTCTTGAAATGGCCATCAGGAAGAGCTCTACGCTATGTGCCACACAGTTTAATGGAAAAGATTCATTCGCCAGCCTACGAGGTCTTTATAAGTACCGTGAAGGATCTTAAACCAAAACTCTCAAAAGACGGGAGGCATCACAGGAGTTGGCACGCCTCAGCCCACTAACTGGTGTGGGGCCTTCCACGAGTACGAAACGCTCGATTGAGTCTGTGGCGTCTCCATTATAGACCCACAATATTAATATTTATTTATTTTCAGAGCGGAGAAACAATCACTATTTTGCCTGTCGGTTAAACAGCGACACGGCCTGACATGTGAGCGTTCACCTTACAGCGACGACCGGTTACCTGCCGTCTCACGCCGCGCGTCTCGCACCGGGCCGCCAGCGGAGCCCCGGGAGCTGCGCAGACGCAACGGCCACCGACACAGTTGACCGCAACGTTTCTCCGCGACCACACGTCGTTTACTCGCGCTATTCAGCTTACGTTTTGCTTCCGCTATACTTAAACTTTTAATCTAACGTATTTTCTATCATCGTGTTTCAACTTAGTTTCTTCCTCTTCAATATTCTATCATCTGTATTGCTATCTGTTGTTGCCTCTATTGTAAATATAAATATAATTAATTTGGACGTTACGTGTGCCTTATAATTTCGCACTAACATACCCAAAAGTCTCCTAATGAAGTGTATCATAGTCAAGCGAAACGATCCTCATGCGTAAATGTCTCAAGTTCACCTATCCAGCCAGAATCTCGAGTCCCAGCACAAGGCAGCAGCGACCATCTTCTTGCTACTGTTCTGAACCAACAAATGGTATTATTTAACAAATTGCTCAGCATGCAATCATAACAAAACGAAAATATTAAAACTATCTAACTAACTTCCGCGGGGCGTCTAGCCAATTTTGTACATCGGTGGAAAGGCGCAACCGTAAACCTATTAAAAATATTAAATGGCTACAGAATACCATTCAAGAGTATTCCCCCGATCACAAATTCTCTCGAGTAAACGCCCAAAGATATCTTAACAGAGCATGAACGGCGATGTCGGTAGAGATAGAGAAAATGCTACTACAATCCGGTGCCCTTCAAATCAGCACATACCAATCGGGATTCCTATCCTGTATGTTTCTAAGAAAGAAGACGGATGGAGGGAATCGCCCTATATTCAATCTGAAGAGGCTCAACGATCATGTCCTTACGCCGAAATTTCGCTTACTAAATCACCATCAGATCTCAGAACATCTGAGAGAAAAGGATTACCTGATGAAAATCGATCTGTCACAGGCATATTTCCACGTACCCATCGACTATAATCACCGTCGATATCTGTCACTCCCGCATCAGGGGAAGATATAGGATATGACGTATCTACCTTTCGGCCTAGCAAGCGCTCCTTCGGCATTTGCAAAAATTACGAACTGGGTAGCACAACAACTTCGCCAGAAAGGCTTTCGGGTATTGGTGTATCTCGACAATTTTCTGTTCAAGCACGAAAACCCCACAGTTCTAGAACAGCAAACGACTGTCGCTACAGAATATCTGGGCATCACTTGGAACACAAGTCAGAATACAATTTGAAAATTCGGCAGTTTACGAAATGTATTCAAGACCTACGGAGGAAAGCTCAATGGAGCTGTTACGACTCCAAAGTGATTTTAGGAAGATTAAACTTTGCATCTGCGCGGTTCCCTTAAGGCGACTTCATTGCCGACAAATACAGAAGTTAGCTTGTCTCCTGTCACAAACTCGATCCCATCTGAAACATCATATCCCAGATGCGGCCCTAGAACAGCTGAAATGGTGGGAAGAGAATCTACACAAGAGGTCTCCGATCCATCACCCGGGCCCGTCAATGATTGTCACGAGGGATGCAGCAGAAAGGGGTTGGGGTGCCATAGTAAATGGCCGTCATCTGTGGGGAAAGTGGACACATTGTCAAAGAAAATGGCACAGCAACCTAAAAGAATTGTGGGCCGTACACGAAGTCCTCCAATGTTTGGTTAACGAAATTCACCATAAGACAATAATGGTACAATCGGACAATCGAACAACCGTGGCTTACATAAACAAACAAGGGGGCACCAGATCAGCAAGATTATTAAAAGCCACGACACAAATTTTAGAATTATGCGATTTGATGGACTGTCATTTGATAGCTCGATACATCGAGCTATCAAATGAAACGAAAGAGTCAGCAGTTGTTCAGAGTTATGTCAGCGAAGACTCGACAGACACATGGAGCCAATTCTGCGTCGCGTTCAGCAGATATTTTGGAAGTACAATCTGGGGTGGATATTCCCACCGCCAGCCTTAATTCGGCAAATACTTCATCACTTACTAAAGTCGGAGGTACGATAAATATTCCAGTAGCGCCCAACTGGAGCAGAGTCTTCTGGAAACCAGAACGGGAGAAAATAAAAGAGAAGCCTCCGCTGTTGATTCCGAATCTTCGCGAAAACCTTATAGATCTCCGCACGAACTCTGCTCCTCAAGGTGTAGAACACTTGCAGTTGGCGGTATGGTTGGTACGGGCTGGGCGAAGCAGATAGCAAACTGGTCTGAGGATGAAATAAAGCTATTAGAATCATCTTGGAGGTTGTCATCCTTAAGAACGTATAGACCAATCTGTCAAGATGGTGCAGCTGGGCTCAATCACACGGAATACTCATAGACGATCCCAGCCCTCACTATTTAGGTAGACATCTGTGCTACCTCTACAGAGTCGTAAAATTAGCGCCTAAGACAATAGCAGTCCACAAGTCAGTTGTAGCAAACTTCGGAAATCCCTTAAGATCTTACGAGCTCAGCTCCCATCTCTTAGTAAAGCACGTATTAAAAGGCATCTTCGCTGAAAACCCTCCGGCTAAAAAGTCGATTTCGTGGATTATAGAAGATTTACTAGAGTTTTTAAGTATCTACCAATTTAATCACGACAATTTCTTCGCAGTTTCAAGACACACTTGCATGCTCCTCCTGCTCACTACCGGCAGGAGAGTCCATGACTTAACTCTTTTATCGATAGGAAATGGTCACTTCGAAGATAGGGGAGATGAAATCATATTCTGGCCTAAACTCGGGTCTAAAACTGATTTGGTTTCGTATAAACAATCAGGCTGCTTGCTGAACAAAGGAGAAAACAATTTAGATAGGCCTCTTGATATTATCTTCCGGAATTAAAAAAAAAAAAAACATTTCGGTTACAAATGTGCGCCGTAACTTGACGTGTAACGATTCTTTGTTCGTTGCCACAAGAGGAAGAGTGAAGAACACTTCCCGAACCGTGATCGCGGGGTGGATAAAAACGTTATTTAAAGAAGCAGGAATATCTGCATCTGTAGGTAGCTTTAGAGCAGTTGTTGCAACCAACAACTGGGTTGGTAACTTAAAGTGGGCACATACGATGTGATTTGGTACAGCCTAACCATTAAAACGGTATGCCATCGAACCATATCGCATCGTGTGGGGCACGGTTCGATGGGCATTATTATTGTTGTTGGTACGGCTGGTTCGATGGCTTGTCCATCAAACTTGGTTGGATACAACTGGACATCGCATGGTACGGTTCGATCGTGTGGCGTGAAGACTGTACCGCGTGAAGAATTGGTACGATAATACCAAATCTAATCGTCTGTTAGTAGTATTAGACTAACAAGGTTGGTAATCATTGCAATACTGATGAAAAAAGTACATTCTTTCGGCATTACTTCAGAGAAATAAAACCGCAACCTATTGGGAACCCAAATACTTTGTGTAATACCTTTACACCGGTGATGTAGGTTTATTATTAAATATAAGATTTAATCATGCTGATTCTATGAAAAGTTTATTTTGAGTTGTTAATGACATATTGATAATATATCATTCTGGCAATTATGTAAGCAAAGAGCATTTATTTATTTGTCGGAGACAGAATGGCGGCCGATATAGGTATACGTGGGCACACATAGTAAAAGTCACAAATGAATTATCTTCAACTCGCTATTTATTGTTCGTTGGTCAATTATTGCGTAATAAACTGTTCACAGAGTACAATACCACGTCAGGATTCATTATTAACTTTGGTTATTATAACACATTGCATATTGAGGCAATTACTTAACCGTTTGGTTAAGTGATTATAATCAACTCACCTAGTAACAACTCGAAATAACATAGTAACCACTTTACTAAGCACTGACTGATATGGAAACCACCATAGTTACCACTAGTTAGTACTAGTTGCAACACAACCGAACTCAACGACGACTGAACTAAGACTGTTCCTTCAAATGATTGCGCACCCCTTTTATGCACCCAACTGTAACTCCCACTACGAGTTCGACATACCGACTGGTTTGTCGCACGATTATTATTTTATCTTACCCGACTTAATATATTCAGACACCCTCAATGAGATTAATAAAAATCATAATTCCTTTTTATACTTCCTTCCTGTCCCGACACGGCCATTCTGGCAAGACACACGTCCTCGTGTGTTACTCTGAATGACACAAAGTACGATCATCACGTAAACTTAACAACACTCTTCAAAACAACATAGTTAGTACCAAAAATGTGATTAATAAAAATGATAATTCCTTTTTATACTTCCTTCCTGTCCCGACACGGCCATTCTGGTAAGACACACGTCCTCGTGTGTTACTCTGAATGACACAAAGTACGATCATCACGCAAACTTAACAACACTTTTCAAAACAACATAGTTAGTACCAAAAATGGATGAAGGTCCGTCTCGATTGCCAAACGCAAACTACATAATCTAACCAATTAAGCCCTGCATGTGACCTCTGCCAGTAACCTCTAGTTACTCTCATCTCTTCCGCACTCTATGGCTTCCTTTGAAACCAAACCACCGCCAGAACCACCCGCGCAACGCACAACCACGGATTGCTTACACAGTAAATACCGGCTCCCAACGGACTACTAAAGTCCACTCCAGATCATCATGCAAACTTAATTACCGTCATTTCCACTTGTCTCTGCTACAATTTCATTGATTATCTCAAAACTTAACCTTCAAGCATTTTTCGCTAACGCACGCTTCATGAAAATTTATCACCGAATAATTAAATGACAAGTTAAATTTCCAATTAAAGTGTAAGAACCCAACCAAAATTTTAAAACTTAGGAATTAATGCTGTCATGAATTTAGAATTATTTCTGCAGTCATACCAGTGACCATAATCGATAGGCAAAGAAAGTTATCGCTGTAACCATTTACACAAGTTACTGTAGTCAGTTGCTTCCATTGTTCAAACGTTAAGGAAAAGCTCGCAATGTGTCTCCCTAAGTGCAAGGGATTTAAGAAACAAATCTAATTTTAAAATTCAGTTAAATCACGTATAGTGACATGATACTCCTGACATGTGATCGTTCTCTTACGTATGTTTTACAAAATAGACAGCACCCCCAAATCGCCCTTCCGCCATCACTTCCTAGTACCTCCTAACAAGAGAGAAGTAGTGACGGTAACAAACTCTCAAGGATACAGCTGTCCAATAGTTATTAGAACTGTATACAATGCAAACAATTCTTATCTAAACGGAGATCAGTACCACTGACGATCAGCAGCAATCTTCCCTCGGAAGCGGCTCAGTAGCTGCACTGCACTGCACACTGTCTTCGAACCGGAGTAGACACGTCACACGCGGCACCACCAGCAGTAATTTCCAATGCCTGCAAACAGAAAATATACGCAGCAGCATCACATCGCTCGGCCTATTCTGACCTTACATTAAGACTCTTCCTAACTACTACAATCATTATTTCAGTTATGCTTGTTTACCATCAGGACCAAATTTGCTACAATGATTCAAACCCAGTGGAGGATGATCACGCTATAGTTACAACACAATACACAAGACACATATAGTGAGCAGATTGTAATTTATTTACTATTTTCACAATATAAGACTGGTCGAAGTCACGTCATCGATTTGATCACACAGCCATTCTTAACCACATGGACTTGATCACACAGCCATTCTTAACCACATGGACTTGATCACACAGCCATTCTTAACCACATGGACTTGATCACACAGCCATTCTTAACCACATGGACTTGATCACACAGCCATCCTTTATCACATGGACTTGATCACACAGCCATCCTTTACCACATGGACTTGATCATACAGCAGTCCTTAACCACATGGACTTGATCATACAGCAGTCCTTAACCACATGGACTTGATCACACAGCAGTCCTTAACCACATGGACTTGATCACACAGCAGTCCTTAACCACATGGACTTGATCACACAGCAGTCCTTAACCACATGGACTTGATCACACAGCAGTCCTTAACCACATGGACTTGATCACACAGCAGTCCTTAACCACATGGACTTGATCACACAGCCGTCCTTAACCACATAGATCTTGTACAAGATTTTAACCACAAAGATCCTTTTCGAGATATTTTACTGGAACATTCACCACACAGATTTATTGCGCGAGCAGGCTCATCTACTTTGTTCTAGCGTTGAACGTTTCAATCACTACTTCACTTTCAGGCTTTTCCACAATCAATCGCAGGGACAAATAAAAAAAAAAACTCAACACAACAAAATGAAAACTTCTCACCAAAGTGCAAGAATCTTCAAACTCCTGATGTCCAAATCCTCTATCACCGCAGTTCAGATCCACCAAAGGATCCCGCAGAGGCTCTTCGGTAGTCACAGCTTACGGCGTCTTCTAACGCTGAATACTTTAAGTACTCCCTGCAAGGATCTCCAGTTCCTGCAATCAAAAATATCGCAACAGCATCAAACCGTTCACCCTATCCTGAACTTAAATCAAGTCACGCATCAATCTTTGAGCGGGAATTCAGTAGTTATCTTAATATGAGGACAATCACAAAATTATCGCACGTCTCGGTCTTAATTCAAAAATTTTAAACAATGGGAAACATTGACCATGGAAGGCTAGCAATCCTTCAGACCCAACACTATACACCTAGATCACTTTTGTAAACCAATGCTATGCACAGTCATAGTTTCCAACAACAGGTACCTACTTGTCCTTAAGTTTAAGGACGGTTCTGTACTAACATAAACCACGAATAGCTCGTTAATCCATGGCTGCACATGCCCTATTAAACAAGATCTCAACATTTGTAAAGGTTACCAAGAAATAAAAGAAATCACATAAGTTGAATTACGGTAGGACTTCCCTTTAAGGAATCTTTTTATGCTAAGTAGTTAGTAGTAGAAATTAAAAGTTGTACCAATTGAAGCCATCAACGATATTTTGTACTTAAAACTGTCATTTAACGGAAAATATTTGAACCTTCATAAGTACTCAACAAGTCAAATATCACTAACATTATATCTGGACAGAAATCTTATTGACACAAAACACATCCACTATGCGAATTACACAAGAAAATGGCTATACTTTTCTTTTTACACTATACGGTACTTGACTTACATCCACAAATTGATTGTTACGTCCAAGAACTAGGTACATGACTACTAAACGAAATTCCAATATTTTTAGAGATAACCAAAAAATAATAATAAAGGAAACCATAACCTTCAAATAAGGATTATGGGTCATACGATACCAAACTTCCTGTAGTGCTGCAGTAAGCATATCTGTCTTCATATATAGCCACACATGATACGCGATGCAATAGTTAGCATCAACCGGTACTAGACAACCGTACAGTCATGTCTGGGACACCAACTACGACGCACCATACGGCAGCACATCTACCGGAACGCTTGAGCACCAACAGGAACGTTTGAACACCAACAGTTCAATCGCGGTACACACGCGATTCTCTTTCATTCGAAGTCGTATGCACATAAAATCACAAATGACCATGCGATAGTTATATTTCACACGTTGTCACTTTTATTCACGTTGTAGTCTTGTTTTTATTCCGACATTACTCAATGCAATTTTTTTTTCTTCATGTAAATTGCGGGTACTTAAATAGCTTCTCCATAGTACCATTAATTCCATGTCACATATCTGCGGGAATAGGCTCATCCCACTTCTGATGTCGGAGACAGAATGGCGGCCGATATAGGTATACGTGGGCACACATAGTAAAAGTCACAAATGAATTATCTTCAACTCGCTATTTATTGTTCGTTGGTCAATTATTGCGTAATAAACTGTTCACAGAGTACAATACCACGTCAGGATTCATTATTAACTTTGGTTATTATAACACATTGCATATTGAGGCAATTACTTAACCGTTTGGTTAAGTGATTATAATCAACTCACCTAGTAACAACTCGAAATAACATAGTAACCACTTTACTAAGCACTGACTGATATGGAAACCACCATAGTTACCACTAGTTAGTACTAGTTGCAACACAACCGAACTCAACGACGACTGAACTAAGACTGTTCCTTCAAATGATTGCGCACCCCTTTTATGCACCCAACTGTAACTCCCACTACGAGTTCGACATACCGACTGGTTTGTCGCACGATTATTATTTTATCTTACCCGACTTAATATATTCAGACACCCTCAATGAGATTAATAAAAATCATAATTCCTTTTTATACTTCCTTCCTGTCCCGACATATTTTATTTCGAAACACCATTAGGTAATACACAGTACAACTATCTATACTAATATTATAAAGCGGAAGAGTTTGTTTGTTTGTTTGAACGCGCTAATCTCAGGAACTACTGGTTCGAATTGAAAAATTCTTTTTGTGTTGAATAGCCCATTTATCGAGGAAGGCTATAGGCTATATAACATCACGATGCAACAATTAGGAGCGAAGAAATAATGGAAAATGTGAAAGAAAACGGGGAAAATTATTCATCTTTTAGGGCTTCCATTGCGTGCACTGCGAAAAAGGTTCAAGATACCAAAAATATATGTATGAAAGAATTATTCCTCTTGAAATGATCTAAAAAAAAGTCCGCGACAGTATGGGTCTATCTTTTAAGATTAACTCACTAGAACCGTTTTTATGGTAATCAAATTTGGTCGAAATTTTTTGCATTATTTGTTAAGAGTTGTATCAACGTCATAATATTAGGTAATCTTTATCCAAAATGTGTTGGATAGAGTGATTCAACGGGAAGGTTTTTATGTACTTTTAGCCCGGAAAAACTTATTAACGCGGGCGAAGCCGTGGGCAAAAGCTAGTCTTAAATAAAATCTTAGGTTAGGTATAGAGCCGTGTGCTTACCTCTTAAAGGTATTTATAACTTACTCCAAAAGAAAATTATGAGGTACTTGGTTGGATATATGTTAATAGGTTAAATCTAATATTTAAGTTTGAACAATTTTGAATAGGTAAATACAAAAAAGAAAAAAAAAGAAAAAAAAAGAAAAAAAAAACTACTACAGAAAAGTAAGTAATGTAATGTGTATGTAAGTTATCTTTGCAATTATTCAAGCAAATTGCGGATATTTTCCTTAAATAAATATCTATTTCTCTTTTCTCAATCTCTACCTTTCTCTTCATATTAAAATAACAATAATAGTCATAGTACGCATAACCCTAGTCCCATATTAAAATTTCAAATATTATGACTAGTCGGACAGCGCGCCGGCAGATAATAAACACGTCTCAATGTGGTTCAAGCATAGGCTCGAACACCTAAATAGAACCGTTTTTCCCCCGAAGGTTAAAAACGGATATTTAGGTTTCAGCCGTAGCTTGAACCACACCTCAGGCCTTGCCGGCACAAGGTACTGAAGAAAGAGGCCGCCGCGCGCTGCCCAACAAGTGCGTGACAAGGACAGGTATAGTTATCACGGGTTACAATACCACAAATACACCTAGTGAGTGAGTGAGATAGAGGATGTTGACAATGAATATTGGAACGTTAATCTCAATGTGGTTCAAGCTACGGCTGAAACCTAAATATCCATTTTTCACCCTTCCGGGGAAAAACGGTTCTATTAAAGGATGCAAAATTAAAATTTGTATGTATGGGAATTGACATTACGAATATGTATTTTTGTTATATATGACGGAGGAGAAGGTCTAGAACTCTAAAAAGAGATGACGTCAGCTCTGCCGACGTCACAGGGTTCCACCTCATCATCATAACCCATGATGTGGGAGTAAAATTCCAAATTGTTCTGCATCCTTTATTTCTGGATGTTCCAAACTTATTTTTGGAGCTCCGAACAGTTGGGAGTCTCACAAGAGACTGCTTTTTCAAATGCGAGGCACCCTATTTATACCAACGATTTGACATCTCGACTAGTTTTTTGCACGATTATTATTTCAAAATACCCGCCGCTCCGACATATAGTATGGTCAAACAAATACGTAAACATTAACTTACTCAATATGAATACCCTGTATAAGGTCACTCTGACAGAGAATTGGCTTATATAAATGCATTGAAGGTATTCGCAGACCGGAAATCAGCCTCCCCACAAACTACGGCTGCCATCCGTCCGGATTTCCCGAGATTTGTCCTAGTTTGAAGGGCGTCTGGGGGCCTTCCGGCAGGGGTGTTAAAAAGTGTCCGGGTGAAACCCGGACACTTGTTCTCAGAGGAACATTTTTTAAAGATGAGCGAAAATTGAAATAAATCTTAGTCAAAAATGAATTGTCTTCCCCGCACTCAAGAAGGAACGGCAAAATATTTTTCAGGGGTGTCCGGGGAAAGACCCATATTTCGCCCGAATGTCCGGGATTTTTGCCGTGTTTATCCGGCGTCGGCAATTTAGATGATGGCAGCCCTACCCCAAACACACTATGCCACTGGGCTTATCTTTTTTTTTATTGCATCGAATGACGAGACGAGCATGCCGTTCGCGTGATGGTAAGCAATACGACCACCCATAAACAGTAGTAACACCATCCAGCACCTTGAGTTAGAAAGTATTGTGTGGCATTAGGCTGCGCACGTCATCCTGAGACATAAGATGTTAAGTCTCATTATTATCTAATCCAAGCTACTCTACTGCTTAGTTTTTTAGTGTGAAGTACTTTCTGTTTACCTGATGCCCATCTGTCAAAACTTGTCTGAGAAGCTCCTCAGTCCTTTGAGCTTTAGTAACAAGCTGCTTACACTTCTGCAGCTGACAAAAGCACATGTAACATGCATAGTGTCGACTGCCATCTTCAGGAATCTGGGGATTGTGAATATACTTTGAATTAATTTAACACATATTTTATTTCAGCTTTTATAATAAAACTAACTGTGTTCATTACAGAACATAACCTACCCGTATGTCTGGTCGTCAGGCGAACTGACGTCACTACCTTCATTGCCAGGGCTGCTCACAATTTATGTCGTTTCTGCTATTTTCAGTTAACCCCGACAAAATGAGATCAATTTAAACTTTATAAAAATGTTTAAAAATTTAGTTATTATTTATTATAAATATAGAAATGAAATTAGTCACAGTTTGTTTGCTTTACAATCAATCTTTTAACTATAATGATTAATAATTTGTTGCTTTAAAAAACAAGAAACTCCAACTCCTTATTTTTATCACAAAAAGACTAAAATTCATTTTAAACACATAATAATAATTGTAACCAACAAAATATGATAATAAGTAACACTTATTACTGATAATTCATTTAAAGTTAATTAATTAAATGCATTTGTGTCGATTTGCTTTAACGGTGAAGGAAAACATTGTGAGGAAACCTACATACCTGAGAATTCTCTATAAGAATTTCGAGGGTATATGAAGTCTGCCAACCCGCATTTGGCCAGCGTGGTGGACTAAGGCCTGAACCCTCTCAGTAATGGAGGAGGCCCATGCTCAGCAGTGGGCGATATATAATATAGGGCTGATTGCATTGCATTATATTTGCATTGAAATTAATTTCGATAATATCGAAAATGATTAATGACATATTATATATACATATATATTATTATATGTGTGTGTCATTAATTGTCATACTTTGAGCACATTGAGTATTAACTTTACATGGGACACTTCAAGACAGAACTTGTTATTGATCCTGATAGGAAATAGTAAAATATGAAGTTATGCATGCTATTTACATGAAGACATTGGCAAAATCACTGCTGTAACGGTGGAGCCATTATCCTAAAAGAAGAAGACCTATGTGCAAAATTTTATTCAAATCTGGTTGGTTGTTTCTCTGTTTACTTTTAACAAACATACATACATTTTGACAAACTTTCGCTTTTATAATATTAGTAAGATAAGATTATACATGACATATTATGACACGACAATTATACCAATAGTAAAGTGTAAACAACAGATACTTTTTTAAGCTACTTCAAAAAAGAAGGTTCTGTATTCAATCCATATGTAAGTTTCTATGGCCGTGATGGGCCGTGGTTTGTATTTTCCATGCAGTGTTCAGTCAATTTTCTTCGGCCATACAAGTGAGTTGAAGTTCTCACCTCCTGGAGCTTAGTACCCGGGGTGGACTGCCTCGACCGCCCGAGCGCCCTTGCACTGCTAGACTAGTGAGGGCTGCTATTGTTGTAAATAATTTGTGTGCCAGAATGTACTATTACAGCTTACCTTCTTATTAGTTATTCTCTCATAAACATCCCGCACCGCCGACTCTGATATCTGATGCATACTAACATTGTGTTCCAAACATATCCGACAAAACTCAATCATTTTCTTCATAGAATAAAGTGGAATAAAGACCAGAGAAAAATAAACAAGAATAAAGACTAACTTTTCTAGCAGTACTCAAAGAGATTTTTTTTTTTTTATATAATTTTCCCTTATAGGGAAGGCAAAGGGTTCTAGCCCATACAGCCTCGTCTGAAGTGGTATTTTTGGTTGGCTTTTTTTTTTATTCCTAGGTACTATGTCGTAGTAAAGCAGTGGCTATCTTACCAAGACTTTATCAAGGAGTTTTGGCGGCAACGAAAAAACACTTGATTGGCACAGTTATTTCAATTCACTTCATTTGAGCACTTTAATAGAACTATATTGGATAATATACCACCACAATTATGCAATATAACACTAAGTATCACCAAAATAATGAATTAAAACAATAGCACCTCATGACACTTCCACGTTCCCACCAAAACTCCCACTCAAAGAGAATATAAACACTACGTTAGTTTTTTTTTATTAATTTATTCATGTCCATGGATACCAGTCCTTAGACGCATACAAAAATTTAATTATTCATAAATAATATTGCGCTACACAAAAAAAAACACAGTACTAGGTCTAACGTATACGAAATCTATACTAATATTATAAAGCTGAAGAGTTTGTTTGTTTGTTTGTTTGTTTGTTTGTTTGAACGCGCTAATCTCAGGAACTACGGGTGCGAATTGAAAAATTCTTTTTGTGTTGAATAGACCATTTATCGAGGAAGGCTATAGGCTATATAACATCACGATGCAACTATTAGGAGCGAATAAATAATGGAAAATGTGAAAAATGCGGGGAAAATTATTCATCCTTGAGGGCTTCCATTGCGTGCGCTGCGAAAACGGTTCAAGATACCAAAAATATATGTATGAAAGAATTATTCCTCTTGAAATGATCTAAAAAAATGTCCGCGACAGTATATGTCTATCTTTTAAAATTAACTCTCTAGAACCGTTTTTATGGTAATCAAATTTGGTCGAAATTAATGCATTATTTGTTAAGAGTTGTATCAACGTCATAATATTAATCTTTATACAAATAAATGTGTTGGATAGAGTGATTCAACGGGAAGGTTTTTATGTATGTACTTTTAGCCGGAAAAACTTATTAACGCGGGCGAAGCCGTGGGCAAAAGCTAGTACTAAATATAATTAAATTTTCTTAATAGTACGATTAATCTATACTTATATTATAAATCTGGAGAGTGTTTGTTTGAACGCGCTAATCTCAGGAACTACGGAGCCGATTTTGAAAAATCTTTCACTAATAGGAAGCTACATAACTCTTGAGTGCTATAGGCTACGTTTTATCCTGGGAAAATGTTTTTGTAGCCGAAAAACTTTTTCGAGCGGGCGGAGCCGCGAGCACTACTAGTATAGTTATATAAAGCTACATACATTTGTTTGAAAATTGGATAGTAAGTCTTCTAATCGCCGCGGCGGCAGGACTTACTTTCGACATTACGTTAGTTTTTTTTTTTTTTTGTTAATTTATTCACGTCCATTGGTAGTTAAAAATACCACAATTTGAAAATTTTAACGGACTGTATTGATATTAAGGCTTATTTTACGTGCACTGGTAGTGTTTTATTATAGGTAGTATGCTAAAACAACTGATAAAGGATACGGGAACAAAATAAGGGACTTACTGCGGCGCGGTGACCTGCCTGTTCCTGGAGCTCCCCGGGATCCCGGTTCTTCCGATCTTCAATGGTGGTGATGAGACGGCAGGCGGATGGCAAGTGTCAATAAAATTGACAACTAAGTGTCCAAAGACAATAGACAAGAGTTTGTTGCCAGCGCGCGTTCCTTATTCAAACTTGAGTGGATAATTGTAGGGAAAAGGAGTTGTGTTGCTTAGCATATTAATAGACAGTGCACAGTGCATGATGCCAATATATTGTAACAATACCAACCATCCATGGATACAAAGTCCTTCAGACGCATACTTGTTTCTTTTTTAATTATCCTCAGTACTAACTACTAGTCAAAGTAAAGCAGTGGTTACCTTACCAAGACTTTATCGAGGAGTTTTGGCGGCAACAAAAAAGCACTTGATTAGCACAGTTATTTCAATTCACTTCATTTGAGCCCTTAGAACTATATTGGATAATATACCACCATAATTATGCAACATAACACTAAGTATCACCAAAATAATGAATTAAAACAAGAGCACCTCATGACGCTACCAAGTTCCCGCCAAAACTCGACATAACGTTAGTTTTTTTTTTTTTTTGTTAATTTATTCATGTCCATGGATACAAAATCCTTCAGACGCATACTTGTTTCTTTTTTAATTATCCTCAGTACTTACTAACTACTATGTCAAAGTAAAGCAGTGGTTACCGTACCAAGACTTTATCGAGGAGTTTTGGCGGCAACAAAAAAGCACTTGATTAGCACAGTTATTTCAATTCACTTCATTTGAGCCCTTTAATAGAACTATATTGGATAATATACCACCATAATTATGCAATATAACACTAAGTATCACCAAAATAATGAATTAAAACAAGAGCACCTCATGACACTTCCACATTCCCGCCAAAAAAAACTCACATAACGTTAGAGTAGTACGGGGTGACCATCTCAAAAATGGCGAATCTGCCCGACACTGGCAAAAAATCTGCCAAACCCATAGAATAAAGACTAAAGCATAGAAGGAACCTAAATCACACTCATATACTTGTCCTATTTTTTTAAATAGGCCGAAAACATTGAAGAGACAGAGACAAATATTATGTTGTTAAGGACGGTTCATGTACGCTCTACAAACGTCAAATTGGATACCTTTGGCTACCTTTACCATGGTTACGTTATACTTCAGTGCGGGCTTGTCATATTTGTTAGCGTATTTTATATTTTTTTTTGTAATTAAAAAACCTATCCGGAAAAGCAAAATATGTAAGAAATTATACTTATTATTATGCTGTAGTTATATTATTATCGGCTGTGGGCCATTCGGTTCATTAATTTATAAGTATTTTTCATTTTCATCAATTTTCATAATCATTTTCAATAGTGTTATGTTGCATATTTTATCGACAACGTTAATGTTAGCATTTTGTATTATACTATTTTGCATAAATTGGCTTTTACTTTCAAAATATGGTATTGTAGTGGTAAAAGGAACTCACTCAACGTGCGCGAGGGTTTAGGTCAAGAATACTAGAGTATTGTTTCATAGTGTGTTTCATACAAATTTTACAATATATTACATTGCAGATTCCCCACGGATGATACCATGAGGCAAAAATGGATCGGTGTTCGGCCTTAACAAATGAAATAAAATATTAATATTACGATGATCACTATTTTTAACCGACTTCAAAAAAGGAGGAGGATATCAATTCCACGGTATGTTTTTTATTTGTGTATGTTACGCGATTTTTCCGCCAAACATCGAAATCCGTTAGACGTTAAATGACGGGAAATCCGGTAAGTTGGCAACACTGCTCCGGAGTATGGCTAAAATATGCCGTCATACTATAGCATCCACGAAGGTGCGTATTAAGAAATAAAATACTACATGTTCAAAAGGATTCCTTTATTCCACTTATTTTTTTTTTATATTTTGTTTTAATAGGAAAACAAACAGTACAATTATATATATATATATATAATTAATATAGTAAAACTAGTACATTGACCAGTAAAGTTTCCACAAATAAATGATATGGTAAAATGTTAGAAAATGTTATAAAAAACCGCAATGATACACGTAAGGGCAAATTAGTATAGGTAAATAAAAAGTAACAATAAACAAAAAAAAACATTATGATTAGCAACTTATGGTTAGTTAAAGATAAATACAGTCTATTTTTTTTAACTTCAAGTAGGAGCCTGTAAATAAATCAATACGAGAAAACTTTTTGTCATACTTATGACAGACTCTTAAAGGTGAATGTATTTTGAGCATAGTTCTTACCTACATGGGGCAATAGAAACAAGGACTTGTTGCGGTTTGAGTTGTGCACGAAGAGTAAAACATATGCTTGTACTATTTTTATTGATTTATTTTTATTAAAACATTATTACACACAATATACCGGTATCGCCATATTGGCATCTTATAGTGATGTGTAGACTACTAGTGTTGTTCCAAAAACAACTCTTAACAGGACTTATATGTCGCGGCACGAAACTCTAGCGCTGAGCGAAACGTGGAGGGGATAGCTGCGCATGGGTACCGTCGCGCACGCAATACAAATTAGTAATTTAATTGCTTAATTAAAAACAGCAAAATAATGTTTTAATGTAAAGTCAAATAGTAAGTCTAGCGGTGAACAAAATGTGGAACTTAACTGCGTATGGGTACTGTCACGCACGCAAATATTACTTAAGTAATATTACTTCATGTTACCTACAATATAATTTTTAACAAGTTTATGGGGAGTAGAAAAATAAATACACTATCGGATTTGTAAATTTTTATATTAAATACCAAATAATAATAATTTTTATATTAAGTCCGAATTACATAAGAACCTACTGAAGTTTCTTCTCAGGATAGAAGAAACCTGCGAGTTCGGCAGGGTGTGGACATCAGACACCGCATTCTCCTTTCCGATATCTAGTCCGAATCAGACAATGGTCTTACACCTTCAATAGTATCCCAACAGGGCCTTTTGCTTACTGAGGGCCCCGGCTCAGGGCTGCTACGGTCGTCGGCACTAACAGCGTCATCGTCATCAGACTCACCAAGGCTATCCTCTGAACTGTCACCATCAACGCGAATGATGAATTCTTCTGTAACCAAATCCACGACATGGTCACTCTTGACATATTGCTCTTCTATGTCCTTTACCTTTTGGCATAACTTTCCCCAATCCCAAGCACCCATCAGCAAAACTTTTTCTTGAATTAGTTCTATACATTTAGCAACACTCCACTTCACATTTTTACTGCCTACATATTGCTTTATGTCAGACCATGCCATTTCGATTGGATTTAGATCTGGGTGGTATGGTGGCAGTCTTAGCACTTGATGTCCTTGCTCTGCTAGTATCCTGTCAATTGAAAATGTTTTAAATCTATCTTTGTTAGCCCGTATTAAATTGTATAGTTGAGGTTTTAGTAGAGTTTCCTCATATTGTATGCCCTTTTCAGTAAGCCAACCCTGCATGTCAGCTTTTTTGGAATTAGAAGTGGGTGCAAGGTCCCATTGCTTATTATGGTATGATGCGTTGTCGACTACCACGACAGAATTAGGCGGTAAGTTCGGCAATAACTGTGTCCTCAGCCATTTTTCGTAGTTGTCGTAGTTCATATTGTCGTGGTAGTCGCCTGATTTCGCACCAGCTTTAAAAGTTAACAGTGCGTTCGGTATGAACCCAGCCTCTGATCCTGCGTGGACAATGACCACCCGCTGTCCTTTGGAGATAGGTTTTTTGAGACCTTTTGTAGTACCATCGGTCCAGGCTGTTGGAGCAGAGTGCGATGAATCTACGTAAGATTCATCTGTATATACGATGGGCCTTCCCTCTTGGCGATATTGTTTTATTTTGCGTAAGTATTCGATACGTAGTAAACGTATATTTGAACTTTCAATCAGTACTTTTCGATTGTTTTCAGTATTTTTCCACCGAAACCCTAAACTCTTAATTATTCGTCGAAGACTTCGTTCTGAGCCTTTGAAATTTATATCTTCCTCTAGCTTCTTTCTCAACTTTCCGACGGTGGGAAGTTCATTATTTGTCCTATGAAAGTTATGTATGCACCTCTTTATTACTCCTTGATCAAAGTTATCAATATCTGTGACCGGTTTTGATCTGGAGCGTTTTTTGCCTGGTGTTCTAAATACTGATAATAAGTCGGAATTATTGGCTTCAGTGGAGATTTTCCTTACCGTTGCTATGGACGTCTTTGTAGATTCAGCTGTCCTTTTCTGAATTTTCTGTAAGTCACTAATTATACTATTTAATTTTATATTTCCCGCCTGAATAACTTCTGCAGTTTGTTTTATTTCACTTATATCTACAGTGCTGCGGTCAGAATCGAGTAAAATACTTGCAGCTTCGCCAATTTCACTTTGAATTTGTTTCAGGGAATTAATGAAATCATTCGATTCCCTTTTCAGAAAACAATGCACGTCAAACACCATTTTCCGTGCCTGTCTTTTCAAAACAGTATTCCTTCTCGGCCTCGGCATTTTCACTGTTTAAAAACTGTTCAAACTTAATCAAACAGTGAATAAACTAACAAACACAACAAACAAATCAACAAAACAAACTTAACAAAAAACAACAACAAAAATTAACGATGACAACAAAACAATTCAGAACGCGACTGTACACTGGAAGTGCGCGGAGCGTCGTATCAGCACGGGGGACGGAGTACGACTGGAGAGCCAATCGGCGCAACGCACGCTCGCCCTTCACCCCTGTACCCCGCCAAGACACCTTATTTTTTACTTCTGCGCAATAACGGTCAGCGCTAGAGTTTCGTGCCGCGACCTATACTAGAATTACGCGTACTTAAGTTTGGACATTGAACTTCAAGCAATTCAAAAGATATGAAGAATCTATATTATTTCTTACTAATTTAAACAAGAATAATTGGACCTACTTATGCAAACGGGAACCAACCCACACCAAAATATTTTCTAATAGTTGATGTTTAAACTAGAATATTTTTGTTTTACAACTAGTTGGTTGATATAAAATGATTGGCATTTTATAAAGTACCAACAGAGGTATTTGGACAATTAACTCTATATGAAAATAATAAGTCTTCTATTAATTGTGACCATTCTTTTATGACCAAGTCAAATTTATGGGCTTTTGGGTTGGTTCCCGTTTGCGTAAGTAGGTCCAATTGGTCTCTCAGTGTTCGACGATCAACTAACGGTCTTATAACGGGAGGGGTAACATTTGATGCGTGGCTTTTATATTCAAGAAGATGCTTAACAAATTTCCGTTGATTTT
Source organism: Lapara coniferarum (assembly GCA_949316025.1). NCBI lineage: Eukaryota > Metazoa > Arthropoda > Insecta > Lepidoptera > Sphingidae > Lapara > Lapara coniferarum. Next base: position 26,473,124 of record OX438929.1, read on the forward strand.
TTTCCAAACCTTCTACGTATACTTTATACTTGGGGTTCCAAATAACAGACCTCAGCCCGTAACAAAAGGTTAAGAAGTTCGTAATTGTGCTATTAAACTGTGGAAAAAAACTTCAATGTCTTTTGTCCGGCCTGCTAGGCTGGCATAATTGTGCCAACCGTTAAAAAATACTTTCTTCCCTTACCGGTTGACAGTGGACGATAGCCTAGTTGGGAATGGAAGGGTCTGCCGAGACAATGTCCGGAGGTTCGAAACCCAAGGCACACACCTCTGACTTTTCAAAGTTACGTGTGTATTATTTATCAATTATCGTTCACTTTAACGGTGAAGGAAAACATCTTGAGGAAACCTGCTAACCTGATAATCCTCCATAACAATTTCGAGGGTGTGTGGTCTGTCAACCCGCACTAGGCCAGCGTGGTGGACTAAGGCCTTAAATCCTCTCAAGAGTAGAGGAGGCCCGTGCTCAGCAATGAGCAGTATATAATACAGGGCTGGTATTATTACCGGTTGACATTTTCCTTAAACTTTACTCTATTTAACTCCGGCAGTGAAATTACTATAATATGTATAAATACTCATTATAATTTATTGCAAACTAGCTATACTGTAATACTGTGTGAACCGTATGTGTGTAGAGAAAAGAACACTGCAACGTCTTGTCGTAAACCCGTTTATTCGCAGACTGACTCAGCACTGGCTTATTCTAATTAGCGGGGCGGTGCAATGTAAATCTACCCGCATTATAACAATACTAACTAAATTATCCATCTACATTACACACACTACACTACTACACCTCCATCACTAAATAAGAAACTATGACTACCTAAAATTATAATTATAGCTAAACACGATACAATCTATGTAACTTAAACGTAATTGACATAATACGTAACTTACTAATCTATTCGTCGAGACCATAGCGTACTACAGGCTTACAGTCCCTTTTGGGGTATCGACGCTCATGTTGCGGGGGTGCATGGGATGCGTTTGGCGCAGAACATTCCGTAACAGGTGCAGGTGACATTTCCTGGCGACGGTCACATGCAAGAGTACTACGATCTGTTGTTTTTCCTACATCTCGCGTTTCTACTACACCATTGCTACTCCCATCCACCACCGCGGCCTCTACCGGCACGGCATCCTCCCTCCGATTTTCGAAATCTTTGTCTACTGAATGTGGTATGACCGATTGTCGGGACCTGCGCCGTATTTGATCGATGTGTCTTTTAACAATTTGACCGTTATCATTTTCCACTAGACACCTACGCGACCCTTCATTATCTATAATCTTTCCCTTGATCCATCTATCTTGTGTACCGTAACCCCTTGCCCATACGGTTTCACCGCTTTCAAACCTTCGATTAATGCCCCCTGCGTATTTAGATTGATTTTTTTGTGCCAATTTTACTCGTTCTTCAACACTACAATGATTGCGAAGTAAATCTAGTCGTGAGCGTAACGTACGCTTTTGTAATAGTCTAGCAGGAGTTTCTCCCGTTGTGCAATGTATAGAATTCCTATAGGTCAGTAAAAAATTTTGTAAGGCCGCATATACATCTACATTATCACGTAACGCTTTCTTAATTGCTCGCTTACACAACTTAACTGCATTTTCCGCGGCTCCGTTTGATGACGGGTGGTAAACAGGCGAAAATATTTGTTTAATGCCATTACTCTTTAAAAAACTTTCAAATTCCGAACTAGTAAATGGTGGACCCTGGTCCGACACCAGCTCAACCGGTAACCCGAATCGGGCAAAGGTAGATCTAAGTGCTTTTATGACACTTGCCGCCGTCTTTTGCTTCATGTCAAAAGCATCAATCCATTTTGAACTCGAATCGATTAAAATTAAGTATGAAAGTCCCCTATAAGGACCTAAAAAATCGATGTGTAAGCGCGTCCACGGTTGTAGTGCGTATGGCCATGGCTGCGGCGGGGCACGCGGGGGTGCAGCCGCCTCGCGCGCACAAGTATCGCACGCGCGACATTGTTCCTCTACGTCGTAATCGATCCGTGGCCACCACACGTAGCTTCTAGCTAAGCTCTTAGTTTTTACGATGCCCATGTGGCTACTATGTAATTGTTTCAGTACCAAAGATTGTAATGATTCTGGAATTACCATTCTGTAACCCCACATTATACAACCATTGTCCAAATATAATTCATTTCGTCTTATGAAGTATGGACTGACTATTTTCTCCGGACAATATGATGGCCAGCCTGATTCGATATAAACCTTAACCCTGTTAAGCGTTATATCCTTCGCAGTGGCTTTCCTAACATCCTCATTTGTCACTGGTAAGAAATTTTCAACAAAATTACTATATGTGACTTCCTTAACTATTTTATCATCGGCTTGTTTCCTAATACCGGGTGGAAGTCTTGACAGGGCATCTGCACAATTTTTTTTAGAGGTAACATATTCAATATCATATTGGTACCCTGACAGTACAGCCCAGCGCTGTAAGCGCGATGCTGCCATCACTGGAATACCCACTTTATCTCCTAGTATATAAGTTAACGGTTTGTGGTCTGTCCTCAGTACGAAACTCCTACCATATAAATACTGATGAAATTTACGTATACCAAAAACGATCGCGAGGGCTTCACGGTCAATCTGCGCGTAATGACGCTCGGCAGGTGTGAGCGAACGAGAGGCGTACGCGACAGGCCGCTCGCCGTCCGGCGTGACGTCACCACCGCACCCACCGCACCGCACCCACGCCGACCGCGCTCGCGTCCGCCGTCAACACTAGCGGTAGCTCCTCCGAGTAGTACATCAGCACCTCCGAGAGGCGTACGCGACAGGCCGCTCGCCGTCCGGCGTGACGTCACCACCGCACCCACCGCACCGCACCCACGCCGACCGCGCTCGCGTCCGCCGTCAACACTAGCGGTAGCTCCTCCGAGTAGTACATCAGCACCTCCGAGAGGCGTACGCGACAGGCCGCTCGCCGTCCGGCGTGACGTCACCACCGCACCCACCGCACCGCACCCACGCCGACCGCGCTCGCGTCCGCCGTCAACACTAGCGGTAGCTCCTCCGAGTAGTGCATCAGCACCTCACTGCTCATTAACCTAGCCTTGAGATCCTCAAAGGCCTTCTGGCATTCGCCGCTCCATTGGTATTTTACATTTGTCTTTAATAAATTATATAACGGTGCTAATATGGTGCTTATATTGGGTACAAATTTAGCATAATACATAATCATTCCGATGAATGATCGAAGTTCAGACAAATTAGATGGGGGTGGCGTATTAGAAATGGCCTTAGTCTTGTTTGGGCAAGTGTGAACCCCGTCCTTACTAATAACATGACCGAGATAACTTATAGATTCCGTGAAAAATTCACATTTTTCTTTTTTTACCCGAAGTCCGTATTTTTCTAAACGTTCAAACACCTTATATAAATTATCTATGTGTTCCGATGTGGTTTTACCCGTAATTATTGTATCGTCTAAAAATACGCCGACGCTTGGGAGGTCTGCGAACATCTCCTCTAGACGCCTTTGGAATATGCCCGGACTCGAGGCGAGGCCGTACACTAAGCGATTATAAACAAACAGACCCTTATGCGTGTTGATCGCAGTATATTTCTTGGAGTCGTCCAACTCGAACTGCGCATACGCTTGAGACAAATCAATTTTGCTAAAACGCAGTCCCCCATTTAAACGAACTAATAAGTCTTCGACTTTCGGTAAAGGATAACGGTCAATCTCTATAACCTTATTTAATGTTAACTTATAATCGGCGCAAATCCAAATACTACCGTCTTTTTTTACTACCGGCACGATTGGTGTGGCCCAATCGGACCGCTCGACCGGAGTGAGGATGCCGTCCCGCACGTGCTGCTCCAGCACGCGCTCCACCGGTGCACGCAGCGCGTACGCCAGCGCATGAACACCGGTCGCACGCCGGTGTACCTCCCCAGTCCCTCGGCGAACACATTACAAAATCTGGATCTGAGATCGGACAACAATGACTCACTACTCAACGTATTTAACTTGCTACTTTCGAACTTGGGTAACTCAATATTTAATTCTACTAGCCATTGTCTTCCTAATAAGGCAGTTTTTCCATTTTCGATTACATATAAATCTAATGTTTTTAATTTGCTATAATATTTTACACGTGGCCGTATCACCCCTACGGGCCTTATGACCTCCCCCGTATAATATCTTAAAATTAAATTACAAACATTAATTTTTAAATTACTAAAATGTTTTTGATACATCTGACTAATACAAGACACCGCACTACCCGTGTCACATTCCATGTTAATTAATTTACCGCTAACATTTATTGGTATTAAAATAGGTTTGCAATCCTTCAAAGACAATTTATTTAAATCAATATCTATTACCTCTGCACTATTATCGCTGTCACTAAGACATCCTTGTTCGTCCTTAAACGTACCCTCCACATTATATTGCTCTGCTAGATTAGGGCACATACGTCTCAAATGCCCCGATCTGTTACAAACGCGACAGACGTAGCCGCCACACACCCCGCACGGTTGCTGTCGCTGGACACGCTCACCCGGGCATGCAGACGCGGGCGCTGGCGATGGGCCGCCCCCGTAACCCCGCGCCGCCGCCACTACCGCTGCCGCGCCCCTGAGCTTCGTTCCCGCCGAAATCGCTTGACATTCGGCCGTCCCCGCCTCGCTCGGTGACCTTCTATGACCTTCTACCGTGGCCGCATCTTTCTCAGCTGCCTCCATGCTAAGCGCGAGTGTATACGCCTTTGCGAAATCTAATTTCGTCTCCGCGAATAACCGTTGTCTAATGTTTTCACTACTAATCCCACATACTAACTGGTCCCGCAGACTTTACTCGAGCCAACTGCCAAACTCGCATGACTTGGACATTTTTTTCAACACTGCTACGTACTCTGCAATACCTTCATTATTTTTTTGTGTCCTATGTCGAAACTTATATCTTTCAGTTAGTTCACTGGGCTTCGGTTGTAAATGCTTTTCCATGATGTCCACGATTTCTTGGAACTTTTTATCTTTCGGTTTCACTGGTGTACACAAATTCACTAACAACTCATAGCTTTCTGTGCCCATAACCGTTATTAATGTCGGTACTTTCCGCGCGTCCGTCACTTCATTAACCACAAAATATTGTTCTACTCTTTCGATATACAGTTTCCAATCATCTTTATGCACATCAAACTCCTTTATTTTTCCTATAGGCATAGTGATGGTAATAATAGTCACGCGTAAGTCCGATGTAACCTCGTCGCCACTGAACCGTATGTGTGTAGAGAAAAGAACACTGCAACGTCTTGTCGTAAACCCGTTTATTCGCAGACTGACTCAGCACTGGCTTATTCTAATTAGCGGGGCGGTGCAGTGTAAATCTACCCGCATTATAACAATACTAACTAAATTATCCATCTACATTACACTGTGTAGGTAATATATTATGTTATTTAACATACATGTTTGCAGAATTGAAATTTTAAATTAAGAATTTGAACTCTATACCTAAAAATAAATTTTAATTTCATCATCATCATCATCATCAGCCCGTTGCAGTCCACTGCTGGACATAGGGCTCTCCCAAGATACGCCACAGAGCCCGGTCTGCTGCTTTATGCATCTAGTTGCTGCCGGCCCTCTTGTGCAAGTCATCCCGCCATCTGGCTAGAGGGCGTCCCACGCTACGTTTACCAAGACGCGGTCTCCACTCCAGAACACGCTTACTCCAGCGGTTATCTGTTCTGCGACATATGTGGCCAGCCAATTGCCACTTTAACCTACTAACTCTCAGAGCTATGTCGGTCACTTTGGTTCGTTCCGAATTTTGTCCTTCAGAGAGACTCCGAGCATAGCTCTTTCCATAGCACGTTGAGCTACTTTAAGCTTGTGGATTAGCCCCACAGTCAGTGTCCACGTCTCTGCTCCGTACGTCATTACGGGGAGGATGCACTGGTTGAAAACGTTCGTCTTCAAGCTCTGTGGTATATCCGACGAAAATATGTGGTACAACTTCCTAATTAATTTTTAATTTACTGAGTGAAAATTTTATTGAAGATATTTCCAACACCTTTTCCGGCGCTTATCAAAATAATATTATGTATTTTTGTAATAAGTCAATTTCATTAATTAATGTTATTTATAATTTTTAGTCATGAAATAAAAAACATCGATAGGTTTACAAAAAAGTATCATATGGGTGCAACACAATTAACGCATGCTTAGCGTACTGGGTGTCAATCAATAACTTTTCTTAAAACGACAGCCATAGAGATCGTATGAATGCCATCGCCATTATATGCCATCTAGCGTGGAGTAGCAGAATGAAATCGAATTAAAATCAAAATTCAGGCTGAAGGAATAATATCGTATGAATTTATGTGAATATTTAAAATATGAAGTTTATGCAATGGCATTAAGGTTAAATTTAATGCAAATGATTTTGTATTATACGTTTTATGTTTATTGCTGATTTTGGCCAATCATAATGAAAAGATGATAGTATGTGAATATACGCATGTGTGAGTTTGGCGACACTGGTTTTCTTAGTAAATTGATGCTAAACTATCTCCGTTCTATCTTTACTTCGTGGGTTCTAATATGACGATTAAAATGCCCCTTTTGTGCACATTTGTAGTCACAGTACTGACATTTAAAAGGTTTCTCTCCTGTGTGGGTTCTAATATGAAGGTTTAATTTATATTTTAGGGAACATTTGTAGTCGCAGTACTCACATTTGAAAAGTTTCTCTCCTGTGTGGGTTCTAATATGATAATTTAAAATATGTTTTCGGGAACATTTGTAGTCGCAATACAGACATTTGAAAGGTTTCTCTCCTGTGTGGGTTCTAATATGAGAATTTAAAGTTTGTTTTCGGGAACATTTGTAGTCGCAATACTGACATTTGAAAGGTTTCTCTCCTGTGTGGGTTCTAATATGAGAATTTAAAGTGTGTTTTTCTGAACATTTGTAGTTGCAGTACTGACATTTGAAAGGTTTCTCTCCTGTGTGGGTACTAATATGAAGGTATAATTTATTTCTTCGGGAACATTTGTAGTCGCAATACTGACATTTGAAAGGTTTCTCTCCTGTGTGGATTCTAATGTGAGAATTTAAATTGTGTTTTTCTGAACTTTTGTAGTTGCAGTACGGACATTTGAAAGGTTTCTCTCCTGTGTGGGTTCTAATATGAGAATTTAAATTACTCTTTTGTGCAGTATTGTAATTGCATTGTTCACATTGATACTTTTTTTTACCCGTAGTTGGATGTTCCTTTAAATTGTCGATTTCTTTAATTTTTCCAAGGGTTACAGATTCCTGTTTTTTAATGTCAATCTTAATTGGTTCAATAATTACAGGCTTGTGTACATTCATGTGCTTTATAAGTAGAGCTTTGGTATAACACTTTGTACCACATTCATTGCATATAAATTCTTTGTATAAAGACATTGGATAAATTCTTTCATTACGTACTATTGAAGAAGTATTTTCAATATTGTTTTTGGTTTTGTCTTGTACGTTATTATCATCCAGGTTAGGTTTTTTGTTTAGAGGTGCACCTTAAACATAAATTAATAATGTATTATTATTATGTTACACACAACCTCACTTTACGACTAACTTACGCTCGCAAAATCGTTCATGGAAAACTGTTTTTCTAGAAGATATTAAAGAAAATTTCAATATGATTTTGAATAAAAATGCATAATTTTTGGAGTACTACTTCATACTTATTCAGCGTATTTTAGTTAAACTCTGCGGTCCGTTGTGTCTCATTACCGCTTTTAATATTATGGTCTGTGGACTGAGAAGTGTTTCGTTCGAATCAAACTCAGAAAGGTCAGGTAACATTCGACACACACACACACATACACACACACACACACACACACACACACACGCGCGCACACACACACACACACACACACACACACACACACACACACACACACACACACACACACACACACACACACACACACACACACACACACACACACACACATACTTATATATACATACATATAGATCAATATGTATGACTGCCTCGGTGGCGTAGTTATATTACAGTAAGACTGCAAAGCTGAGGTCTCGGGTTCGATCCCCGGGTCGGGCAAAGTGGTATTGAGTTTTTCTATTCAGTATCAGCTCGGAGTCTGGAATTTGTGACCGATATGGCGATAGGCTCGCCCTCTATCACATCATGGGACGGAATAATGGCGAAAAGTGGGTACACTAGTTGCGCCTCTGCCTACCCCTTCGGGGATAACAGGCGTGAGTGTATATGTATATATATAGATCAATGTAAAAAAAAAGTAGTTAAATAAACATGAATATAAGGAATAAGACAATAAATTCAACAGGAAAGAAAGTGGTTCTTAACCATTTATTAAAAAATTGGTAGTGGTTTCGCAAGTCTTACATCAACCTGTAACGCGTTCCTCAATTGAATGACTTGAATGGCAGAAGATTTGTAAACAAATGATGGAATACGCCGGAATTTTCAATATCAGGTTCTCTGATGATTGCAGATGCTTGTCATGTGCGTCATGAAGAAACTCAAATCGAGTTTTAAGATAAGAAGGGCTGAGAGGATTAAAAATAATATTATAAAGCAAAGAAATGATGTGGTTATTCCGGCAAAGCCGAATGGGTAACTACTTGAGCTTATTACGAAACTTGGAGACATGTTCATATTTGGGAAGAAGTGTGGATGCAAACAGTTTACGACTTATTTCCTTCACCTTCAGACCCCAAGAAAGAAATTTGTCCAAGTAGATGCCAAGGTTTTTGACAGTGTCACTGAACAGGATGATGGTACCATCACAGGCCACAGGTGGTAGTAGCGCCCAGTTTAATTTGGATAGCATTCTACGACTGCCAATTACAATGTCCTGCGTTTTAGATGGATTGACAGACTATAGGCCTCGCTCCACTCACAAATTTATTTATTTATTTATTTATTTATTTATTTGGAAGTCCTACAGGTTACATAATAACAAAAATTAGAAACTATATTAAAATACAGTTACCCAATTAAAGGCCTTCACTTATAACAACATAATATTTTAAAACGAAGTGATGAACATGCTATCTCAGTCTTACTTGCGAACAGCAGCTAAATTCATTACACTACATCTCGGCAAAAGTGAGACGCAATCCGTAAATTTATAGTAAATAGTTATGAGAACGCTGTCTCTGAAAGCAAACATCGCACTTTAGTGACATGTGTATTAAATATATCTATATCAGTAGTCTTAGAAATTACATTAAAGTTATTGCACGCGCGCCACAAGTATGAGTTACGTCGATAATTAGTATTTGCTCGATTAATGTGAAATATAGAAGGTAATCTAAGAGTTCTAATGGGGACATTAAAATTAAGTTTAGCCAAAAGATCAGGGCAGTCAACAGCTCCAGACGCAATTTTTGCTAAATAGGTAATATCGGCTATTTCACGCCTTTTATGAAGCGGTAGTAGATGATGATTCTCACAGAGACGTAGATACAAATCAGAACTATAATATGATTTTAATTTAAAACATAGGAATTTTACAAACTTTTTCTGAATACCTTCGATTCGATTTATATATGTGTTGTACATAGGATTCCAGATTTGAGACGCATATTCAAGGTGACTACGAACGTACGTACAGTATAGAATTTTTAAAGTTTTAGCTTTGGAAAATGAGGTCGAATTACGCATTATAAATCCTAACATTTTAGAGGCTTTAGATATAATGTTTTCGATATGCGTCTCAAATAGGAGCTTGGTATCATGGTAAACACCTAGATCCCCTATTACAGTCAACCTTTGCAAAACTTGATCTTTAAGTACATAGTCTGTAGGAACAATATTACTCTTACGTGAAAAAGTTACAATTGAACACTTACCAGCATTTAAATCCAACTGATTGAGGGCACAATACTTTTCAAGTCGATTTAGGTCAGTTTGTAAATTGGCTGCATCCGCAGACAAAGATATTTTCATAAAGATTTTCATATCATCGGCAAAGCATAATAGATTAGAGAAATGAAAACAGGTGTCGATGTCATGAACAAAAATAATAAAGAGTAATGGTCCCAACAGGGATCCCTGGGGGACACCGCTAGGAACGGACACCCAGCTAGAGATATAATTGTTTACTACTACAGCCTGTGATCTATTGTCAATATATGATGAGAACCATCTCAAGAGGTCACCTCGAATGCCGATTTTCAAGATCTTATCAAGTAATAGATTATGGTTGATCCTGTCGAAGCACTTACTGTAATCTGTATAGATCACGTCTACTTGTTGACCGTTATCCATACTTTGAGTTAAGTAATCGTTAAATAGAACTAAATTAGAAGTGCTAGACCGCCCTTTAAGGAAGCCATGTTGGTAGGGGCTCAAAGAGTTTTTGATAGCTGCGTAAACTTGGTCATAGACAACGCGTTCAAATACTTTCATTAAGATACATAACTTGGAGATGGGTCTATAATTTTTTACGTCTGTTTTTGGCCCTTTTTTGTAAACAGGTGTTACGTGAGCTGACTTCCATAAAGGCGGTACAGCAGACTCAGAGATAGACCTATTAAAAAGCAAAGACAAAGGAATACTTATAGTTTTAGCAGTTTTAATAAGAAACAATGAAGGGAGGCAATCAGGTCCTGCTGACTTGGAGGGATCGAGATTTGATAAGAGTTTGAATATATGGTCCTGAGTTATACTTATCGAGTGTATATCAGACACCGAAGATAAGTTAGGGGAAGCAGAGAGATTAGTACATGAGGAGTTACATTGCACAAACGTAGAATGAAAGTACTCAGAAAAAGCGTTACAAATGTCCTCACCAGTGTTAAAGACATGATCATCCAAACTAAGACTACTAGGCAACGAGTTCGATTTAGATTTAGCCTTTATAAAAGACCAAAAGTATTTAGGACATTTTTCTAAAGAATTTTCAACATTCACCATATATGATTGATGGCAATTCTGTTCCACTGATTTAGCACGCTTTCGAAGCAATTTGAATGTCTCAAGGTCGGAATGATTATGGTAAGTACGATATCTTTTTAGATATTTTAGTTTTTCTTTTAAAAGTTTGATTAGAGATTTTGAAAACCAAGTCGGAAAGTTAGAAATTCTAACATTCACTCTCGGGACATATTTACTTCTCAATTCTGTAAATGTATTATAAAAATATTCAACCGAGGCTTCAAATGTTCTATTAGAAAATTCTTTATCCCAGTTAATAAAAGACAAGTCTTTATTAATCGAATCATAATCCGCTTTATAAAACAAATATTTTGTAGACGGTGCCGATCGTAAGGAAGATATCTCGACAAATTGCGGATTGATAATCAAGGGATAATGATAAAAGTCAATTGGCACTAACGGATCACAACATTCCTGGACCATTACAGTATCATTTGATAAGACTAGATCAAGTATACGATCGAATTTGTTAAGGATACCATTATACTGTAATAAATTATTGGTGCGTAATTCATCTATCAATAAGCATTCATCAGTGGTCCTAAAGTTGCTTGGCTCATAGTGAGATAACTGATGGGAAGACGACCATTCGATTCCGCTCATATTAAAGTCACCAATAATCAAGTACTTGTCAACTGAGTTTCTTATAACGATTTCAGATATTTTCGCTAAATGGTTAGACAACTGATCTGAGAATTTGAAACCGTGATTTTGCCCACACAGGTAAACAACGCATAGATGTAGTTTAATTCGATTGACTGATAAGGTTATCCACAGGTCCTCAGCAGTAGAACAAAAAGTAGGCTGTGGGTTAATACATAAGTCTTTACATGTTGCTATGAGAACACCTCCACCACGCGACTGACCCGTAGAAATATAATCACGATCCCTACGCCAAACCATATACCGGTCATCAAAAAGTTCACTGTTGGAGATATTTTCATTGAGCCACGTCTCGGTGAGAAGCAAGATGTCATAGAAACTCAAGTTTAAATTCCGTATGAAGTCTGTAGTTTTAGAGCGAAGTCCCCTAACGTTTTGATAATAAATACTTAACTTGTTAAAATACATTTATGGAAAATTATCTGATAGTAGTAGTATATCATACAGTTAAACGAGCAACTAAGTCTGTGAAAAAAATTGGTATAAAATGTATTAATGTCGAACAATAATGAAATAGGAAAATACGTGTTGCATATTCCTAGAATAATTAGATATAAAAATATACGTGCAATTATCAGACAACAGTAAATTTCACGAATATTTCTAATTGTATTTGCGGGTAGAAATTTATAATATTGACGAACAGAACTAGCGGGCCTAGCACTGAGTAGATCGACGATAAGCAAACAAAGAATTGTGGGTGCAAAAAACAAAAGGCGCATGCGATCCGAGGCAACGGTTCTCAAACATAAATATAATGTACACATTATTTTTTTGATTTTATTTAATCTATTTAATTTTGCTAAGTGAATAATCGTAATTAGCCGATGAACATAAATACAGAATAAGCCACCGTTAATAATAGACAAATAATAATTGTTAGCCAAATGAACTAATTTTAGGAATACAATCAGTACGATAACACAGGACGAAACACAGCCTACAATAGCTTGTTTAAATCAGCATCTGAGTTTATTATCAAAATAGGTGAGGTTTCGTCCTTGCGAATGTGAATCTTACCAAATTTAACCCATATAAAGCGGAACTTAGCATTTAATGTTGACTTAACTCTAGTAAGCAGTTTTTTATGTTCAGTATTGAGATGGTCGTTCACGTAGATTCGCTGGTTATTGTTGGAGAAACCAATTGCATCCACAGTTAAATTCTTCATGGATCTTGCAGACGATAAAAAGTCTTCTTTGATGTACCTATTTGTAAAGTTGATGATTATTGCTTTCTCTTTAGAACCGTAAATAGGTGTTCTAGAGATGTAATTGATAGCTGACTTGGGAAACTCATAATTTACTGCCTTACTAAGCGATGCAGTTATAGAAAATAAGTTCTCATTATTTTTAAAGGGAATTCCTTTGATCTCGACGTTATTTAGACGAGATCGTCTGTCATTCATATTAAGCTCGCTTTTCAGTGCGGCGAGTTCCTTGCTGGTGGTATTGATTGAGACCTGCAATTCATCAATCCTAGGAAGCTTAAGTTCGACTGCATCTAAACGAACCCTGTGTTCATCAAGTTTGCCACTGTTAAATTCACATGAAGCTTTTAATTCGGCCAGCTCCTTTCTAATGTTTTTAATATCCTCCAGTAGTGGTTGCAGCGACGATAATTGATTCTTCACATCACGCAGTTCACTCAGGACTAGGTCAATTTTATCAGTGGACGAAGGTATGGCTGACTTGCAAATAGAACATATCCACGATGCTCTTTTGTCGGCTCCCAACCGTTTGTATCTAGCTTCTGTGATACTGGCACATCCAAAATCGTATTGATTTTTACAATTGGAGCACTGCACACCCTCTACAAATGAGTTTCCACATGTTGCACAATTCATTTTAACACCAAGTAGTAATTACGGTGAACGAGGGAAAGTTTGAGAAGCGGCGTAGTTTACAATTCTAATAGAACCGGTTTATGACTGCTAATGAATATGTACGTGTATACTCGAGCGGAGTTCTGACACTACAAATGCACACCATATCACGGTTAATGACAGTCATAGCCTCCGTCATCCCATCCAATGATGCCTGAACATAAATTTGGAGATCATCTGCATAAAGGTGGTAGGAAGAACGAAGTTGATAGGAAATTGAGTTAATTAATACTGCAAAGAGAAGAGGAGACAGCGCCGCCCTGTGAGACGCCAACCGTTGTAGTGCAAGAAGAGGAAAATATGTCATCATTGCAAATCTGCTGGCGACGTCCAAATAAGTAACTGCGAAACCACGTGGTTGCCGTTGGAGATATGCTAAGTGAACGCAATATACCAAGCAAGACATCAAACCAACAGTATTAAAGGCATTGCTGAAGTCGGGAAGAGCCAGAACTATCAGCTTACCCTCCTCCATGCCCTGTGTATTTAATGTGTTCAAAACTGTTATGTATTAACTTGGATACACATTCATTTAATTGACCACCACCACCACCATACCAGCCCTGTATTATATACTGCCCACTGGTTGACTGCCTCGGTGGCGTAGTGGTATTGCGTACGTATTACGAGTACGATTTGCGCGCTGAGGTCCTGAGTTCGAATCCCGGGTCGAGCCAAAAAAATTGTGACTGGGTTTTTCCATCTTAAAATTTACTCAGTCGCAGCTCGGAGTCAGGAAGTTGGCGGTGTGATACCCCCGTGCCTCGGAAAGGACGTAAAGCCGTTGGTCCTGCGCCTGATCTCTCTCCGGTCATGTCGGATTGCCGTCTCACCGGACTATGAGAGTGAAGGAATAGCGAGTGCACCTGTGTATTGCGCACACACTTGTGCACTATAATATCTCCTGCGTACCTGGCTGATCTCCGTTGAGATTGGCCGCCGTGGGCGAAACTGGCTAGGAGGATTTTTTTTTTTCAACTGCCCACTGGTGAACACGGGCCTCCTCTATTCCTGAGAGGGTTAAGGCCTTAGTCCACCACGCTGGCCTAGTGTGGGCAGACTTCACATACCTTCGAAATTCTTATACAGAACTTCTCAGTTCTTAAGTATGCAGGTATCCGAACGATGTTATCCTTCATCGTTAACGCGAGCGATAATTCACAATGAATACACACATAACTTTTTAGAAAAGTCAGAGGTGCGTGTTCTTGGGTTTTAAACCTGCCGACATTCTTCGCGGCATTTAATTGACACACACTCACGCCTTTTATCCCTGAGGGGGTGAGCAGAAGCGCAACTAGTGCACCCACTTTTCCCCGTGCGTATTCCGTCCAATGATGTGATAGGGGGTGAGCCTATCGCTATATCAGGCAAAAAAATAAATAAATGTGTTTACGATAATATTGTGTTTCATTAAACATAACAATAAATTACCTTTGTCCTTTCCAATCGTTATCTTTTTCTTTTTGACATTAAGTTTGGTGCGTAACTTCTTTAAAGGCAAATCATCTTCAGAATCTGAACAACTTGATTGAAAACCATTATTGTCATTAGCATCAATATCACAAAAACTTTTAGACTCATCTTGATTGCTATTATTTATACCACAAGAAGGCTTACACCCTTCTTTATTACAAAGATCACAATTCTCTGTGATTTCTGGTTTAACCACAACAGTTTCACTTTGCAAATCAAGGGATTTTGATATGTCGTCAATACTGCAATTTGTGATGTCGTCATCATTCAAAATGCTCTGAGAACCCGCATTGAAATCTGGTGGTGCCTCTGATGTATCTGAAAATATTTAAACAATCTTACTTCTTAATTCTTACTAATAGTATAAACGCCTAAGTTGTGAAAATGTTTGGATGTTTGTTAGAAGTAAAAATGAAAACAAATTAACAGATTTGCATGAAAGGACTTGTCCAAAAACGGTCTTTAAATTCTAACCTAGATACTTTATATAATTTGGATAATACTCCCAAAAACTGCCTACTCCTGCCTCGGTGGCGTAGTTGTATTACAGTACGACTGCAGAGCTGAGGTCTCGGGTTCGATCCCCGGGTCGGGCAAAGTGATAGTGAGTTTTTCTATTCAGTATCAGCCCGGAGTCTGGAATTTGTGCCCGATATAGCGATAGGCTCGCCCCCTATCACATCATGGGACGTAATAACGGCGAAATGTGGTTACACTAGTTGCGCCTCTGCCTACATCTTCGGGGTAACAGGCGTGAGTGTATATGTATATATGTACTCCCAAAAACTAGGCCTTTGCAATAAATCGTATAATTATAAAGTCCTCCGATTTTGAGATTTGTGTAATTTAATTTAGCTTGAAAACTACACTTGATAGTAAAAAAAAATTAAAAGTTATTTATACATGGAGGGGTCTAAAATATTACTTCAAAGGATCCAGGATCCATATTTAGCCTTTATAATATCCATAAAGTTCGATCCTGGTTGCATTTTGAGGTCCAACACCCATACAAAACATAATATGTAACATAAGTTTTCAATCTTTTAATCCATATATGTGATGGATATTATTTATTTGTCAAAGATATTTTTTAATGAATGTTGTCGGAAACTAAGTAAAAATTAATGGAGGAGCAGTTAGTCCTAACTTCTTAATAATACCTAAGTGGCTAGGGGTGGCTGAAAATCAGCACTGGATGAGTTTTATATCTTAGACAGCAGGTAAGCTGATCATAAAAAGCTATGACATCACTTACCAATTTCCTCCGGTTCTTTCTTCACTGTAACATTTTCACATTTAATTTGTATTTCTATTTCAATTTTGTCCTGTATATCCAAGAACTCCACACGGCTTATTGTCATTGTGCTTGTTAGGCCTTGTGCCTGCCTATTTATAAGGGTAAGTGATTGTGTAGTCAGCTGAAAAAAATACTGAATTGATATAATCCACTGTTTCGTGAAACAATTTCTGATTTTCTGTATCCTGAGAACGAGTTTACACGATATCTTCTACTTAACGTAATGATTACGTTTGAGTAAATTTTTGTATCGAAATTTGAACAGCGCCCCGGTGAGCGTATTTGGAACTAAAAGACGGCATCGTGAAAATGTAACCATGGTAACGGTAAAGTTAAAATGTATTTATTTTTATTTATTTATAATTACATACTCATCATCACATTACTTAAAGTGTTACTAAAATATTAAAGTACACAAGATGTCTTAAAGAGAATGGTGCCCGATGAGGTAAAGCCTGTGTTTCAGGTCACCAGGTTCTTACTTCTTTGACGTACAATAACAATAACAGTCATATTAAAGGATGTACTACATTTAAGGAAGCAGAATTAAAATTTGTATGCATGGGCATTGACAGTACGAATTTGTATTTTTCACGTATAGTATTGTCAAACAAATACGTAAACATTAACTACTCAATATGAATACCCTGTATAAGGTCACACTACCAGTGAATTGGCTTGTAAGAATGCTTTGAAGGTATCCGCATACCCACAACACAGCCTTCCCCAAACACGCTACGCCACTGGGCTTATCTTTTTTTTATTGCATCGAATGAAGAGACGAGCATGCCGTTCGCGTGATGGTAAGCAATATGACCACCCATAAGCAGTAGTAACACCAACCAGCACCTTGAGTTACAAAGTACTGTGTGGCATTTCACTGCGCTCGTCATCCTGAGACATAAGATGTTAAGTCTCATTATTATCTAATCCAAGCTACTCTATTGGTTAGTTTTTTAGTGTGAAGTGCATTCTATTTACCTCATACCCATCTGTCAAAACTTGTCTGAGAAGCTCCTCAGCCCTTTGAGCTTTAGTAACAAGCTGCATACATTTCTGCAGCTGACAAAAACACATGTAACATGCATAGTGTCGACTGCCATCCTCAAGAATCTGTGGATTGCAAATATATTCATAATTAATTTAACACATTTTTTACTTCAGCTTTTATAATAAAACTAACTGTGATAATTACAGAACATGACCTACCCGTAATAAATAACATGCTTGGTTTATCATATAATAGATTTAAAATATATATAAATATATGTCATTAATTGTCATACTTTGAGCACATTGAGTATTAACTTTTCATAGGACATTTCAGTACAGAACTTGTTATTGATCCTGATAGGAAATAGTCAAATATGAAGTTATGCTTTTTGACTTTTGAGTAACACTATTTACATGAAGACATCGGCAAAATCACCGCTGTAACGGTGGAGCCATTAACCTAAAAGAAGAAGAAGACCTACCCATGTGCCAAATCTGGTTAGTTGTGTCTCTGTTTACTTTTAACATACAAACACACATCTTTACGAACTCTCGCATTTATAGTAGTAAGATAAGATTGTACATGTCATATTATGACACGACAATAATTATACCCATAGTAAATTATAAACAATAGATCATTTCAGAGCGACTTCAAAAAAAGGAGGTTCTGTATTCAATCCATAATTATGTATGTATATAAGTTTGTATGGCCGTGGTTTGTGTTTTCCATGCCTAGTTCTGTCAATTTTCTTTGGCCATACAAGTGAGTTGAAGTTCTCACCTCCTGGAGCTTGGTACTGGGGGTAGACTGCCTCGACCGCCCGAGCGCCCTTGCACCGCTAGGCTAGTGAGGGCTGCTATTGTAAATAATCTGTGTGGCAGACTGTACTATTACAGCTTACCTTCTTATTAGTTATTCTCTCATAAACATCCCGCACCGCCGACTCTGATATCTGATGCATACTAACATTGTGTTCCAAACATATTCGACAAAATTCAAAGCTATACATTTTCTTGCAATACTCAAAGACAATATAAACACTACGTTAGAGTAGTACTATTCAAATTCCAAAACTGTTCGCTGTTTAGTGCAAAGAGCATTATAATCAGGGGCGTTCAATTTAGTTGAAATCGTTTGACGATACCTACAGGGGCAAGGCCTGTGTGGCCGTACACAATTTATTATTATGAAAGACCTAAATTTCGGTCTCGCATCATATATTTTTAAGATAGCAATAATAGACAAAGTGAAGTGTTGTTATAAAAAATATATTAATAACAATTATATATGTTAATAATTATATATATTACTGTACAACATTTCCTGCCTAAGAATTTCTTTAATGATGTTGGGTAACCCTAAATATTACATAGTTTGCAGCAAAGAGCATTATAATACTACGGAAAGTTTGCAGCATTGCAGTTTACCCTTCAAAATTTTGTAAAAGTAGTTTTTTTTTTCTCTCTTTATTGTTTTTATAGAGGGTTTTGTTTACAATCAAAAGATGTCACCCTCATTGGTACAATTACAATTTAACGACGTTTTATGTAAATATTTGCAATGTTATATAACATGATAGCCTCTTCAGCTAGAGGGGTTGTTAAAATACGGTTACATATACCTGTTTCACACAAATTCAGCTTGTATTTCAAATTGAACGCAACTCTTTCAGCCTGCAGGGGCGGTTGCGGACGACAACTTAGACGTGAGTCGGAGGAAGCCCGCAGCCGTCCCTAATGAGCCGAAGATGGCCATACATAAAAAAAAAAAAAAACTCTTTCAGCCTCATTACGGACACATTCAGCTAGAACATGTATTACATCCTCCACCCTACCACAATCAGCACAATTTGGTGAGGCTGTCTTTTTCATTAGGTAACCAAAACTATTTAGGAGAATGTGACCAGAACGAAGT
This sequence comes from Lapara coniferarum, assembly GCA_949316025.1. Classification (NCBI taxonomy): domain Eukaryota; kingdom Metazoa; phylum Arthropoda; class Insecta; order Lepidoptera; family Sphingidae; genus Lapara; species Lapara coniferarum. The sequence continues at coordinate 26,492,329 of OX438929.1, forward strand.
CTGAAAGCAGTTACTACTTTATTTCTATTCAATTTACTGTTTATATAGTAATATGAATTGAAATTCGTTTGTAGCCTGTTTTAAAAACACATACCTTACTTTTTGTTGCTGAGATTTCTAAACCTATTTCCAGAAGAAGTTGAACAATAACATTAAGGACAGCTTGTACTTTTTCTACACTTTCATTTATTTTACTATGTACGGTATACAAGACAAAATCATCAGCATATTGGGAGATTAGAATTTCTGGATGAACCATCATAGCTTGTCTACAAATATTAAAAGTTGCAATATTAAAAAGTAATGGTGAGATAGGATCTCCCTGGGCTAGACCCTGGCCAGTACGTCTACATATGAAGGCATTATTAAGCATTACTTTTAAATTTCTTTCTTTTAAAAAGTTCCAAAAATAACGACATATTTGTGATCCTACACCTATATGGTCCATCGTTTCAATTAATGCAGTAATATTAACATTGTTGTAGGCATTTTCTGCATCAAGAAAACAACCGATTGTAAAACACTTATCAGCAAAACCTTTTTGAATTCGGGAAACTAAATTTACTAGATTATCTAAAGTCGAGCGTTTTTTTCGAAAACCTGTCTATGAAGATCATCGAAGTTTCTTGGTGTTGGGTTGCGTCTAAATTTTGAAAGAGCTAGCCTACGTTTAGCTACCGATTGAGAAATTTCAGAATTCCAATACGGTTTAGGCCTAAAAGTATTATCAGGATTACTATTAAATTTTACAAGTGGAATATGAATATCGGCGGCTATACTTAAATAATTAATAAATTTATCATATAGTACTTGTATATCGTCTTCATTTTTTATAGGGAATTTAGAAAATAGGTTTTGTAATAAATCTTTATAAGCGTCCCAATCTGCTTTCTTATAATTTCTTCTATAGAAGTGATCCGATTTTGCATTAAAGTTCGTTGATATTTTAATAATAATTTAATAATAATAATAATAATTTATTTATTTTCCAGAAAAGTACAAAACACTTACAAAGGTGATATAACTAAAATAAAATAAACAATATTGTACTATAATTAAAACATTACCGGCGAACTTTGCACTAGGCTCAAGGCCTGTATCGCGAAGATCAATGAGTGGAGATTGACTGTATTGTTCATTTTGTATTTTTTTTTTCTTTTCTCGTTGTATTGTACAGTAAACTAGGAAAATGTTAATAATTATTTATAATTTTTTTTTTTGAAAATATTAAATGAGACGTAGCTACAACCTATGAATGAGTTCAGTGTGTGTGTGTGTGTGTGTGTGTGTGTGTGTGTGTATGTGTATTTTGTGTTTATTTTTGTATGTTTGTGATGATTTTTTCTGTTTCATCATATCCCAAGCCGCACAGCCATTTTTTTATCCTGAATTTGGCCATGCTACTGGTCATAGTTTTAATGTTACATTCGCGACAGGTTTTATTGTAAATATTGGGATGTTGGTAAAGAGGCAGACGTCTTGCAAATGAGGTGCGAACCGCCGGCATCGGAATAGAGTAAATTCTTTTCTGGAGTAAGTCAGGATATATTGGGGAATTAAGAATTTTCTTGTGCATATACACGGCTGTTTTCAAAATATAAAGTTGACGTACTCTAAGAACCTTGCATTCGTTGTAAAGGTCATCCGTAGGGAAGCGGAAGGGTTTAGATAACATAACCTTTAGAACCGCGCGTTGAGCTCTCTCGAGAACCATCATGTAAGTTTTATGAGATCCGCCCCAAACTGATATGCAATAATATAAGATTGACTGACAGAGAGCCATATACACGACCATCAGCACATCCGTGTCAACAAGACGACAAAGAGTTTTCATAATATAGATAATTTTCCTTGTTCTCCCAGCGAGGCATAGGATGTGTTTTTTAAAGTTAACATTCTCATCCAAGAGAAGTCCAAGGTATTTTATACAGACAACCCGATCAATTGTACTGCATGTACAAGGATGAAGGTGAGTTGAATTGGCATTGGTTCCACAAGTATGAATTTTAAGTTTTTGCAGATTGTACGGGTTAGATACTTTGGTTTTGTGGAATGTAACAAACTTCGTTTTATTTGCGTTCATTGTGAGGAGATTTATGTTTAGCCATTCCTTTAGTTGCCTTACACCTTTTTCCGATATGTCGCGTACATTATCCCATGAGGGGCCACTAAAGACCGCTACGGTATCATCGGCGTAACATACTACGTTTGCTCCTGGTATTTGAAGCTTAAGAATATCGTTCATGTATATAGAAAAGAGTATGGGTCCGAGAATACTGCCCTGAGGAACTCCGCAACAAATTGGAAGAACTTCGCTAACGACGGAACAAATTTTAACACGCTGTGAGCGATGACTGAGGTAGCTGCGAAACCATTCAAGGGCAGATCCCCTAATACCTATACATTCCAACTTTTTTAGTAGAATCGGAGTAGAAACTGTGTCGAAGGCCTTGGCAAGGTCCATGAATACGCCTAAACAACACAGCCCTTTGTCAAGAGATTCTGCGATGTTCTTAGTCAATCAGTTGAAAAACCTTGCCGAAAGCCAAACTGGTTACCAGCTATTATATTGTGCTGCTCCAAGTAAAATATAAGTCGTTTTTTGACTATATTCTCTAGCAATTTAGAAAGAATACTCAATAAGGAGATCGGTCTGTAGTTGCTGGGAATGGACTTGTCTTCGCCTTTATGTATTGGCGTAATAGTTGCTAGTTTCCAAACAGAGGGAAATATACCTTGAGACAAACTCAGGTTAAAAATATGAGTCAAAGGACCCAATAGGTAGTTTTTATTTGTTTTAATTAAAGTTGGAGTGCAGCTATCGAATCCTGGCGAACTATCCAAACCAAATAACCAGGTGATCGCTCCCTAATGATTCGTTGAGTACATTCCAGTTGAAATTTTAAGCTATATCTGATGAGACCAATAATATGTCTGGAGATGACTACTGGAGGACACCGTTAACGAGTCGCATACGAGTTGGTTGGCCTTCGTTTAAAGTTACGATTTGATGATCCAAAGAAGCGTCTAACAATTGGTAGCCTCTGCTATCCGTTTTACACGACCAATTTGTGTGATGACCATTAAAATCCCCTAAAATTAAAGTGTTTTTTTTTTAAATAAGGAAAATATCGTATCCCAATCTTGATGCGTAGTACGTACTGCAGGTGCACAGTACACTACCACAACATACTTGATTTCACTACAATTTTGAACTTTTATACTTAACCCGTCGGGCCCGGACCGGTCCGATCGGACCGGTATGACAGCTGTCAAACACGCGATATGTGCGTGATGACGCGCCTTATGTGTGTGCGCGTAGGTCGATTTTCGCTTGTTGACAGATCACGTGTACCGGGCCAATGTAACCGAGCGGGCCCTTGAGGCCAATTCTATGCCTGAATTCGACAAAGTAACATTGTACGGCAAGGATTGGATAGATTTGTGCACTAATAAAGCTACGCCACCATATCCATCGTACCTATCTTTGCGGTAAATATTATAAGGAGTTATATTAAAGTGACTGTTATGCTCTAACCACGTTTCACTTAATGCGGCAATATGGATTTTTTCTTGATACAACATACATTCAAAAGAGGACAACTTAGACTTAATGCTTTGAGCGTTCCATTGTAAAATATTTAAATTGACAAAATTATTTTTTTTGCTATTCATTATTCATAAAAAAATTCCAAAACTGTTTTAACAAAGGCCAATCTGATACATTGTCTGCAACCACTAAAACCAAACATTCTATACAACACCTAATAACACTCTTTACTTTGGAATGAAATGATGCTTGGTTCATAAAAATAATTTCACGCAGTCTGCTGAGAAGCTCACTAAAGTTAACCTCTTTCTCTTGCTTTTGCTCAGCTGGAAAAAAAAGTCTCTGATTGCTCAAACCTCAGAATAATATGCTTTAGTTATTATTCTGAGGCTCAAACGAACAGTCAGGGATGCCAGACGTACCAACTAAAAGTTGTGTTGGTACCTCAGAATAAGGACTATAAGCATAGAAGTAACGCTATGAAATTTGAGCGTACACACTCATAGACATCTAGAAATTTAGTTGTGCTGTGATCCCTTGCGACCAAGAAGTTTATAATATTATCTAATGGAGAGAGCGGTACACACATTTTTGTGAAGACAAAAAAATTACCTTTTGTGTTGTATTCTATCTCACTCACTCTTTAACCTATGTTGCCAAAGCTTACGGATTATTTCCCTACCCATAAAAAAATATCAATACCGTTGTTGTCGTCTCAATCATGTATATATAAATATTTCCAACATATCTTATATAATGATATAAGTACTATTTTCATTTCAGAATTATTCTTGTTGAATAAGACATCCTTAAGGTTTTTTATCTTTATTAACATTTTAGTTTAAAAAAATTCCTCATTTAATTGGTAATTGCGAATACATACTTCGGCAACACTGTTATAAAACGTTAAGTTCGATGTCAATATAGTTGTCAAATAAATGTTCACTTCGAAATTTTCTCCGTAATTATCTACAATAATAAGTGTGTTTTAGTGATATTTTAATGTGTATTGTGTAGTTCACGGTTGCAGAAATATTTGGTATCCATCATTTAGTGTGAAATTCTACAGGTAAGTTCATTGTCATCAATATTGTGTACATATTATAATTTTATCAATATTTATACGAATCGTAATAAAATACGTGAATATTTTATAAATGAACTGTAGAAAAACCTCGCTTAATGTGATTTGCTTTATATATGACTACTTTTTTCATATTAACGTAATGTTAAATGTGATTTTTTGTATTGTAAATAGTGTATGTAAACAAGAGGCTAGGGTGACCATGGTGTAAGCTTTGGTGGACCGGTTTGACAATGGTGCTAGAGTATTTGTAATACTAGCCGCCTTACTAATGAATATTATAAAGCTTATTAATCTTTAAAAAATCATCGTAAATAAAAACTGAGGATCAACAGTTACAATCGAGTTCTCAGTGTATCCAGCATTGATTTATTGAAACTTTTATTTGAAATAAAATCGAGTTTGTATTTTTCTTTACAGATTTCTTAAAGATCTAGATAAGCAAAAACGTGGTTAAATATAAATACCATTAAAAGGTCAATTTGATGTCTGCAAGAATTACTAGTCAACATTTAAAGACAGAAGATTATGATTCTGAATGTGATAATGTGTCTTCTACTTCTGGGAACATGGCAGTAGATGTCAAAAATAATTATTTATTACCAGAACCTCATGCTGTAAGTATATTATTTTTTATCATTTCACTGGTATAATTATGATCCACTTAGACTTTATTATTTACCAGCTTTTACCCGCGGCTCCGCCCACGTGAATGTGTTTTTCCGGGATAAAAGTCACTGTTTATATTTTACTGGGATGAAAAGTAGCCTATGTGCTAATCCAGGACATGATCTACCCGTGTGCCATATTTCATCGAAATCCGTTTAGTAGTTTTTGCATGAAAAAAACATCCATACATCCAGACATTCTTACAAACTTTCGCCTTTATAATATAATAAGATTAGTAGGATAGGGCATTAAGCTTGCGACCCACCAAATTTTATAACGGCGGTACATTGGGTGATATCTGAGTGTACTAAATGGCACCTCTGCCTCTGTCTAAAATGTATAGGTACTTAAGTATATTATTATTGATTGATATTTACTTTTTACATTACATGTCAGCGAAATGAATATGAACCACCATTGAAACGTCAAGACTTGAAAGATTTCAATATATCAGTTAATGTGAAGACATCCAGTGGAATAAGTTTAAAGAAATAAAAGAAAGTATTGCAGCAGAAGATGAAGAGATAAAAGAAGAAAATTAATTACAAGTTATTTCTTATTAAAGTTGTTCATGATTGTACAGTCTGAAATTGAAAACATTTTGCAGTGAAATTTTGCTAATATTTGAGATTTTTTTTAAAAGTATATTCCAAGTAGCAAGCAAAGAAAAATTACATATAGTGATGACATAAAGACTTTTGCTTTAACATTACACTTTTAGTCGCCGAAAACATTTTTGTTTTATAAATTCAAAGATATATTTGCCGAAAGAGAGCACATTATGGTGATCTTTAGCAAGCTTTAATTGTTTTGTTGGCTTCTTCACAGAAGTTTTAGAATATTAAAAATAAATTTAAGGACGAAACCTCACCCGCAGAATGTAGCGTTAATTTTTGATTCCATGGCTCTCAAACAAGAATTTATTTGGTATTGTAATTTGTAAAACATCCACGTGTTTATTACTTTTGCTATAAATATCTACACAACTTTGTTTACAATCAACTTACCTATGGAATTTCACACTAGATGTTGGATTGCAAATAATTCTGCAACCATGAATTACACAACTCATAGTAGAATATCTCTAAAACACAATATGTATTCTTATGGATAATTACAGAAAAAAAGTTCGCAGAATACTCGCAAAAATTGTAAAATCACACAAAATAGATATTCGTAATATTTCAAAATTACTTACTGAAAATTAGGTTATTAACTTCCTAAATGTGTATTATTTTTTTATGTATGATTGTTTACTTTTATGAGTATGTTTTTTATTTTTTTTTATTATATTTAAATTTAACAATAACTGTAGTTTTCATTTTTAAATATCCCAATGTTTTTCTGTCTAACCTTACAGTCTCCATATTTGGTTATAAAGGCCGGCAAACAACGTGAACATATCCAGTCGCGGGGGAAAGTAAAACATATACAATGTGAGGCTGTGTGCCGAGCAAAAAAAAGCACGCGGGGCCCCGTGCGAAGCAAATAATTTTTTTTAACAGCTTTGTAAGTAAGGTGCCAAAAAACGGGCCCCCAAGGAGCTGCAAGATGCCCCTGTAACTGCGAGGCCCCAGGCGATTGCCTGGTTCGCCCCCCTCCTCCAAGGCCGCCACTGAATTCACCACCGCGTGGTGAGGTATTTTTTTTATGTAAGTGGAACTAGTAGTTCCGAACTACACATACCAAAAAAGTATGTAAATATGCCAATTTTGTTTGAAATAAACTTTCTAACTCAAATTATATTTTTTAAATATCAACTATTACTAGCCGCTGTAGTTGGTTTTCATAATTAATTTAAACCGCATTACTTTATAGAGATAAAAATAAATATTATGGTGCGATATCATATTATTACACACTCACGCCTCTTATCCCCCGGGTAGACAGAGGTGCAATTAGTGCACCCACTTTTTGCCGTTATTCCGTTCCATGCTGTGATAGGGGGCGAGCCTATCGCCTTATCGTGTACAAATTCCAGACTCCGAGCTGATACTGAATGGAAAATAATCACTTTGCCCGACCTGACTAACCCGGGGATCGAACCCGAGATCTCAGCATTGCAGTCGTACCATAATACAACTACGCCACCGAGGCAGCCATATTATAGCATATCATATTATTATGGACAGTTAATTATGTTACATCCTGGTTTTGAAAATAAACCTTTGTCACTCTAAAGAGAGAGACAGCAGATAGCTGTGACGTCACATTTTATTCTTCAGTTTGTTAAACGGAATGAAAAATCCATATGGGTATAACATTCTTGCTTGCGACAGTTTATCGATATCGATAGATGCTCTTTGTTTATGGGCTATGTTAAATTTACAGTCGTGCTAAAATCAACACTTTTCGATTAATCAACTGCAAATACCTATCTCTACAAATAGCTATTTTATATAAAGAGATATAAAAAAAATAAAGATACGAAAACCCTAATTTCGTATTAAAATACCAAATGAAGTCTGTGTGCATTTAAGCTCTCGTTAAGAGGCTGTTACTTTACAAGAAACTAAGGTCATACCGGATTTTGCCAAAACGAAACTTCCACCGATTTAAGCTTGCTATTTACAGTGGTTTTCATAACATCCTAAATTTCATTCAGAGATATTCAAAATGGGACGTTGAAAATAAAACACGGAAGTATCATTCATGTCACATATTATGTATGATCATTTATTATTTTAGCGCATTGTCGCAATTCTTAGATTGGTTTACTACCAATAATCTGTTGTTAAATGTAAACGCAACCAAATGTATTCATTTTACGTTGCCTAACGTCCAAAATCACACGTTAGATTTATTTATAAACCAATAAATCTTTGAAACCAGTCGATGCAGCAGTTTTCTTCGGAATAACATTGGACCCCAAACTTAAATGGAACGCTTCTTACTTGGCGCGGAAACTCAGCTCAGAGGCGTTAGCAATACCTACGCAAAGTGAGAAAATTGACTAATGTCAACACTAGTCTATGGCAAGGGGAGTTTTGGCGGGAACGTGGAAGTGTCATGAGGTACTCTTGTTTTAATTCATTATTTTGGTGATACTTAGTGTTATATTGCATAATTATGGTGGTATATTATCCAATATGGTTCTATTAAAGTGCTCAAATGAAGTGAACTGAAATAACTGTGCCAATCAAGTGTTTTTTTCGTTGCCGCCAAAACTCCTTGATAAAGTCTTGGTAAGGTAGCCACTGCTTTACTACGACATAGTACCTAGGAAATAAAAAAAAAAAGCCAACCAAAAATACCACTTCAGACGAGGCTGTATGGGCTTGAACCCTTTGCCTTCCCTATAAGGGAAAATTATTAAAAAAAAAGTCTATAGCAACACGCTAGGCTTGTCTATTTTAGTTATTTTCATATTGTTATGTCCTATGAAATTTTGTTTTGGGGCAGTGGCGCTAACATTGAAATATTTTTTATACTACACAAGAGAGAGCTATACGAGCTATTTATACCTTAGGGGCACAAGTTTAGGGAACGCTTTAAAGAAATAGGCATCTTGACAGTTGCATCATAATACATTTTAGCTAATATTATGTATGTAAAATAAAACATTGAATATTTTAGGAATATAAACCATTTAAACAAAAAAAATTGCCGCCTTCAAAAACGACCTAAAATACTTTAAAAGAAAAATTAAACCGCCTTCAAAAGCGACTAAAAAAACTAAAAAATTATATAATATACGATACCATTACTTATATACTGGTAACCAATTTTGGAGCCAGGGCCTATTTAAAATTAAACATTGTTATAGCATATTTATTATTGTATCTATCTAGCTTAGCTAAAAAATTTGATTAGGCACCGACTCCAAAATTGGTTACCAGTATATAAGTAAATCTATAGTATATTTATTCACTATTAAATTATTTTTTGTTTTTTTTATTAGTTTTTGAAGGCAGTTTAACTTTTTGTTAAAAAAAATTTCTTTGTTGCTTTTTTGTGTTAGTAAGAAATGGACCGCCTCGATGGCGTGGTTGTATGCGCACGCGGTACAACTATCGCGCTGGCGTGTTCCAACTCTGCCTAACCCTGAAAACGTAAAAGGCGTGATATAAAACGCGAAAGCACTAAAGAATAAATTACTTCATAAGATATCCGAACAAAAGGATGTGTCGGCCCATAAAATTTTAGGGTTGCCCTCGATTTCTTCAGGATCCAATCATCAGATCCTGACTTGGGACCACTTCAGAAGTATCTCCTTTCGAAAAAAAAAGAATGTTGAAATCAGTACACAATTAGCGGAGTAATCGCGTAACAAACGCACAAAAAAAGCATACTGTCGAATTGAGAACATCCTCCTTTTTTGAAGTCGGTTAAAAATAGTGATCATTGTAACATTAATATTTTATTTGTAAAGGCCGAATACCGATCCATTTTTACCTCATGGTATCATCCGTGGGGAATCTGCAATGTAAGATATTGTATGATTTATATGAAACATACTATGAAATGATACACTAGTATGCTCGACCTAAGCCCTCGCGCACGTTGACTGAGTGCCTTTTACCACTACAATACCATATTTTGAAAGTACAAGCCAATTTATGCAAAATAGTATAGTACAAAATACTAACGTTAACGTTGTCGATAAAATATGCAACACAACACTATTGAAAATGATTATGAAAATTGATTAAAATGAAAAATACTTAGTAATTACTTAACCGAATGGCCCACAGTCGATTATAATATAACTACAGCATAATAATAAGTATAATTACTTGCACATCTTGCTTTTCTGTATAGGTTTTTAGCAATTATTATTGGTTTTTATCTACTCACCGGTGGAAGCTGATGGTTTCATCTTGATTTTCTTTTCGGGAAGAATGAGATTTACATCCTAAAATAACGCAGGACATTGTTTGTTTGCTGGGCTTTAATTCACTCACAATAGCAATACGAAATTATTAAATTAAATTACATAAATATTATAAAATAGGCAACCAAATCTGACAAGCCCGCACGGAAGTAAAACGTAACCAAATTGTGACGGCGCGTTGGCAAATTGTATCATTTGACATCAGTTCGTTTTTTAATTCGTCATCGTAAAGGTAGCCAAAGGTATCCAATTTGACGTTTGTACAGTGTACACGAACCGTCCTTAACAACATAATATTTGTCTCTGTCTCTTCAATGGTTTTGGCCTATTTAAAAAAAATAGGACAAGTATATGAGTGTGATTTAGGTTCCTTCTATGCTTTAGTCTTTATTCTATGGTTGGTACCAACTTTCCACATCAATCACTGAATTGTTTTTTTTTCTTGTATGTAAGAATAAATCACTATAAGTTGCATACAAATAGTATTTGGGAACTAAAAAAAAAAAATCGGTGCGTCTACGTATGTACGCGCGTGAGAAGTTCTTAGACTAATAGAGAAGTTATACTTCTTCTCCTACTTCTAGAAAATCAAACTAGCGACCTCTTTTCTTAAGTCTAATGTTAGATCTGTCTTTTCCTATCAATGGCATGCCCAAGTCTCGATTTTGACGTCAATTGTCCTTAAAACAAAGAAATTCAAAATGGCGCCCACTTTTTTATTTCTAGCATTGGATCTGCTCTTTGTGCCTAAAGCCATGCTCAGATATCAATTTTGAGGTCGATTGGCCTTAAAACAAAGAAATTCAAAACGGTGGTCACTTTTTTCATTTCTAACATTGGATCTGCCCTTTGTGCCTAAAGCCGTGCTCAGATATCGATTTTGAGGTCGATTGGCCTTCAAACAAAGAAATTCAAAATGGCGGCCACTTTTTTTAAATCTAATATTAAATCCGCCTTTTATGATATGATGCCCTTAATGAGCGGTTTAGCGGGAAACTTCTCCCGCGAGAAAATTTTGTGTCACACACGCGCGCATAGTAAAATTTCATTCCCATCAATTTTTCATAACACGCCTAAAGAAGTATAACTTCAAAACGGTCGCTGGAAAATTTTTATACAGATTCAGTGGTGCCAGATTAGGCGACTTTTCGCCGTTTGGGCTATGCGAATAGAGTTCAGTGGCTAATTTAGGCTACCTCGGAAAGTTCGTGTCATAAACCTTGTTTCCGCTGAATTTGAGGATATTTTTAACTTTAAGGGTACAAAACATGTACCCAGATAAACTTACGTACACGATCACTGGAAAATTGGGGAGCTTTTTTGTGTCTCCACACAATTGGGCGTCTGTAGGCTACTTCGAATTTTGGGCGAGTTGGGCCAGTATTCATTTGAAATTGGACTTTTTTGTTCCTTTGCCTCTCCATATGCGATGCGGCGACTTTAGGCTACTTCACAATGAATTTTCGGAGACTTCAACCATCATACATCTGGCAACACTGAACAGATTATTTATGTTACCGTTACAATTTATGTGTCGACGAGGATTTCACAGGAGCCAATAAAACGTAGCGCACACTTTGCAATGGTCATAATAGACTTTTATTTCTTCAACTCATGACTCGTTTATCACTCATCACTTTGTCAGGACCAGCATAATAACCACTAAGTTACCATAGCGACTATTGAGAACTAGTTGAACACTGAACGACGACCAAACTAATACTGTGCTCCTCAACTGGCGAGCGCCTTATTTATACTCACAACTGTCACCCCCTTAATACTTTGACATCGAGACCTGTGTTGCAAGACTACTATTTCAAAATTACCCGACGCTCTGACACGGCCGTCCTGACAATGTGATCGTCCTCGATCACGCGTATTAGAAACTGCAACGGTTTTGATATAAATAAAAATATGTACCACTGACTTTACAGAAATACTTTCACAAAAAATATCACCAAGCGAACGACCGGCACGCTTAGACTAATATAGACAGAGCATAAGCCGCAGAAAACCTGTCACAAAAAGTCTACCAAAATTAGTAGACTTGCTCGTTACGTACGCCAGTATCAATTCAATCACTGGACCGTTACGACCTCACAAAATTAATAAAAATGTGCGGGTTTATGCTATAAAATTGTGTCGCAATTAAGTAGGAAAGTATCATAGTAACACCATAATCACTGTCCACCGATAAGTTTTGTTGTTTAACCACTATTTTAAGAGTAAACATGATATTATTATTTCATAGATTCGAGGCGGCTCAGACACCCCGGTGTTGCCAGTTTATTACTGGGGCAATTTGCTGGAATGTAAGCGGGATGCACAGAAAGACTGCTGGATATTGTTGGTAGAGTTAAACTCAGGCTCAGTTTTTACAATGTGTATTGTATTCCAAAATACATGAAGTGAATGCCCCAAATAAAACATTCTCCCCAGCCACGTCACATTCCGATTCAAAACCATTCTATAACATAAAATATCAAATACAGCCAGTACTAATTAAATGTTATTTATTTATTTATTTATCTAGATACACCATCGACAGTTACACATGAAATTTCAATACATAATTTACAGATATCATTGGACGATGCGTACTATCATTACAGGTGAATTCAACATTCTTAGTATTTTTTTAAAGTATATTGACATTAATAGATCATGCAGTATTAAATTAAGTGTAATTGTGAAGTTATAATTAACAAATAATAATTAAACGGTGACTGCCTCGGTGGCGTAGTTGCATTACAGTACGACTGCAGTGCTGAGGTCTCGGGTTCGATCCCCGGGTCGGGCAAAGTGATATTGAGTTTTTCTATTCAGTATCAGCTCGGAGTCTGGATTTTGTGCCCGATATGGCGATAGGCTCGCCCCCTATCACATCATGGGACGGAATGTCGGCGAAAAGTGGGTGCACTAGTTGCGCCTCTGCCTACCCCTTCGGGGATAACAGGCGTGAGTGTATATGTATATGTATGTAAATAATAATTAAAATGCTATTAAAATTATTAAATATAAAGATAAGAATAAAAGAACTCTGACAATGTCGCTAAAATTTATAAATAAGAATAACATAATCTAAAATTAAAATTATGACGTAGAATGTTATATTTAAAATCATATGCAAAGGTACAAAACTATAATATAAATATTTGTGAGAAATGACGGAGAAAGTATGACTAGCAATGACGCATTAGCGATTTCAAACATGCAGACTTAAACGTTGCAGTGGACGACTTGAAGATGTCAATGTCATTGTTTTCATTGTAGACTTCTATGGCACGGTTTAAGGGGGCTGAGATCTTTGTTCTGTAAGAGGCCTTTCTAAAAGTATTTTTCAAGGGAAATCTGGGTTGTTAATGTTAGTTAATAAATATTGTAAAGATAAAATAGGTTACTTTATAATGAAGGAGGAATTATTTATAAGACGTGCTGGTAACGCAAAACAGAGCCTTGTAGCTTGTCATTCTAAATCAATTATTATATAATTAAATAAACAGAACTTATTTATATGACGTGTTGGAATCTGAAACCGAACGTTGAAAACACTTGTTCAGTGTGTTTTATTTTTTTACCGCAGTGCTTACATTAACGTAATTATGACTGATTTAATTATCAAAAGTATTAGTCAAAATTGATATGATTTTCTAAATTTACACAAACGTTTGGTATTGAAATATAACTACATTATTGAAATTTTCGCGATAATTTATTGTAATTTTTATCCCGACATTTCCGGATTTTTTAATCTGTTCCATGACAATGAAGTGCAGCAAAGCCTTCAAAATTATAGCGAAAACATACGCAAAATAGTTTTATTTCAATAAACAAAATCAATATTTTCTATCGATAACTTCCAAACGTGACTGCAGGCTGAAACAACACTATGTTTTTATGTAAACATTACAAATACTTATTTATTTTATTCTACTTGGTATTAGTCATTTTACATAGCTTGTAACGACGAAAAAAATGATTTAACATTCAAATAAACGTAATGTTCACTAAACGTAACTTTGATTAAGTGAAAAATTTAAACTAACCTGAAAAATTACAATATTTCGTCAATTTTGCAATAACTTGAATTGCACCCTATGATACAACACCTCGGCATAATAGAATTTGCTCAACTATCCTTAGAATTTCTATCAAAACACTTCAGTACTGCCACAATTCCCGGTAAAACTTAAAATAAACTCCGCATGATACAAGATTGACAGGTCAACTACTAACAAATATGCATGGAATTTGTAACCTAAAATGGCGTCATGTCAAAAATAGAGCTACAAGGCGGGGGTAATTAACATTGCAATAATCAACAACAGAAAATTGTAGTCTATGAACATTTATTGATCTTTTTTTACTTACGTAGATTAACACGTATAAAAATGAGATAGATATATTCTTGTCATTAAAGTTTGTTTCTATCATATTTGTATAAGAAAAAATTATATATGCAATTTAGGTTACTTCCTCTTACTTTCTTCCTTCATTGGGCTCCTAAAAGTTCCCGATTTATATGAAGATTTACCGACTTTGTCTGTAGTCGACCGATATACAGATTTTACTATCATATCTCCCGATCTATTGTGTTAAAATAAATACATACATATACATATACACTCACGCCTGTTATCCCCGAAGGGGTAGGCAGAGGCACAACTAGTGCACCCACTTTTCGCCATTACTCCGTCCCATGATGTGATAGGGGGCGAGCCTATCGCCATATCGGGCACAAATTCCAGACTCCGAGCTGATACTGAATAGAAAAACTCAATATCACTTTGCCCGACCCGGGGATCGAACCCGAGACCTCAGCTTTGCAGTCGTACTGTAATACAACTACGCCACCGAGGCAGTCGAGGGAGTCGTGGCAGTGTTAAAATAAAATACTTAAATAATACTAGTTATCCGATTTTCCCCCCTGTTTTGAATATTTCGTTTTATATATGACGTTTTGAAGATTTTGCAAGCTTGCTCCATTACTACAAAATGCTGCAAAGCATTCAAAACGTTGGAAGTAAAACAAAATTGTAAACCAGTCCCGGTAACTCTAATTTCCCTACCTACCCTAAATCCCCGTAACGCAGATTCTTCGGATACAGCAATATTGTTAACATTTTTGTTTTACTATTTTATAATCACTAAAACATAATTATACCGTAAACTTTTGTTGATTTCGGGACATCTAACACCTTAAAGTTAGCAACATTACGTCGCATGACTGTGGCGCCGCGTCTACGGGACTTCTTTCGTGAGACAGACTTTACAGTTACACACATTTTTTTGAAGACAACAAAATTACCTTTTGTGTCGTCTTCTATCTCACTCATTCTTTAATCTATGTTGCCAAAGTTTACGGATTATTTCCTCAACCATCAAATAATATTAATACCGTTATTGTCGTCTCAATCATATATAATAGAATATTACCAATATATATATCTATACTAATATTATAAAGAGGACAGATTTGTATTTTTGTATGTATGACAAGGATAAACTCAAAAAGTACTGGACCGATTTCAAAAATTCTTTCACCATTAGAATGCTCCTGCATCCCTGAGAACATAAACTACTTTAGATCCCGGGAAAATTCAAACCGGGACTTTTATCCCGGATTTTTTATTCTCGCGAGTCGTTACGGCCAAACCACTGAACAGATTTCGATGAAATTTGGATTTTTCTTGCGGGTGGAACCTCAAACAAATAAGTATGGAGATAGTTTGAGACCGAGGGAAAGACATTGACTTAACATCGTTGTTTTAAGTATTATTATTCTTATTCTGACATTTTTTATACATTGTAATAATCTGGAAATGTATTTAGCAAAAGCAATTTGTGACAGATGGATATGTGCGATCGTCCCGGATAGTCTTAACAGTATATTTTTCGTATACTACGTTACTCATTTGATATACACCTTTTTGTGTCTTTTTTGTTTTGGTTAGCCACAATCTGAGTATTCTTGCTCACTTTAAAGTCTATGCCTGCAGCGGCGTCGTGTGCCGGGTGGGTCACTTCTCTGCAACATGGTTGAGGAGGCCGATGGCTGGATGGGGGTTTTATTCTCGCGAGTGGGGCGGCCCAACCGTTCAACCGATTTCTATGAAATATGGTAGGGACATAGTTTAAAACCTTGGGAAGGACCTAGGCTACTTTTAATCCCGGAAAAACATAAACCGCGAATTTTATCCCGGAAAAAATTCTTGCGGGTGGTACCGCAAACAAATAAGTATTGAAATAGTTTGAGACCGAGGGAAAGACAGACTACTTTTATCCCGGAAAAACATAAACCGGGAATTTTGTCCCCGATTTTTTCAGTGCAGCCGTCACGCCCAAACCACTGAACCGATTTCGATGAAATTTGGAAGAAACATAGTTTAAGACTAGTTGTAGACATAGTTATTTACTTCCTAAATGTGTATTATTTTTCATTTATAGTTGTTTAGTTTTATAAGTATGTTTTTTTATTTTTTAATTATATTTAAATTTAACAATAACTGATTGAATTCATTTTAAAAATCCCAATATTTTTCTGTCGAACCTTAAAGTCTCCATATTTGGTTTTAAAAGCCGACAAACAACGTGAATATATCCAGTGACGGGGGAAAGTAAAACATATCTAAAAAAAAAAGGGAAAGTAAAACAAATCTAATGCGGGGCTCTGTACCGAGCAGAAAATAGGCCACAATTTTAACAGCTTTGTAGGTAAGTTGCCAAAAACGGTCCCACAAGGCGCTGCAAGATGCCCCTGTACCTAACTGAGAGGCCCCAGGCGGTTGCCTGGTTCGCTCCCCTCCTCCAAGGCCGCCACTGAATACACCACCGCGTGGTGAGGTATTTTTTGTATTTAAGTGGAACTAGTAGTTCCGAACTACACTTACCAAAAAAATATGTAAATATGCCTATTTTGTTTGGAATAAACTTTCTAGCTCAAAATATATTTTCTAAACATAACTATTTCTAGCTGCTGTAGTTGGTTTTCATAGTTAATTAAAACCGCATTACTTTATAGAGATAAAAATAAATATTATGATTCGATATCATATTATTACACACACACACACACACACACACGCCTTTTATCCCCGAAGGGGTAGGCAGAGGTGCAATTAGTGCACTCACTTTTCGCCATTATTCCCTCCCATGATGTGATAGGGGGCGAGCCCATCGCCTTATCGGGCACAAATTCCAGACACGGAGCTGATACTGAATAGAAAAATATAATATCACTCGCGCGAAAAGAAAATCCGGGATAAACGTCCCGGCTTATATTTTTCAGGTATAAAAAAAGTAGCCTATGTCCTTTCTTAGGCTCTAAACTATCTGTATACTAAATTTCATTTAAATCGGTTCAGTAGTTTTGACGTGAAAGCGCAACAGACAGACAGAGTTACTTTCGCATTTATAATATTAGTAAGGAAGTAAGGATTTAAGACATCTTACCCATATGTACGCGTAAGTGTTGTTTTAAAGAACTGCGTGTAATAAATTTCTTATCGCATATTTCACAAAGATATGATTTCTCACCTGTGTGGATTCTAATATGACTATTTAAAGTATTTTTTCGGGAAAATTTGTTGTCACAGTACTGACATTTGAAAGGTTTCTCTCCTGTGTGGGTTCTCATATGACAATTTAAATTATTTTTTCGGGAAAATTTGTAGTCACAGTACTGACATTTGAAAGGTTTCTCTCCTGTGTGGGTTCTAATATGAGAGTTTAAACTGCATTTATATGCACATTTGTAGTTGCAGTACTGACATTTGAAAGGTTTCTCCCCTGTGTGGGTGCTAATATGAGAATTTAAATGACCCTTTAGTGCACATTTGTAGTTACAGTACTCACATTTGAAAGGTTTCTCCCCTGTGTGGGTGCTAATATGAGAATTTAAATGAATCTTTTGTGCACATTTGTAGTTGCAGTACTGACATTTGAAAGGTTTCTCTCCTGTGTGTCTTCTAATATGTCTCTCTAAATTACTCTTTAGTGCAGAATTGTAATTGCATTGTTCACATTGATACTTTTTTTTACTCGTAGTTGGATATTCTTTTAAATTAACGATTTCTTTAATTTTTCCATGGGTTACAGATTCCTGTTTTATAATGTCAATCTTAATTGGTTCAATAATTACAGGCTTGTGTACATTCATGTGCTTTATAAGTAGAGTTTTGTTATCACACTTTATAATTCTTTCATTAGATATTATTGAAGTATTTTCAATATTTATATTTGTTTTACACGTTTCAGGTGATGATATTTTTTCTGATCTACGTTCTATATTGTTTTTGGTTTTGTCTCGTACATTATTATCATCCAGTTTAGGTTTTTTGTTTTGAGGTGCACCTTAAACATAAATAAATAATGTATTATTATGTTACATACTACCTTTCTTTACGACTAACTTATGCAAGCAACTTCGTTCATGGAAAACTGTTTATCTATAAGAAATTATAGAAAATTTCAATAGGTTTTTGAATAAAAATACATAAATGTTTGGACTACTACTTCATACTTATACAGCGTATTTTAGTTAAATTCTGCAGTATGTTGTGTCTTGTTACAGCTTATAGTATTATGGTCTGTGAACTGAGAAGTGTTTCGTTCGAATCCAACTCAGAAAGGTCAGGTAACATTCGAGTCAGCAGGTTTTTTTTTTATTTAATTATAATACTTTATTGTACACGTACAATAGTAAAATACAGTATATCCACTAGAAATAAAGTACAATTGGTGGTCTTATCACTCAAGGCAATTTCTTATAGACAACCGTAGCACGAAGACAGGGAAAGGAAAAGAAAGGCAGTTGAGGTGTACACTATACAAGACACAATATATTGTGACAAAATACATACATATAATTACAAATAGACAACAAATACACACACACACACACACACATACATATATGTACTTTAATACACCTGCTTCAGGCGGTACGTTGCCAAGGGATTTGGCGTCCAGGTCTCAGTGCAGAAATCCGGCCAATAAACAAGCCGCCTCGAAAGAATCCGTGCCGTACGCCCTGATCGCCCGCTGCGCCAAAGTTCTCTGCGGAGTGCGCAGGGGCGGTTCAGGGAGTCAGCCCAAACGGGGCTGCCATAAAGGACTGTACGACTCCGTGATACAGACTCCGGCAAGGGATGCCAGGACCTTTCAGGTTGGGCAGCAGGCCGGAAAGAGCGCCCGCTGCCCGGGACAATTTCGTCCTCAACTCCTTAAAGAGGGCGCGGAATCGCCGTCGGCTATCTAGGACGGCTATCATCGGTTCTAGCATGAAGTAAACCCAAAATACTTCATGCTAGAACCGATGGGGATCCGCATCCCCCCAACGACGATGCGGGCACCGGCCGGTGGCCCCTCCGAGGCCCGTGAAAACACACAGCCTGGATTTTCTCGAGGCTCACCTTCAAACCTAAACGTTCAATTCTTCCAACTACTTGGCCGGCGCCCGCCACCGCCAGAATTGCGGCGTTCCAGAAGGTCCCAGCAGTCGCTGTGAATAGCGTATCGTCGGCGCAACATGTCAGGCCAACGACCCGGAGATTGGCACCACGGAACACCCAGTCGTACCCGATGTTCCACAAGAGAGGGCCCAAACCTGAGCCCTGTGGAGCACCGCACGACATCGCTCTTCGGTGCCACTCTTCGGCGCCCGGATACACGACGTCCCTGTTAGACAGATACTCGTGCAACATACGCCGGAGATACCATGTGGTACCGCAGTGCCTCGTGAATGCAGGGCTAGGGTAGTGTGTTAAATGCGTTGGAAATATCCAACGACACTGCGATCACAATATGTCCATTGACCACTGCATCCTCCGCCTGTGACTTCACTCGCAGAATCCCATGGACGATAGAACGTGCCCTCCTAAAACCGTATTGGTTGTCGGCCAAGTTCAGACCGACCCTTTCAAGGTGCTCGACGAGGCGAGCATGGATGATGCACTCGAAGAGCTTTGCCACCTCCTCAAGCAACACGATGGGCCGGTAGGCCGACGGCGACTTTGCGGGTCGTCCCCCCTTTTTCAGCAGGACGAGCTTCTCGGTTTTCCATCGCGCCAGGAAGACGTCCTGCTCCAGACAGGCGGGGAATAAACTGCGGAGCCTCGCGCCCAGGTACTCGAGGGCTAGCACCCAGGCTTTCCCGGGGATGCCATCGAGCCCTGGGGCCGTGTTTTTGCTCCGCAGCTGAAACACTGCCGCCCGCACTACAGCGGGCGAAACCTCCGCGATATCCCTTGCCGGATTCTCACTCGACGATGTCGCCATATCCGGTAGCGCCATCGGAGGAGGAGTGAACTCCACGGTGGCCGGGAAACAAGGCCGCGACGACGTTGGCCAGTAATTCTGGCCGGAGACTCTGCGACAGCGGGGGCGCCGCTGGGCGAACCTTCTTCATCATCATACGGTAAGGGCGCCCCCACGGGTCACTGTCGAGAGTCCCCAAGAACACCTTACGTGCCGCGACCTTGGCTTCATGAATGGGCACCCGCAGCGCTCTCTTTGCCTCTTTGTAGAGGCCATATAGCTGCCGCTTCTGGTCTGCGAGATCATCATCTCTTAGCCGGCGACGACGATACCTGGCGTATCGGCGGCGCACAGCAACGCACGACGCGTGCATCTGCGCTAACTCCGCCGACCACCAGTACACCTATCGCACCGGCGAACGGTGGAGAGCCCGGGGCATAGCGGCGGCGCAAACATCCGACATTGCCACCCCGAACCACTCTGCCTCCTGCTCAACCCGTACCGGCCCGTCCGGCACGGGGAGCCACGACATGACCAGAGCGGCCAGCACTAGGGCCTCCCCATCGAGGCGATGAAGCGCCCACCGCAGGCCGTCCCGATTCGAGGCACTCGGTACACCACCGGACTGGATACTCGGGGACGCGGACACGTCGAACCTGATATAACGATGGTCCGACAACGTCTCCACGCCCACAAGGACTCTCCAGTCCTGAACAAGGCGTGCGACGGCGCGACTCGAGAACGACAGATCTAGAATAGACCCGCCGTTGTACCGCACGCACGTGTCCACCGACCCCCTGTTCAGGACGACCAGGCCGACAGAGATCGCCCATTCCTTCAGGACCCGACCACGACCGTCCGTCGCCGGCGAACCCCAAGCCACGGACTTGGCGTTGAAGTCGCCGGCGACGACCGCCGGGTAGGTTGGCTTTGATCCACCAAGGCCCCCAGCCGAACGAGGAAAGACTCAAATCCGGCGAGGGGTCTGTTCGGAGAAAAGTACACTCCTACTATCCAAATGTTTCCCACCAACAGAACCGCCACGCATTCCCGGTCCTTCGCTACTTTTTCGAAGGGTGGGGAGCCAGCGGCGCCCCGGCTGATGATGGCAACCAAGCTGTCAAGGCCCCCAGCCCAGTTTTTGGGGTTTTAAGCCTGCGGACATTCGTCTCTGCATTTAATTGACGCACACTCACGCCTTTTATCCCTGAGGAGGTAGGCAGAGGCGCATCTAGTGCACCCACTTTTCCCCGTGAGTATTCCGTCCAATGATGTGATAGGGGTGAGCCTATCGCCATATCAGGCACAAATTCCAAACTCTGGGCTGATACTGAATTTAAAACCCAATATCACTTTGCCCGACCCGGGAATCAAACTTAAGACCACACATTGCAGTCAAACCGTAATACAACTACGCCACCAAGGTAGTCTAACATAACTGACAACTTTAGTTAAAAAGGAGCACTCAAGTGGGTATTAGTAAAATTGTATTTTTGTTGTCAGCTATGAAGCAGAATAAACGTGTTTACGGACGCCATAAAAAAATAAATGTGTTTACGATAATATTGTGTTTCATTAAACATAACAATAAATTACCTTTGGACTTTCTAATCTTTTTCTTTTTGACATTCAGTTTGGTGCTTAACTTCTTTAAAGGCAAATCGTCTTCAGTATCTGCACAATTTGATTGAGAACCATTATTGTCATCAGCATCATTATCACAATAACTTTTAAACTCATCTTGATCGCTATTATTTATACCACAAGAAGGACTACACCCTTCTTTATTACTAAAATCACAATTCTCTGTGATTTCTGGTTTAACCACAACAGTTGCACTTGGTAAATCAAGGGGTTTTGATATGTCCTCAATACTGCAATTTGTGATGTTGTCATCATTCAAAATGCTCTGAGAACTCGCATTGAAATCTGGTGGTGCCTCTGGTGTATCTGAAAATATTTAAACAATCTTACTTCTTAGTTCTTACTTCTTACTAATATTATAAATGCGAAAGTTGTGAAAATGTTTGGATGTTTTTTTCGAAGTAAACTTGAAAACAAATTAAGAGATTTGCATGAAAGGACTTGTCCAAAAACGGTCTTTAAATTCTAACCAAGATACTTTATATATATCTGGATAACACTCCCAAAAACTAGGGTTTGCTATAAATCATATAATTATAAAGTCCTACAATTTTGACTTTTGTGTAATTTAATTTTGCTTGAAAATTACACTTGATATGAAAAAAAATTAAAAAGTTATTTATAAATAGAGGGGTCTAAAATATTTCTTTAATGGATCCAAGATCCATATTTTTGCCTCTAGAATATCCATAAAGTTTGATCCTGGTTGCATTTTGAGGTCCAGCACCCATACAAAACATACATGTAAGTTTTTAATCTTTTAATACAGATATATGATGGATACTATTTATTTGTTAAAGATGTTATTTAATGAATTTTGTAAGAAACTGAGTTAAAATCAATGGAGCAGCAGTTAGTCCTAACTTCTAAATACCCCACCTAATACCTTAGGGGCCAAGGGTGTTTGAAAATCTGCATTGGATGAGTTTTATACCTTAAACATTAGTTAAGCTAAGCCACTTCCTTTTGTCATAATTTTTCCTGTTTTGTTACTTTTTTGGGCTTATTTAAAATTTTGTACCAATATTGATTTTGGTAATAAACATTACTATTATTATAAATTGATATTCTTTATTATTATTATTGTTTATACATATCCTTTCTTTGTTGTCTAAAGCTGTGGCTGAAATTAAACTACACACTAATTTTTATTATAACAACCTATGACATCACTTACCAATTTCCTCCGGTTCTTTCTTCACTATAACATTTTCACATTTAATTTGTATTTCTATTTCATTTTTGTCCTGTATATCCAAGAACTCCACACGGCTTATTGTCATTGTACTTATTAGGCCGTGTGCCTGCCTATCTATAAGGGTAAGTGATTGTGTATTTAGCTGAAAAAAATCTTGTACTGAATAGATATAATTCACTGTTTCCCAAACAATTTCTGATTTTCTGTATCCTGAGAACGAGTTTACGCTCTACCTTATAGTTAACTTATAGTTAAGGTAAGTTAGTTTTTTAGTGGGAAGTACATTATATTTACCTCATACCCAACTTGTCTGAGAAGCTCCTCAGCCCTTTGAGCTTTAGTAACAAGCTGCTTACATTTCTGCAGCTGACAAAAACACACATAACATGTATAGTGTCCACTGCCATCCTCAACAATCTGTGGATAGTAAATATATTTATAATGAATTTAACACATATTTTATTTCAGCTTTTATAATAAAACTAACTGTGTTAATCTGTCAAGGCCTGCGACTGACACCGGTGTCCATATACATAGGGTTTTCTCATACATCTATATATATATATATAAGCGGGCCTTGAACTAGCTGTGATAATTACAGAACATGACCTACCCGTAATAATTATCATGCTTAGTTTATCATATAATAGATTTAAAATATATATAAATATACATACATATACACTCTCGCCTGTTATCCCCGAAGGGGTAGGCAGAGGCGCGACTAGTGCACCCACATTTCACCATTATTCCGTCCCATGATGTGATAGGGGGCGAGCCTATCGCCATATCGGGCACAAATTCCAGACTCCGAGCCGATACTGAATAGAAAAACTCAATATCACTTTGCCCGACCCGGGGATCGAACCGGAGACCTCAGCTTTGCGGTCGTACTGTAATACAACTACGCCACCAAGACATATATAAATATATGTCATTAGTTGTCACACTTTGAGCACATTGAGTATTAATTTTTCATAGGACATTTCAGGACAGAACTTGTTATTGATCCTGATAGGAAATAGTCAAATTTGAAGTTATGCTTTTTGACTTTTGAGTAACACTATTTACATGAAGACATTGGCAAAATCACCGCTGTAACGGTGGAGCCATTAACCTAAAAGAAGAAGAAGACCTACCCATGTGCCAAATCTGGTGAGTTGTGTCTCTGTTCACTTTTAACATACATACACACATTTTTACAAACTCTCGCATTTATAATATTAGTAAGATAACATTGTACATGACATATTATGACACGACAATAATCCATAGTAAAGTATAAACAACAGGTACTTTTTAAGCTACTTAAAAAAAAGGAGGTTCTGTATTCAATCCATAATTATGTATGTATGTAAGTTTGTATGGTCGCGGTTTGCTTTCCATGCCTAGTTCTGTCAATTTTCTTTGGCCATACAAGTGAGCTGAAGTTCTCACCTCCTGGAGCTTGGTACCCGGGGTGGACTGCCTCGACCGCCCGAGCGCCCTTGCACCGCTAGGCTAGTGAGGGCTGCTATTGTAAATAATCTGTGTGGCAGACTGTACTAATACAGCTTACCTTCTTATTAGTTATTCTCTCATAAACATCCCGCACCGCCGGCTCTGATATCTGATGCATACTAACATTGTGATCCAAACATATTCGACAAAATTCAAAGCTATACATTTTCTTGCAGTACTCAATTCAATTCAATTCTTTAGTTTATGGCTCCATCGCTGTCAGGCAATGATTTTGGCAATGTCGAAAGAAGAAAGTAAAGACACGGACAAATTTTGAAAGGTCAAAACATAGATCTTATATTGTCTGTGACTGTTGAGCGGTGAATAAAGCACTAGCAACATTGATGTATTAAAAAACCCAAGGAGTTTTGGCGGGAACTTGGTAGCGTCATGAGGTGCTCTTGTTTTAATTCATTATTTTGGTGATACTTAGTGTTATATTGCATAATTATGGTGGTATATTATCCAATATAGTTCTATTAAAGGGCTCAAATGAAGTGAATTGAAATAACTGTGCTAATCAAGTGCTTTTTTGTTGCCGCCAAAACTCCTCGATAAAGTCTTGGTAAGGTAGCCACTGCTTTACTTCGACATAGTAGTTAGGAGCTAGGACTGAGGATAAAAATGTATGAAAGACGGGCTCAATGGACTAGTCTCCAGAGCCGTAATATCTAAATAAAAAAAAAAAAAAAAACCCAAGATGCACAGTTAGCCAAGAATTTTATACCCATATATGGATTTTTCATTCCGTTCAACAAACTGAAGAATAAAATGTGACGTCACAACTGTCTGCTGTCTCTCTCTTTAGAGTGACAAAGGTTTATTTTCAAAACCAGAGGCATGATTCTCTATGACATTGTTAACTCGTAACGCGGCCGCGTCACGTTCACTTCGTGTAATGGGCGTAAAATGGTATTCTGTATGCCAATTTCCATAGTGATAAACGCGACGAGTTACTTTACGCGCTTGTTACGAACGGTGAAAATAACGCGTGTCATAGAGAATAAGGGGGCAGGACGTAACATAATTAACTGTCCATAATAATATGATATGATATAATATGGCTGCCTCGGTGGCGTAGTTGTATTATGGTACGACTGCAATGCTGAGATCTCGGGTTCGATCCCCGGGTTAGTCGGGTCGGGCAAAGTGATTATTTTCCATTCAGTATCAGCTCGGAGTCTGGAATTTGTACACGATAAGGCGATAGGCTCGCCCCCTATCACAGCATGGAACGGAATAACGGCAAAAAGTGGGTGCACTAATTGCGCCTCTGTCTACCCGGGGGATGAGAGGCGTGAGTGTGTGAGTGTGCAATAATATGATATCGCACCATAATATTTATTTTTATCTCTATGAAGTAATGCGGTTTAAATTAATTATGAAAACCAACTACAGCGGCTAGTAGTAGTTGATATTTAAAAAATATAATTTGAGTTAGAAAGTTTATTCCAAACAAAATTGGCATATTTACATACTTTTTTGGTATGTGTAGTTCGGAACTACTAGTTCCACTTACATAAAAAAAATACCTCACCACGCGGTGGTGAACTCAGTGGCGGCCTTGGAGGAGGGGGGCGAACCAGGCAACCGCCTGGGGCCTCGCAGTTACAGGGGCATCTTGCAGCTCCTTGTGGGCCCGTTTTTTGGCACCTTACTTACAAAGCTGTTAAAAAAATTTATTTGCTTCGCACGGGGCCTCGCGTGCTTTTTTTTTGCTCGGCACACAGCCTCACATTGTATATGTTTTACTTTCCCCCGCGAATGGATATGGTCACGTTGTTTGCCGGCCTTTATAACCAAATATGGAGACTGTAAGGTTAGACAGAAAAACATTGGGATATTTAAAAATGAAAACTACAGTTATTGTTGAATTTAAATATAATAAAAAAAAATAAAAAACATACTCATAAAAGTAAACAATCATACATAAAAAAATAATACACATTTAGGAAGTTAATAACCTAATTTTCAGTAAGTAATTTTGAAATATTACGAATATCTATTTTATCTATCTAAATATCTATTTTTTACAATTTTTGCGAGTATTCTGCGAACTTTTTTTCTGTAATTATTCATAATAATACATATTGTGTTTTAGAGATATTCTACTATGAGTTGTGTAATTCATGGTTGCAGAATTATTTGCAATCCAACATCTAGTGTGAAATTCCATAGGTAAGTTGATTGTAAACAAAGTTGTGTAGATATTTATAGCAAAAGTAATAAACACGTGGATGTTTTACAAATTACAATACTAAATAAATTCTTGTTTGAGAGCCATGGAATCAAAAATTAACGCTACATTCTGCGGGTGAGGTTTCGTCCTTAAATTTATTTTTAATATTCTAAAACTTCTGTGAAGAAGCCAACAAAACAATTAAAGATTGCTAAAGATCACCATAATGTGCTCTCTTTCGGCAAATATATCTTTGAATTTATAAAACAAAAATGTTTTCGGCGACTAAAAGTGTAATGTTAAAGCAAAAGTCTTTATGTTATCACTATATGTAATTTTTCTTTGCTTGCTACTTGGAATATACTTTTTAAAAAAATCTCAAATATTAGCAAAATTTCACTGCAAAATATTTTCAATTTCAGACTGTATAATCATGAACAACTTTAATAAGAAATAACTTGTAATTAATTTTCTTCTTTTATCTCTTCATCTTCTGCTGCAATACTTTCTTTTATTTCTTTAAACTTATTTCACTGGATGTCTTCACATTAACTGATATATTAAAATCTTTCAAGTCTTGACGTTTCAATGGTGGTTCATATTCATTTCGCTGACATGTAACGTAAAAAGTAAATATCAATCAATAATAATATATTTAAGTTTTTTTTTTTTTTTTTTTTTTTTGTTGACGCGGAGAAAGTGACTTATTACTACCGCCCAGTGTTCAAGGGGAACGACTGAGCGGTTATGTTGGGTTCACCGTGCCTTACGACCCGACGTTGAGCCGCCCGGAAAGATGGAAAACGTCCTGGCGCGATGGAAAACCGAGAAGCTCGTCCTGCTGAAAAAGGGGGGACGACCCGCAAAGTCACCGTCGGCCTACCGGCCCATCGTGTTGCTCGACGAGGTGGCAAAGCTCTTCGAGCGCATCATTCATACCCGCCTCGTCGAGCACCTTGAAAGGGTCGGACCAAATCTGGCCGACGAGCAGTTTGGATTTAGGAGGGGACGTTCCACTGTCCACGCGGCACTGAAGGCACAGGCGGAGGATGCAGTGGCCACAGGCAGTGTAGTGATAGCAGTGTCGTTAGATATTTCTAACGCATTCAACTCGCTGCCCTGGCCCTGCATCCACGAGGCACTGCGGTACCACGTGGTGCCGCCCTATCTCCGGCGTCTGGTGCACGCGTACCTGTCTGACAGGCACGTGGTGTATCCGGGCGCCGATGGGTGGCACCGAAGAGCGATGTCGTGCGGTGTTCAGCAGGGCTCGGTTTTGGGCCCTCTCCTGTGGAACATCGGGTACGACTGGGTGCTCCGTGGTTCCAATCTCCGGGGCGTCGGCGTGACATGTTACGCCGACGATACGTTAGTCACAGCGACTGCTGGGACCTTCCGGGACGCCGCGACTCTGGCGGCGGCGGGCACCGGCCAAGTAGTTGGAAGAATTCAACGTTTAGGTTTGAAGGTGGCCCTCGAGAAAACCGAGGCCGTGTGTTTTCACGGACCTCGGAGAGGGCCACCGGCCGGTGCCGGCATCGTCGTTGGGGGGGTGCGGATCCCCATCGGCTCTAGCATGAGGTATCTAGGTTTAGTCCTGGATAGCCGATGGCGATTCCGCACCCACTTTAAGGAGTTGAGGACAAAATTGTCCCGGGCAGCGGGCGCTCTTTCCCGCCTGCTGCCCAACCTGGAAGGTCCTGGCTTCCCTTGCCGGAGGCTGTATCACGGAGTCGTGCGGTCCATAGCCCTTTATGGCAGCCCCGTTTGGGCTGACTCCCTGGGCCGCCCCTGCGTCGCCCTTCTGCGCGCCCCGCAGAGAGCTTTAGCGCAGCGGGCGGTCAGGGCGTACCGCACGGTCTCTTTCGAGGCGGCTTGCCTATTGGCCGGATTTCTGCCCTGGGACCTGGACGCCAAATCCCTTGCCGATGTATTCCATTGGCGGGAGGAGGCGTTCGGTCGCGGGGAGCGTCCGGCCCTGAAGGAGGTGGAGGCCAAGAGGGCCACCTTACGGCGAGCCGCCGTGGAGGAGTGGCGTCTCAGGCTGGAGGCCCCGTCGTGGGGGCACCGGGTCGTAGAGGCAGTGCGTCCTGTCTTTGCCGAATGGCTGGACAGGCGCCACGGAGCGGCAACATACCGCCTGACGCAGGTGCT
Organism: Lapara coniferarum; assembly: GCA_949316025.1. Lineage (NCBI taxonomy): Eukaryota > Metazoa > Arthropoda > Insecta > Lepidoptera > Sphingidae > Lapara > Lapara coniferarum. The sequence goes on from OX438929.1 coordinate 26,521,398, forward strand.
CACCGGGCATGGCTGCTTCGGTGAGTTCCTGTTTCGGGTGGTAGGTGTAGAGGAGTCGGCCGTGTGTCACTATTGTGACAACTGCCCAATGGACACGGCCCAACATACGTTGGAGTGTTGTCCAGCCTGGGATGAGGAGCGCAGCGCTCTCAGAACAGTCGTCGGAGAAGACCTGTCGCTGCCGGCCGTGGTCGCTTCCATGGTCGGCGGCCGGGAGGCCTGGCAGGCGGTGGCCCACTTCTGCGAGGCGGTCCTCTCGCGGAAGGAGAGTGCCGAGAGGGATCGCCAGCGCAGTGGTGATCCCTCCCGCCGCCAGACGAGACGTAGGAGGCGTCGGGTGGACGACTGACCGACGTCTCCCGCCCTGTGGATTGGGGGCGTTTGGAGAATTCCACCACGGTATCCCCTGCCTGTCGTAAAAGGCGACTATTAGGGGCCTCCGGGGGTCACGGGTGGGCGGGACGTGCCGCCCACCCATTAGTCTAGCCAACTTCTGTGACCCCCGTGATGGACATGTCCGAGGCAGCGTGTGTCACGCTGCCTACGTGACCCCGAGACAAATGGTGCGGACTGCGATGCCGGCAGCGGTTGAGGTGAATAATAATAAGAAGAAACTAAGGTGTGAAGGTGTGGTGTGAAGGTGTTATTGGTGAGCTGCAGAACTTTATTATTATTATGTCGAAGTCCGAAATAGAAACGAAACAAGTAGGCATAGAAATGGCCGCGCCATCTTGGTACGACGGTTTGATACCGAAGTTTGATGGAGTAAATAAGGTGTACACGTCCAGTAAGTGGGCACAAGACGTTGAAGATCATGCAGAAATTATGAAGTGGACGCCGGCGCAAACGCTCATCGTAGCTAGGCGCTCATTATGTGGCGTCGCGGCCTTATGGCTGAGAACGGAAAAAATACATAAAACTTTTGAGGAGCTCAAGTCGTCAAAGCTTAAAGTATTGCTATGTCACCATTTGAACTGCTAACGCGATGTAAAATGAAGCTAAGACCCAAGTTCCTAAGTCCATATAGGGTAATAAAAGTATTGGGGTGGGATCGTTATGAGGTAGTAAAGGTAAACAGTTGTACAGAGGGGCCTAGCAAGACTTCCTCTGCTGCTAACCACATGAAGGTTTGGCCAGTATAAGGTGACATGTTTAACTTTATTTTTATACATTTTTCCTGTGTTTATTTTTAAATATTAAAATATGATAAATATATTTGAAAAGTAAGTACAATATAGGTAAGGTGTAAACTAAATTTCATCTTGTGTAGCGTTGTGTCTCTGGCATTATCAAAATTAATAACATCTTAACTAGTAAATAAATGAATAAAATATAAAGTATATAAAATGTTGATAGTGCTGTTAACTACATTTAATATGTTGTTATTTCAGTTGTGTGTAGCAGTATGTACCTAGCTAACTTAGCATGTAAGATTTTGTTTAATGTGCATTTTACATATTTAAAGAATATTTGTTTCTAGGGACATGGCAACCTATGTACCCTGTATAAACATTGTGCTTTGTGCAGTTATGTATAAGTTATGTTGAGATTTAACAATTGTGTTGGAAGGTAGTATACCTGTGTTTTGTATGGGTTTTTACTTTTATAGTGATGTAACTTAGGTTATGTTGGGATTTAATATTTGTGTTGGGAGGTGATATTACTCAAAGCTTAAAATTTGTTGAATATAATTAAAACTAGTAAATTTCAAAAAGTGTAACTATCCTATAGGTATAGAGTAGTATTGTAGTAGTATATTATTTGTATTGTATTCCCTAATAGCTGTGTTGATAACGCCTGTAGCCGAGGCCATGTTTATTAATTTGTTGGCATTTCATATAAATTTAGTATGTGTTTAGTTGAGTCTGGGGCCAGACTCCTTGGAGGATGGCAGAGTTGTGGGGAATTATATCCGAACGTAATTTAAGAAATTTATTTTGTGCGCGTATCTGATCGGAGGTAATCGCGAGACGCGATAGCGCTGTCTCGCTCTCTCTTAAGACTGATGGCGGCTGCAATATACGCGTCGGCGTGTGCGCTAATTTATAATTTGTAATTTGTATAACCAAGTACCAAGTAAAGATTTAAACGTGACTACATGAGTTTTCGTTGCCCTCTATCCCACATACACATATACACTCACGCCTGTTATCCCCGAAGGGGTAGGCAGAGGCGCAACTAGTGCACCCACTTTTCGCCATTATTCCGTCCCATGATGTGATAGGGGGCGAGCCTATCGACATATCGGGCACAAATTCCAGACTCCGAGCTGATACTGAATAGATAAATTCAATATCACTTATATAATTATATATAATTATAAATAGACAACAAATACACAAACACACATAGGTACATATACTTATATAGATTAATGTAAAAAAAGTAGTTACATAAACATGAATATAAGGAATAAGACAATAAATTCAGCAGGAAAGAAAGTGGTTGTTAATCATTTTTTAAAACATTGGTAGTGGTTTTGCACGTCTTACATCAATCAACCGGTAACGCACTCCACAATCGAATGGCTTGAATGGCAAAAGATTTGTCGATAAATGATGTAGAATGCGCCGGCATTTTCAATATGAGGTTCTCTGATGATCGCAAACGCTTGTCACGTGTGTCATGAAGAAATTAAAATCGAGATTTTAGATGAGAAGGGCTGAGGGGATTAAAAATAATATAACAAAGCAGAGAAAGTATGTGGGCATTCCGGCAAAGCCGAATGGGTAACCACTTGAGCTTATTACGAAACTTGGAGACATGTTCATATTTGCGAAGTCCAAATATAAAATACAAAAATTTTGAAGGCGCTCAAGTTTATTAAGTTGGTCTTCAGTGAGGTCTAGATAGCTGACATCTGCATAATCAAGGATGGGGAGAAGAAGCGATAGTGCACGTGAAACCTTAGTGGTAGTAGGCAGAAAAAAAATTTGCCGTCGCAATGATCCTGCCGATGCAAACAGTTTACGACATATTCCCCGATTCTGCGAACCCCAAGAAAGAAATTTGTCGAAGTAGATGCCAAGGTTTTTGACAGTGTCATTGAATGGGATGATGGTACCATCACAGGCCACAGGTGGTAGTAGCGCCCAGTTTAATTTGGATACTATTCTACGACTGTCAATTGCAATGGCCTGCGTTTTATAGTAGGGGAGCCCATGATGCTAAATGGGGATTTACTCGAGCGTCATAGAGACCTATTGGGTTGCAAAGCTTAGGTGATAAGAAGAAAAAAATGTTATATAGTATATACCTTTTCATCGGTGGGGGAAGCGGCTATAGATTTTTAAATATGTAAAAAAATACTATAGCATGAACATACTCGAGCGCGTTAGATATTGACAGTGTATATGCCAAATGTGGCTCTGACGCCGGATGTATGTTAATCTGCCGATTTGCATGGTGGGGGTGGCCACACGGAAGGGTAGAAAATGGAGAAAAAAAAATTACTCGAGCTTATCAGATATTCTTGGGGGATATTAAGTGAACCCGAAAGAACCCCCCATTCAAAAGATTGACGATTCAGACGTGACGCAAGCTCGTGGTGGCTTTCTGAAAATGCAAAAAAATAACGCCATTTTGAAATTCTCGAGCGCGTCAGATTATTATACAGATGGTTCAGCTTGATGTCCTAGGTCATGCTGACGATTTTTTGGAGGGATTTTCTTAATCTGACGGTATGAAAAAAAAAAATTCGTGATTTTTTTCAATATTTATTTTGATTTGATCAGGTCTAGTTTTTGTGTTCAGCCAAAACTAACTAAATTGCAGTTAAATCGCTTTCAGTGACATTTAGGTTAATACGTTGTTTTTAAGTTTGGAAATACATAGCATTCAAAATATAATTTAGTTTTTTCTGGATAAAAGTCCCACTATACATTTTCTCGGGATAAAAAGTAGCCTAAAACTTTTCCAGGGTCTCGAACTATCTCCATACGAAAATTCATCGAAATCTGTTTGGTAGTTTTTGTGTTTATCGCGTACAAACTTTGCCACCCCTTTTTAACCCCGTTAGGGGATAAATTTCAATAAAATACGAAATTCGTTTTCCCTCAATTGTGTTAGAAAGGGGTTTGTGCAAAATTTTATTTAGATTGGAACAAGGAATCACGTTGTGCCATACAATCTTTGCCCCCCACTTTCACCCCCTTAGGGGTAGAATTTCTGAAAATCCTTTCTTATTGGATGCGTACGTCATACAAAGAACACACCCTCCAAGTTTCAGGTTTCTACGATCAGCGGTTTAGGCTGTGCGTTGATCCATCAGTCAGTCATTCAGGAAAAAGCATTTTATATATGTATAGATTTGTGTTACTTCGGCTTGAGCAAATCGGCAGATTATATTATTCCCGTTATTCTTGAATTATTTCCTTCAAAAAAAAATTGCACCGCGCTTGAGAATGTCAAGGTGACGTTTTTTTTTTTTTTGCAAGTTTGTGTTCCTCCCACTCCCTAACGCCAAGCTCAAATCGTCAAATTAGTGAAATGGACACTTTTTAGCATGTAATTCACCCACCTTACCTTAATCTGACGCGCTCGAGTATTTCTGGTGATCGTTTTTTTTTTACTATTCTGATCGGCTGCCCTAGACACGCGATCATATATAGAACGCCTATACTTGGTGGAGGTACTCAACGGGGTCTAAGGTATCCCCCTTATGTTAATCTGCCGCGCTCGAGTAAATCCGAAAATCCCCTCTTGGGCTCCCCTACTATTAGATGGATTGACAGACAATCTATAGGCCTTGCTCCACTCACAAATGCACTCCATATCACGGTTAATGACCGTCATAGCCTCCGTCATCCCATCCAAGTGTGCCTGAATATAAAGAATGATGGCAAGTTCCATACAACGTTTTACCTGATATCAATTTGGCGCGTCTTGGAATGAAAAAATTTTAGAACGATAGAATATACTTATCCTGAACCCAATCAAAAAGATTTATTTTATTTGGAAGCCACAAAAAAAGTTATAAGTTATTTAACATTTTCATAGAGAGTTTTGGCGGGAACTTTAAAGTGTCATGAGGTGCTCTTGTTTTAATTCATTATTTTGGTGATACTTAGTGTTATATTGCATAATTATGGAGGTATATTATCCAATATAATTCTATTAAAGGGCTCAAATGAAATGAATTAACTATGCCAATCAAGTGTTTTTTCGTTGCCGCCAAAACTGTTCGATAAAGTCTTGGTAAGGTAGCCACTGCTTTACTACGACATAGTACATAGTAAAAAAAAAGAAACAAAAATATCACATAAGACGAGGCTGTATGAGTTTGAACCTTTTCATCATCATCAGCCTGTTGCAGTCCACCGCTGGACATAGGCCTCTCCCAAGATACGCCACAATGCCGGATCTGCTACTTTATGCATCCAGTTGCTTGAACTCTTTGCCTTCTCAATAAAAAGGGAAAATTAAAACAAAAGTCATAGTTAAAGGTTATCACTTATCTGTCAATGAGATATGATAGCAGATATAGGCTGTATTTGTGCATCAGTGCCACTGATGTAAATAAACCGAATTCAAAATATCATAATAAGACGCTCACTGTCATCGGCTGGGTTGCTACTACTTCTTTTATAATTACTTTCTAGCGTGAGAAATTGAACAATCTTTCACGCCAACTTAACACTGAATGGCAAAAAATCCATTCGGTGTTTATTTTAATACAGTATTATTATTCAAGAATAATCGTCACATTTTATTATCACTTCCTTGATATAAAAATATAATGTATTATATACCGTGTTCTGCCACTTTTATTCTTAGGTGGCAACACTTTTTATATGTCACTATAGATCAGAAGTAACGAAACCGGAAGTACAATTGATTTACTTTTAATTATAAACATGATTTTGTGGCTTTTAACAGTAAAACTAAAACTGTGGAAAATATTATATATGTCGGGACAGGAAGGAAGTATAAAAAGGAATTATGATTTTTATTAATCTCATTGAGGGTGTCTGAATATATTAAGTCGGGTAAGATAAAATAATAATCGTGCGACAAACCAGTCGGTATGTCGAACTCGTAGTGGGAGTTACAGTTGGGTGTATAAAAAGAGTGCCGAATCATTTGAAGCGACTAGTACGGTGCAGATCACTAATAAGTGGTAACTATGGTGGTTTCCATATCAGTCAGTGCTTAGTAAAGCGGTTACTATGTTATTTCGAGGTGTTACTAGGTGAGTTGATTATAATCACTTAACCAAACGGTTAAGTAATTGCCTCAATATGCAATGTGTTATAATAACCAAAGTTAATAATGAATCCTGACGTGGTATTGTACTCTGTGAACAGTTTATTACGCAATAATTGACCAACGAACAATAAATAGCGAGTTAAAGAGAATTCATTTGTGACTTTTATTATGTGAACCTACGTGTATCGATATCGGCCGCCACTCTGTCTCCGACATCAGAAGTGGGATGAGCCTATTCCCGCAGATATGTGAAATGCAATTAATGGTACTATGGAGAAGCTATTTAAGTACCCGCAATTTACATGAAGAAAAAAATTGCATTGAGTAATGTCGGAATAAGAACAAGACTACAACGTGAATAGTGACAACGTGTGAAATATAACTATCGCATGGTCATTTGTGATTTTATGTGCATACGACTTCGAATGAAAGAGAATCGCGTGTGTACCGCGATTGAACTGTTGGTGTTCAAACGTTCCTGTTGGTGCTCAAGCGTTCCGGTAGATGTGCTGCCGTATGGTGCGTCGTAGTTGGTGTCCCAGACATGACTGTACGGTTGTCTAGTACCGGTTGATGCTAACTATTGCATCGCGTATCATGTGTGGCTATATATGAAGACAGATATGCTTACTGCAGCACTACAGGAAGTTTGGTATCGTATGACCCATAATCCTTATTTGAAGGTTATGGTTTCCTTTAATATCATTTTTTGGTTATCTTTAAAAATATTGGAATTTCGTTTAGTAGTCATGTACCTAGTTCTTGGACGTAACAATCAATTTGTGGATGTAAGTCAAGTACCGTATAGTGTAAAAAGAAAAGTATAGCCATTTTCTTGTGTAATTCGCATAGTGGATGTGTTTTGTGTCAATAAGATTGCTGTCCAGATATAATGTTAGTGATATTTGACTTGTTGAGTACTTATGAAGGTTCAAATATTTTCCGTTAAATGACAGTTTTAAGTACAAAATATCGTTGATGGCTTCAATTGGTACAACTTTTAATTTCTACTACTAACTACTTAGCATAAAAAGATTCCTTAAAGGGAAGTCCTACCGTAATTCAACTTATGTGATTTCTTTTATTTCTTGGTAACCTTTACAAATGTTGAGATCTTGTTTAATAGGGCATGTGCAGCCATGGATTAACGAGCTATTCGTGGTTTATGTTAGTACAGAACCGTCCTTAAACTTAAGGACAAGTAGGTACCTGTTGTTGGAAACTATGACTGTGCATAGCATTGGTTTACAAAAGTGATCTAGGTGTATAGTGTTGGGTCTGAAGGATTGCTAGCCTTCCATGGTCAATGTTTCCCATTGTTTAAAATTTTTGAATTAAGACCGAGACGTGCGATAATTTTGTGATTGTCCTCATATTAAGATAACTACTGAATTCCCGCTCAAAGATTGATGCGTGACTTGATTTAAGTTCAGGATAGGGTGAACGGTTTGATGCTGTTGCGATATTTTTGATTGCAGGAACTGGAGATCCTTGCAGGGAGTACTTAAAGTATTCAGCGTTAGAAGACGCCGTAAGCTGTGACTACTGAAGAGCCTCTGCAGGATCCTTTGGTGGATCTGACATTAACAGCGGTGATAGAGGATTTGGACATCAGGAGTTTGAAGATTCTTGCACTTTGGTGAGAAGTTTTCATTTTGTTGTGTTGAGTTTTTTTTTTTTATTTGTCCCTGCGATTGATTGTGGAAAAGCCTGAAAGTGAAGTAGTGATTGAAACGTTCAACGCTAGAACAAAGTAGATGAGCCTGCTCTCGCAATAAATCTGTGTGGTGAATGTTCCAGTAAAATATCTCAAAAAGGATCTTTGTGGTTAAAATCTTGTACAAGATCTATGTGGTTACGGACGGCTGTGTGATCAAGTCCATGTGGTTAAGGACGGCTGTGTGATCAAGTCCATGTGGTTAAGGACGGCTGTGTGATCAAGTCCATGTGGTTAAGGACTGCTGTGTGATCAAGTTCATGTGGTTAAGGACTGCTGTGTGATCAAGTCCATGTGATTAAGGACTGCTGTGTGATCAAGTCCATGTGGTTAAGGACTGCTGTGTGATCAAGTCCATGTGGTTAAGGATGGCTGTGTGATCAAGTCCATGTGATAAAGGATGGCTGTGTGATCAAATCCATGTGGTTAAGAATGGCTGTGTGATCAAGTCCATGTGGTTAAGAATGGCTGTGTGATCAAGTCCATGTGGTTAAGAATGGCTATGTGATCAAGTCCATGTGGTTAAGAATGGCTGTGTGATCAAGTCCATGTGGTAAAGAATGGCTGTGTGATCAAGTCCATGTGGTTAAGAATGGCTGTGTGATCAAGTCCATGTGGTTAAGAATGGCTGTGTGATCAAGTCCATGTGGTTAAGAATGGCTGTGTGATCAAGTCCATGTGGTTAAGAATGGCTGTGTGATCAAGTCCATGTGGTTAAGAATGGCTGTGTGATCAAGTCCATGTGGTTAAGAATGGCTGTGTGATCAAGTCCATGTGGTTAAGAATGGCTGTGTGATCAAGTCCATGTGGTTAAGAATGGCTGTGTGATCAAATCGATGACGTGACTTCGACCAGTCTTATATTGTGAAAATAGTAAATAAATTACAATCTGCTCACTATATGTGTCTTGTGTATTGTGTTGTAACTATAGCGTGATCATCCTCCACTGGGTCTGAATCATTGCAGCAAATTTGGTCCTGATGGTAAACAAGCATAACTGAAATAGTGATTGTAGTAGTTAGGAAGAGTCTTAATGTAAGGTCAGAATAGGCCGAGCGATGTGATGCTGCTGCGTATATTTTCTGTTTGCAGGCATTGGAAATTACTGCTGGTGGTGCCGCGTGTGACGTGTCTACTCCGGTTCGAAGACGGTGTGCAGTGCAGTGCAGCTACTGAGCCGCTTCCGAGGGAAGATTGCTGCTGATCGTCAGTGGCACTGATCTCCGTTTAGATAAGAATTGTTTGCATTGTATACAGTTCTAATAACTATTGGACAGCTGTATCCTTGAGAGTTTGTTACCGTCACTACTTCTCTCTTGTTAGGAGGTACTAGGAAGTGATGGCGGAAGGGCGATTTGGGGGTGCTGTCTATTTTGTAAAACATACGTAAGAGAACGATCACATGTCAGGAGTATCATGTCACTATACGTGATTTAACTGAATTTTAAAATTAGATTTGTTTCTTAAATCCCTTGCACTTAGGGAGACACATTGCGAGCTTTTCCTTAACGTTTGAACAATGGAAGCAACTGACTACAGTAACTTGTGTAAATGGTTACAGCGATAACTTTCTTTGCCTATCGATTATGGTCACTGGTATGACTGCAGAAATTATTCTAAATTCATGACAGCATTAATTCCTAAGTTTTAAAATTTTGGTTGGGTTCTTACACTTTAATTGGAAATTTAAATTGTCATTTAATTATTCGGTGTTAAATTTTCATGAAGCGTGCGTTAGCGAAAAATGCTTGAAGGTTAAGTTTTGAGATAATCAATGAAATTGTAGCAGAGACAAGTGGAAATGACAGTAATTAAGTTTGCATGATGATCTGGAGTGGACTTTAGTAGTCCGTTGGGAGTCTGTATTTACTGTGTAAGCAATCCGTGGTTGTGCGTTGCGCGGGTGGTTCTGGCGGTGGTTTGGTTTCAAAGGAAGCCATAGAGTGCGGAAGAGATGAGAGTAACTAGAGGTTACTGGCAGAGGTCACATGCAGGGCTTAATTGGTTAGATTATGTAGTTTGCGTTTGGCAATCGAGACGGACCTTCATTCATTTTTGGTACTAACTATGTTGTTTTGAAGAGTGTTGTTAAGTTTACGTGATGATCGTACTTTGTGTCATTCAAAGTAACACACGAGGACGTGTGTCTTACCAGAATGGCCGTGTCGGGATAGGAAGGAAGTATAAAAAGGAATCATCATTTTTATTAATCACATTTTTGGTACTAACTATGTTGTTTTGAAGAGTGTTGTTAAGTTTACGTGATGATCGTACTTTGTGTCATTCAGAGTAACACACGAGGACGTGTGTCTTGCCAGAATGGCCGTGTCGGGACAGGAAGGAAGTATAAAAAGGAATTATGATTTTTATTAATCTCATTGAGGGTGTCTGAATATATTAAGTCGGGTAAGATAAAATAATAATCGTGCGACAAACCAGTCGGTATGTCGAACTCGTAGTGGGAGTTACAGTTGGGTGTATAAAAAGAGTGCCGAATCATTTGAAGCGACTAGTACGGTGCAGATCACTAATAAGTGGTAACTATGGTGGTTTCCATATCAGTCAGTGCTTAGTAAAGCGGTTACTATGTTATTTCGAGGTGTTACTAGGTGAGTTGATTATAATCACTTAACCAAACGGTTAAGTAATTGCCTCAATATGCAATGTGTTATAATAACCAAAGTTAATAATGAATCCTGACGTGGTATTGTACTCTGTGAACAGTTTATTACGCAATAATTGACCAACGAACAATAAATAGCGAGTTAAAGAGAATTCATTTGTGACTTTTATTATGTGAACCTACGTGTATCGATATCGGCCGCCACTCTGTCTCCGACATATATTTAAATTATATTTGTTTTTGCATATCTTAATCTTAGACGCTAACTGAAACACTCAGGTAAAAACTTGCCATGATTCTTTTTGTTATTCTGGTATTGTTATTGGTATTGTTATACTTTAGCTAAAGATCTTATATTACTTTAAATTTTGACCTTGAAGAAGCACGTTTAAAATATATGATTGAAATTGAATTATAAATGCTTATTTCGCCGCGTTGATACCACATGGAATTATGAAATTTGAACAACCCAGTGTCTCAAATTAGGTATTATTGCATAACAACAAAACACTCCATAACTTTTGAGCGTAATTGCCAAGAACTCCATTCTTGGAGTATCAAAACTATAAAGGAGATGTCCGCTTTTTGTATGGGTGCTGGGCATCAAAATTCAACCAGACTTTAACTTTGTGGATATTAAAAGGCCAAAAATATGGATCTCGGATTCATTGAAACAATATTTTTAGCCCCTCCATTTAAAACAAACTTTTTTTTATATTTATAACTAACGTTTTTAAGGAAAATAAAACAACATAAATGTCTACATCGAAGGACTTTAAAATAGTACGATTTATTGTAAAGGCCTATGTTTTGGGAGTACTATCCAAAAATGTATAATATAAAGTAGCTTGGTTAGAATTTTAGGCTCGTTTTTGGACATGAACTTTGCACCATTGACTGATATAAGCATCTAAAACTATTTGCTTGGCAATATCCATTAGAGATCCCATTTCATTACGAAATTTATCTTTGATTGTTGTTTTTCAAGTTCGTCTTCTTTATCTTGACATTTCTTAAAGTCCTCCACTTTATGTATGGTATGCTATGTGTCATATCGGCTAAAAAAGCATTTAAAATTCACTTATATCTTTTGAACGGAATTCTTTAAGTTCGACGTCTAAAGTCTTTAGCTAACTTATAACATATTAGGATAATAAATTTAAGACAATGAGTTGCTTGATGTACTTATGCCCGTATGACAATATGGTCATAATATTGCCCACTCTTAATTAATTAATATCTTTGGAACGGGGTCATTTAAGGTTAATGTGAAAAGTCGTATAGGATTTTTAGCTATCATATGATAATACTGCATAGAAAAAGAACATTATTGTTTTATTTTAAGTTCATATTTCCGTGTGGTATCATCGGCGAAGTAAGCATTTCTAATTCAATCATATCTTTTAAACGGGCTTCTTCAAGGTGAATATCAAAAGTCATATGAGGTCTGTAGCTAATGTATAACAATATGAGGATAGCTAATTTCAGACAATTAGTTGCTAGATGTATTTATGCCCATGTGTTAGTACGGTCAAAATATGCACTTTTAATTAATTCATATCTTTGTAACGGACTCCTTCAAGGTCAAGGTAAAAAGTGGTGTGAGATCTTTAACTATTATATAATAATACTGCATATAAAAATTTGAGAAATTAATTTATTTAAGGTATATTAGTCTGTGTCAAAGTATGGGCTAAACATGCATTTTTACTTACCTTATATCTTCTAAACGGGCACGGTCGGGGTCAAGGTCAAATATCACATGGCTTGAGTAGTATCTAAGCTACAACACCTGAAAGTTTCAGCTTTACATCTTAATATGGAAAAAAGTTATGAGGCAAACAAAAGTCGTTTTCATACATTGAAAACCTTCAAAGTCCACTTCCTTCATTTTTTGAGCTAAAAATCTGTTCAAAATTGCAATAATATTTAATGTTACAATGATATTAACAATACTGCATACTCAGATTTGAGAAAGCTCGAATTTTTTTTTTCAAAATTCCTATGAAAGGGAGACCCGATTTTCCGTCCACTGTGCGACGTCCAGACAAGTAAATGCGAAACCACGTGGTTGCCGTTGGAGATATGCTAAGTGAACGCAATATACCAAGCAAGATTTCAAAATCAACAGTATTAAAGGCATTGCTTAAGTCGAGAAGAGCCAGAACTATCAGCTTACCCTCCTCCATGCCCTGTGTATTTAATGTGTTCAAAACTGTTATGTATTAACTTGGATACACATTCATTTAATTGACCACCACCACCACCACCATACCATCCCTGCATTTAATTGCCAAACACTCACGCCGTTTATCTCTGAGGGGGTAGGCAGAGGCGCAACTAATGCACCCACTTTTCCCCGTGCGTATTCCGTCCAATGATGTGATAGGGGGTGAGCCTATCGCTATATCAGGCATAAATTCCAAACTCTGGGCTGATACTGAATTTAAAACCCAATATCACTTTGCCCAACCCGGGAATCAAACCCAAGACCTCAGCATTGCAGTCAAACCGTAATACGACTACACCACTAAGGCAGTCTAACTTAACTGACACCTTTAGTTAAAAAGTGCTACTTAAGTGGGTAGCAGTAAAACTGTATTCTTGTTGTCAGCTATGAAGCAGAATAATTGTGTTTACGGTCACCATAAATATGAAAAAAAAAAAGCAATGTGTTTACGATAATATTGTGTTTCATTAAATGTAACAATAAATTACCTTTGTCCTTTCTAATCCTTATCTTTTTCTTTTTGACATTCAGTTTGGTGCTTAACTTCTTTAAAGCCAAATCGTTCTCAGAATCTGAGCAACTTGATTGAGAACCATTATTGTCATCAGCGTCAGTATCACAAGAACTTTTAGACTCATCTTGATTGCTATTATTTATACCACAAGAAGGCTTACACCCTTCTTTATTACGAAGATCACAATTCTCTGTGATTTCTGGTTTAACCACAACAGTTGCACTTGGTAAGTCAAGGAGTTTTGAAATCTCCTCAATACTGCAATTTGTGATGTCGTCATCATTCAAACTTCTCGAAGAACCCGCATTGAAATCTGGTGGTGCCTCTGGTGTATCTGAAAATACTTAAACAATCTTACTTCTTAGTTCTTACTAATATTATAAATGCGAAAGTTGTGAAAATGTTTGAATGTTTGTTCGAAGTAAACTTGAAAACAAATTAACAGATTTGCATGAAAGGACTTATCCAAAAACAGTCTTAAATTCTAACCAAGATACTTTGCATATATCTGGATAATACTCCCAAAAACCAGGCCTTTGTAATATATCGCATAATTATAAAGTCGTCCGATTTTGAGATTTAAATAATTTAATTATGCTTGAAAACTAATAATAATTCTCTTAGCCAGATTCGGCCACGGCGGCCAATTTCAACGGAGATCAGCCAGGTACACAGGAGATATTATAGTGCACAAATGTGTGCGCAATACACAGGTGCTCTCGCTATTCCTTCACTCTCATAGTCCGGTGAGACAGCAATCCCACATGACCGGAGAGAGATCACGCGCAGGACCAACGGCTTTACGTGCTTTCCGAGGCCCGGGGGTATCACACCGCCAATTTCGTGACTTTTCTGAGCTGCGTCTGAGTAAATTAAGATGGAAAAACCCAGTCACAATGTTTTTTTGGCCCGACCCGTGATTCGAACCCAGGACCACAGCGCGCAAATCGTACGCGTAATGTGTACGCAATACAACTACGCCACCGAGGCAGTCAAAAACTCAGTCAGTCAGAGCTTGAAAACTACACTTGATATTAAAAAACAATTAAAAGTTAGTTATAAATGGATACGGCGATAGGCACGCCCCCTATCACATCATGGGACGGAATAACGGCGAAAAGTGGGTGCACTAGTTGCGCCTCTGCCTACCCCTTCGGGGATAACAGGCGTGAGTGTATATGTATATGTATTTTAGTTATAAATGGAGGGGTCTAAAATATTACTTTAATGGATCCAGGATCCATATTTAGCCTTTATAATATACATAAAGTTCGATCCTGGTTGCATTTTGAGGTCCAGCACCCATACAAAACATAATATGTAACATAAGTATTCAATCTTTTAATCCATATATGTGATTGATATTATTTATTTGTTAAAGATATTTTTTAATGAATGTTGTTAGAAACTAAGTAAAAATTAATGGAGAAGCAGTTAGTCCTAACTTCATAATAATACCTAAGTGGCCAGGAGTGGCTGGAAATCAGCGCTGGATGAGTTTTACATCTTACGACAGCAGTTAAGCTGAGCCAATTCCTTCTGTCATTATTTTTTTCTATTTTCTAAGTTTTTTTCTGCTTGTTTCAAATTTTGTAACAATATTGATTTTGGCAATAAACATTACTATTATTATAAATTGATATTATTTATTATTATTATACACATTATTATATATTCTCTAAAGCCATGGCCGAAATTCAACTACAAAGTTATTTTATTATACAAAAGCTATGACATCACTTACCAATTTCCTCCGGTTCTTTCTTCATTATAACATCTTCACATTTAATTTTTCTTTCTATTTCATTTTTGTCCCATATTTGCAAGAGCTCCACACAGCTTTTCGTCATTGTGCTTGTTAGGCCGTGTGCCTGCCTATTTATAAAGGTAAGTGATTGTGTATTTAGCTGAAAAAAATATCTTATACTGAATTGATATAATTCAATGTTTCCCGGAAAAAATTCTGATTTTCTGTACCCTGAGAATTGGCGTCTCAGGCTGGAGGCCCCGTCGTGGGGGCACCGGGTCGTAGAGGCAGTGCGTCCTGTCTTTGCCGAATGGCTGGACAGGCGCCACGGAGCGGCAACATACCGCCTGACGCAGGTGCTCACCGGGCATGGCTGCTTCGGTGAGTTCCTGTTTCGGGTGGTAGGTGTAGAGGAGTCGGCCGTGTGTCACTTTTGTGACAACTGCCCAATGGACACGGCCCAACATACGTTGGAGTGTTGTCCAGCCTGGGATGAGGAGCGCAGCGCTCTCAGAACAGTCGTCGGAGAAGACCTCTCGCTGCCGGCCGTGGTCGCTTCCATGGTCGGCGGCCGGGAGGCCTGGCAGGCGGTGGCCCACTTCTGCGAGGCGATCCTCTCGCGGAAGGAGAGTGCCGAGAGGGATCGCCAGCGCAGTGGTGATCCCTCCCGCCGCCAGACGAGACGTAGGAGACGTCGGGTGGACGACTGACCGACGTCTCCCGCCCTGTGGATTGGGGGCGTTTGGAGAATTCCACCACGGTATCCCCTGCCTGTCGTAAAAGGCGACTAATAGGGGCCTCCGGGGGTCACGGGTGGGCGGGACGTGCCGCCCACCCATTAGTCTAGCCAACTCCAGTGACCCCCGTGATGGACAGTCCGAGGCAGTGTGTCTCACGCTGCCTCGGACACCAAAAGGTGGACACGGTACGGTGTTTCGGGGGCTTCTGAGCCCCCGCAACAGGGAAAAGGACCGCAACAGCGGTACACGCAGGGGCGGTTGCGGACGACAACTTAGACGTGAGTCAGAGGAAGCCCGCAGCCGTCCCTAATGAGCCGAAGATGGCCATATTAAAAAAAAAAAAAAAAACCTGAGAATGACTTTACGCGATATCTTCTACTTAACGTAATGATTACGTTTGAGTAAATTTTTGTATGGAAATTTTAATAGCACCCCGGTGAGCGTATTTGGAACTAAAAGACGAGAGCGTGAACATTAGGGTGGGTCAAAAAAATATTTTTTTGATTATTGTAATCTAATAGTGGTAAATAGGTGCCAAGTAGGTTTAAAATACTGTACGTAAAATATTATCAGTCTGTTATGTCATTAACTGCCTCCGGATTCACATTGAATAAATAGAAAAAATAATTTTAATATGTAACTTCAAGAGTCGATATTTCTATAATGCGTTTGGGTTTTTTACATTATTATTACATTACGGGAAAGAAGATATGGCGTATTTACTAAAACAAATCAATAGACGCATTTGATTCGTTAAATTTAGGTGTGAGGGAGGGGGCGGGAGGCGTCGATTGCACTTAAAGTGACAATTTCGCGCGCCAGTTACGTCTCGGTTAATTAGTTGGGAAGACGTATTAAAAATGGAACGCACGCGAAATACAATGCGATGCCCTTTGTTTGGGGAAATATGTGATTTTAAAGACGTTGCCAACTTATGCAGAAGTTATGAAGTGTTATGAGTGGACGAGGCGACAGCTAAAATCGACGAAAGACACTCGAAAGGAACCAACTTTTGCAGAAATAGCTATCACTGTGACGGATAAAATTGAAAACCTGAGGGCAAAGGCATCGCTTCCCATCGTTTCACATACTAGAGTGACACAAATGATGCAGGCTTACCACCTCAAGTGCAAGAATCTTATGAAATCACACCCTAAAATACCTAAAAATAAATTGGAAGAATTTCAGCGTACTAGCAAACGTCTATTTGATATTAGTGCTTTTAAATGTAAGGACTTCATGAATTGCACTTGCCCAAAAGAGCGAAAGGCACATATCATTAATTAATGAACCTGGCTCTAAATATTTGGGATACATCACTCTCAAGTTCTGGTTCTGCTAAAATTATTGCTAGAGCAATTACTCATTATTTTTTAAGGGAAAATATATCAATGGAATTTTTGTTGGCGGCTGGATGCGATGGTACGAACGTTAATGTCGGTAAATATGAGGGAATCATCCGTTAATTAGAAAAACAATTAAAAAAACATTGCAATGGATTATTTGCCTGCTACATATGAACGAATTACCGTTTCGACATTTATTTGCGTACGTTGACGGTGCTACGTCGGGACCTGAAACGTTCAAAGGGCCAATTGGAAAACAGCTAGAAAACTGTCATAATAAGCCTGTCGTTCAGTTTCAACCGATCCATACAGAGTTACCAGATTTAACAGCACCGGATCTCAGTACCGACCAATCGTATCTCTATACCATTGTCTTAGCTGTTACGACGGGACATTGCCCTGATGATTTAGCCAATAAATCACCGGGCAAGATGTCTCATGCCAGGTGGCTGACTCGAGCCAACCGTATTCTCCGTCTATATATTTCGACAAAACGCCGCACTGTGGGACGTCCCCATAGAAAGGGCGTGACATGAGTATCTCTCTTACATATCTTATGATAACTCAACAACGGAACAACGTACAGATTTGAAATTTTTTACGTGTATTATTGAATAATAGACCTATCCATTACCAATGTAGTTTATTTGAAAAATACAGATATGACTATGAAAAAAAATACTGAAATATGCCTATATCTCAAGGGAGTTTAAAACCAAACTAAGGATAGATACACAATAATTTGACATTAATGCAATTAAACAAGTGAAATACAATACAGTATAGGGTATATTTTAACCTAATTAATGAAAAATATAAACGTCTTAAAATCGCCTAAATTGACGATCTCAAGGACTTTACTCAAAAGAAATTGTCAGGCGTTTCCTAACACTTTAAATAACTTACTTCGAGTAATATTATTATATTAGGATGGATTAAAATGACACAATAATTGAAAGCATAATGTTAAAAAATATTTAAACCAACCTACTTGATTGCTTTCGTGTAATATCACCACCTGATGAAATATTCATAATTCACAAAACGTAGTCAGCTTGCAGATGCTCTGGCATTTTTAGCAGGCGTGTAACCTATTTCGTTACTTTTCTTCGAGAGGGGGACGAGGGGGGGTACATAATGTTCTAGCGAAATTTCTTAATTACTCTGAACTATCAAACACAAGTATCATTAGTTTGGGGTTTCGTGGCGTTTTTATTATATGACAGATTTTATCAAACACTTGGATTACTCTAATTTAACTATAAAATATAGCGTCTTTTTAAGAAGAAACAGTTGTATTTATATAAATGGATCCTATTAAACAGTTTTATTAATAAAATACTTCTTCAAACTATTGCGAATACCACAAATATCTTTCTTAAACAATGAGGTCATTTTCGACAGTGTTCGATACTTCGACTTTGGTGCTATATATTAGGTAAAATAAAGAGATTAGAGGGGTAAAAATTATAAAACTTGAAAGGTCATATTGTCCCCTTTCCACAATGCAATTCAGTTTCCAGTTATCAGACATTCAGTACTACCGGTACATGTCACGCCCTTTCTATGGGGACGTCCCACAGTGCGCCGTCTGAAAAACTCAAAATTTTAGTGACATATATTGTTAAAGTTTCGACTTGGTTTGCTATCAAAACTCATCCTACTTGCAAAGATGGATTACGACACTTGTGGAAGCTAGTGTCGACTTCTAGATACTTACCAACGAATCTCATAGCTCAAATTGATCCAGTCATTCAAAGAAATGGTTATTTTGCTCATCTAGAGAATTTATTACTGGCTATGCTTACTGATCCCCAAAACTACATTCGTGAGTTAGCAGCACGTCGTATTTTGAAGGCTCGAGCCAATACAAAATGCAATGTCCGATTATTTGAAGATCCCAAATTGAACTTTAATGCAACTTCTTATATCGACCTCATCAACTGGCAGCAGAACATCACCGAACCTCCAAGGCTGTAAGTGTCGAGGAGTTGCAATTGTTTGTTGCACAGAAAGGAGAACGAGAACTTCCTCTGCTACGTCTACCGTGTCACACACAATCGGTCGAAAGGGCTGTCAAGACTCACTGAAGCAGTACGTTCTTTGTGTGGTAAAAGATCGAGAGAAGGCTTATCAAGGCTCAGATAGAGTCTCGCAAAGATATGCCGAAATTCGACTGTAAAAAAGATTTTTTAGTTAAATAAATAAATTAATTTTAAAATGTTTGGTATACCATTTGTAATTCTCTTTTCTTTAATAAATAAATATGTCTATGTACTAGTGTTTTAATCATAAAATATACTAAATAACAATTTACCAGACACTTCCAGCCACGGAAAAAAGAAAAGATACTTTTTAAAAAATTGTGATTTTTCAAAGTCAATCCGGAGGCTGAAAATGATATCTAATAATAATAATTTTTTGCGAATATAATATTCTGATACTATAGCACCTTTTTATCACAAATCTATACGGAACAATTTTTTTTTCTCCATACATTAGTGACCCACCCTAGTGAACATTGCACGTGTAATCTTCGAATAGTAAACATGTAACCATGGTAATTGTAAACTTTAAATGTATATATTTTTTTATTTATAATTATTATTTATTTATAAACTATAATTACATACTCACCATCACATTACTTAAAGTGTTACTAAAATATTAAAGTACACAGGATGTATTAAAGAGAATGGTGCCCGATGAGGTATAGCCTGTGTTTCAGGTCACCAGGTTCTCACTTCTTTGACGTACAATAACAATAACAGTCATATTAAAGGCTTGGCATTTCACTACGCTCGTCATCCTGAGACATAAGATGTCAAGTATCATTATGATCTAATCCAAGCTACTCTACTACTTAGTTTTTTAGTGTGAAGTACATTCTATTTACCTCATACCCATGTGTCAAAACTTGTCTGAGAAGCTCCTCAGCCCTTTGAGCTTTAGTAACAAGCTGCTTACACTTCTGCAGCTGACAAAAGCATATGTAACATGCATAGTGTTGACTGCCATCCTCAAGAATCTGTGGATTGTCAATATATATCGTGAATTAATGTAACAAATATTTTATCTCAGCTTTTATAATAAAACTAACTGTGTTAATTACAGAACATGACATAACTGTATATATATTATATGTCATTAATTTTCTTACTTTGAGCACATTGAGCATTAACTTTTCATAAGACATTTCAGGACCGAACCTGTTATTGATCCTGATAGGAAATAGTCAAATATGAAATTATGCTTTTTGACTTTTGAGTAACACTATTTACATGAAGACATTGGTAAAATTACCACTGAAACGACGGAGCCATTAACCTAAAAGAAGAAGACCTACCTGTGTGCCAAATTTAATCCAAATCTGTTGCGGTATTTCTACATTTACTTTAACAACCATAGCTACATTTTGACAAAATTTCGCATTTATAATAATATGAGTAAGACAAGATTATACATATTATGACACGAATATTATACCCGTAGTAAAGTGTAAACAACAGATACTTGTTTAAAGCGACTTCAAAGAGAGATTCTGTATTCAAATGTATGTAAGTTTGTATGGCCGCGGTTTGTATTTTCCATGCAGTGTTCTGTCAATTTTCTTTGGCCATACAAGTGAGCTGAAGTTCTCACCTCCTGGAGCTTGGTACCCGGGGTGGACTGCCTCGACCGCCCGAGCGCCCTTGCGCCACTAAGCTAGTGAGGGCTGGTATTGTTGTAAATAATTTGTGTGGCAGACTGTACTATTACAGCTTACCTTCTTATTAGTTATTCTCCCATAAACATCCCACACCGCCGACTCCGATATCTGATGCATACTAACATTGTGTTCCAAACATATTCGACAAAATTTATACTTAAACATTTCCTTGCAGTACTCTTGAAATCACTTGAAATTGAAACCAGACCAGAGTATTCAGTGTTGCCAGGGCCCTTGAGTCGTAAGTTACGTTTCGTTGCCTGAAATGTTACATTTTTGCTGCAAAAGTTACATTATGGTTTTTTTTTTCTTTTTTTTTTTAATTTACAAGTTTTTGGGGTTGGAGGCAAATAATTGATGTTAGCAAAAACGCTACGGAACAAAACAAATCACAATCAGGCATTTCTGTAAAGTCTGTCTCACGAAAGAAGTCCCGCGGCAATATGTGGAACTAATCATGACAGATGTCACAGGTCGGCCATGTTGTCATTTTTTTTTCGCTCTTTGGCAAGGCGCGGTTTGCGCGTCTGCCAGTGTCAAAGTTTTATGTTAGACATTTTTTAAAGTATATTAGTTGTATTGTCTCTTTGTTATACTCAGTACTAACTACTATGTCGAAGTAAAGCAGTGGCTACCTTATCAAGACTTTGTCCAGAAGTTTTGGCGGCAACAAAAAAAGCACTTGATTAGCACTGTTATTTCAATTCACTTCATTTGAGCCCTTTAATAGAACTATATGGGACAATATACCACCATAATTATGCAATATAACACTAAGTATCACCAAAATAATGAATTAAAACAAGAGCACCTCATGACACTTCCACGTTCCCGCCAAAACTCCCATGTTGTCATTGTTAGGTGCTGTTTACCTACAGTGTTGCAAAAATTCCCAGTTTATCGGGAGATCTACCGATTTTGTCTGTAGTCACCCGATATACCGATATTACTATCATATCTTTCGATCTATTGTGCTAAAATAAAATACTGAAATAAAACTAGTTATTTGACCCCCCCCCCCCCCCTTTTAATATTTCATCTTATATACCACGTTTTGAAGATTTTGCAAGCTTGCTCAACTACTATGAAATGCTGTAAAGCATTCAAAATGTAGGAAGTAAAATAAAATTGTAAACCCGACCCGGTAACCTTGAATTCCCTACCTACTCTAAATCCCCCGTATCGCAGAACGGCTTTACGTACGTAAGCACGTAAAGCCGTTGGTCCTGCGCCTGATCTCTCTCCGGTCATGTCGGATTGCCGTCTCACCGGACTATGAGAGTGAAGGAATAGCGAGTGCACCTGTGTATTGCGCACACACTTGTGCACTATAATATCTCCTGCGTACCTGGCTAATCTCCGTTGAGATTGGCCGCCGTGGCCGAAACTGGCTAGGAGGATTTTCATCGCAGATTTTTCGAATACAGCAATATTGATAACATTTTATTTTACTTTTTCATAATCACTAAAAAATAATTATACCCAGTGCCGGATTAACCACGTAGCAAGAGTAGCAATTGCTACGGGCCCCGCGCGAAAGGGGCCCCGCATATTTAAACCCACTCATCTCTGCCTCAGCGTATTTTTTTTAGTGAACCTTATTAAGATGTGGTATGTTGAATTTTTTTGATGTCACAAAAACGTGAAACGTTACAACTTTTCCTACTAAGACAATCCACGTCAGACACTCGGTACCCGACTTTTTCCTTGGCGTAAATAATTTAAATAATTTCATACGGTAAACCCACAAGTTCTACAAAAAGTTGCTTGTATAAACATGTAGAATTTCAGTCGGCCTGATGATAATCAGCTCTACAAAAAGTCAGCCGTATATGCAAGCACTCTTACCCAACACTTGGTGTGGATGTGTAGCAGAATTGAAATATAATAATAATAATACCAGCCCTGTATATACTGCCCACTGCTGAGCACGGGCCTCCTCTACTACTGAGAGGGTTTTAGGCCTTAGTCCACCGCGCTGGCCTAGTGCGGATTGGCATACTTCACATACCCTCAAAATGCTTCTGGAGAATTCTCAGGCATGTGGGTTTCCTCACGATGTTTTCCTTCACCGTTAAAGCGAACGATCATTGATAAACAATACACACATAACTTCGAAAAGTCAGAGGTGTGTGTCTTGGGTTTTGAACCTGCGGACATTGTCTCGGCAGACCGCTCCATTCTCAACTAGGATATCGTCTACTTGAATTGAAATAGCTCGATTTAAATTGTAAAAATTTTCTATTTATTTGTAAAATTAACAGTCTACATTATTTTTAGTATAATTTAGTAATCATATACCAAAATCTATTTTCTAGAATATATTGAGTTATAGAAGTTATGACTAAAAAAATATTTTATTACTTCAAGAGGGATTTCCCCAATTGAATTTTTCATAACCATTTTCTAATCCTGATACAGTTGGATCATTACCAAATGCATAAGGAGCAATGGATTCAATAAACTATTTCCAGAATCAAAGAAGTTTTAATTCGAGACGCGAGAGTCTCACGCGTGTTTTTTTTAAACTTATGATAGGTACCCTATCATTCCTATCCCTTATCGGTCCAAAAGGCACCCGGTACGTTACATTGAATATAACCCTCATGAAAATACATTATAAAAAAAATGTATCTTAAAATTTAAAAAAAAATTACTTTTATTATATAAAAAAATATTAAAAATGAATAAAAAATATGAATATATATATAAAAAATGTATTTTAGTCGAGAAGTGAGTTTCCTGCAAAAAATGTTAGAATTGTGGCAAAAATATGAGCGATAGCTCATTTGATGGGAAATCTAATTTTGAGAAAGGCTTTTTTTTCTAGAAATCAAAATTTTAATTTGTTATTAACAATAAACATAAACAGAAAAAAGGGGTCTTAGATTTTTGATAACTTAATAACCATTTGCGATATCGAAAATTGGAAAAAATATTCTTAAAGGGGAAGAAATTTCTTAAAAAAAGTTTTGACTCTCAGAACTCTAGCCCCATAGACAATAATTTTATAATATTGATAATAAAATAAATGCTTGAACAATAGCTCTAAAATCAAATTCTTGTTAGAGCCATTCTTACATATGTTCTTAAGACGATGATTCCAATAAAAAATTGCTCCAATTTATGCATTGCTAATAGACTTTCTTAAGGGCATTTCTAAGTCGTCGAATGAAATTACTCGTATTATTCAGGGCTATTCTGTCTGTTTCATAAAATGATGAACCCTAAACCAAGATATTATATTGAAATGGGACCACTTCGCGACCCTTTTTTACTAAATAAAGAAGGAATCAAGGAAATACGCTCACAATTTTCAGAGTAATCAGTGTACATACATACAAAAAAAAATACAAACACACGAATTGAGAACCTCCTCCTTTTGGAAGTCGGTTAAAAAAATTATAAACATCTTTTATGTTATTAATTATGATTTTTTAGTTGTAACCTTTCTACACGGAAAGATTAGAACCCGACTGGTTACTGTTCTGCACCCGACTCAGTACGGTGCTGGAAGAAAATGCTTGGTTGTGGTGCTGCACTTGGGGTTGGAGCCCCATTTTTAACATTAAGTAAAAATTATATTTTTCATATTTTTGCCACAATTCTAACGATTTTTCGTAGGAAACTCACTTCTCGACTAGACTACCCGTAGCTCTCATCGCTAAAACATCTTTGTAACCATGTAACATAGTAATAATTACCATTCTTCATTGGGACTAGAACTATTTTCTTCTTTTCCTGCAGTAATCGAAAATGACTTATATGATTTGTTTATAGATTAGCTTCAGTTTTTTTTATGTTTCGAATTTCTACTTATTATTTTTTTTCCAATTCGAACGTATTAGAGAGATTTAAGAAAGAGATTTTAAAAAAACACCAATTATAGTCAGTGCTTATGAAAATGATTTGGAAGACAGCCTAGAGAACGAATTAGAGCAGTTTGCCGAGCTGCTCAAAACGAATGTGGCTGGTGCGATTGACAGTACGAAAAACAAAGCTATAGAAATTAAACATTATAAATTCCTAACGGATAATTCATTAGAATCATATTTTCCCAATTTAGAAATTGCTTTGCGCATTTATTTATCTCTCGTGATCACTAACTGCAGTGGCGAACGTTCATTTTCGACATTAAAGCGGCTAAAAAATGAGTTGAGGAACACTATGGGTCAAAAACGGCTGAATTATCTCGCTTTGATGAATATAGAATATGATTTGCTCAGAGAAATTGATACGAATAGTATTATTTCTAAATTTGCTCACATGAAATCTAGAAAAGTTACTTTGTAAAAGTTTAAAAAATAATAAGGAAACAGATAAATAAATATAAAATATAAACATTATTTAAAATACACCATTGATTAAATATAACATTAGCTATTCCTAAAAATATAATATACTTTGTATTAAATGTAAACTTTGAAATATGCATTGAAAAAAATATTTTGTGTAGTATCATCTGTTTTCAATTCTTAATTTCCTATCAAAATTATTCTAAATTGCTAGGCAATTTCATCTCAGACTTTTTGTACTTTTCAGAGCCTAACAGCGCCTATAGTAATTTACTACACTATTAATTACCCACAAAATTGTACCCTATAGATAGCAAATAAACGTATTGAGTATGAAATTTTATCTTTACCACTTTATACTTAAAAACCCATAGCAGATCAAGGGCTCTTTGAAAGAATTTGCTACGGGCCCCGCGCTTGCTTAATCCGGCACTGATTATACCGTAATGGTTTTATGGATTTCGGGACATCTAACGTCTTTAAGTTACCAACATTACGTCGCATGACTGTGGTGCTGCGTCTGTGGGACTTCTTTCGTGAGACAGACTTCAGCTCACAGAACACTATTTGCTTCAGCTACGAAACCGAGAACAGCGGGAACTCGCGAAGTAGGAAACGTGCGCGCGCACACTCAAGCAAAATCAACTTTTAACTCAGTTAGAATATATTTCATTTTGTCATGGCGCTTTTCATTCAGAGCCATCTCTGAGTGTGATATGGAGTGAAATACTTTTTAGACCCGCGCCAGTTTTAGGTGCGTTCAATTTAGATGCGTTGAATTGAAATGCGTTTGTAAACTGTTTACAATAAAAATCTAGTATTACAAATCTCGTTGTTCTCAAAAGTTACGAAAATTGCCTTAAATATGAAAATTACTTACATGTTACGCGAGGGGGTCAAAAGTAACGAAAAATGTAAGAAATGTAACCTTCTGGCAACGCTGAGAGTATTATTATTTCTTGTTTGAAATTAGTGTTGGGTAGGACGTACAAGAGGCGGTACATTTGTCCCGTACATGACATCAAAATGTAAGAGCGGCTCGACATTTTCTATTGTACTACTTCAAAGAAGAATGTCCACTTCCCATACAAGCGATAACCTGTCACTCATTTTTTTTTTCAGGTGTTGTATAAAGATGTGTAATCTCTTAAAATAACTAATATTATTTCTAAAAGCCACTGTGAAAATATGGTTCGAATATTATGAGGCGGAAGAAAGTTATTAAAATTACAATA
The DNA here is from genome assembly GCA_949316025.1 of Lapara coniferarum. Classification (NCBI taxonomy): domain Eukaryota; kingdom Metazoa; phylum Arthropoda; class Insecta; order Lepidoptera; family Sphingidae; genus Lapara; species Lapara coniferarum. Next base: position 26,547,761 of record OX438929.1, read on the forward strand.
TTTGAGGTTATATTGGCTCATGGCAGTCAAATAGACGCGGAGATACCTACCTACATAGAATACATAGAATTTATTCTAAGCCTACCATCGTGAAATACTTGATTATTACGTACACGTAACACAAATCTAGGTAGTGGGAGTTCAATGTTTTATCGCTTATAATTATTTACCATCTTAGATAATCATGATAGGTATGAAAGCAGTAATGGTTATAGACGTAGGCTTTAAAATGAGTAGGTACCTAACTTACTTATATGTGGGATTATAAATTCAGGCCATTCTAAAATGTTGGAAAGCACTATGTTATTTCTAGTCAGTAAGACATTTTTATATGAAATGACTGACAATATTTAATTTTGTTTAATTGGTTATCAAATGATCAAGACTATCACCACCAGAGTTCTAAGATTACTAAGTATACTGTTTAATTTCTTTAATCACAACCTATACTTACTGTACATTAAATATAAATTAGAAAATGTTGTGGAAATGAAACAGCATATTATTATTATTTTATTCATTATATTAATTTTTAAATTAGTGTACATCTTCTGTGATTACAATATCATCCAAAAATGATGCTGGAGGTTCTAAATTAGATTGGTATCTAGCCCAACCAAGGTACCACACTAATGTCATCACATGTGCACAACAACCAACAGTGCGACGCCCTACAAGGCAGTTGCAGCAATATTCAATTATGCCTTCCCTACCATTTAAATTATTGTCCACTAAAATATAGACATAATATTACCGTCTGCCTATGGGCCTTGATTTAATTTTTCCTCTTATTAACACCCCACTACCTCTTAAATTAAAATCGTACATTTGTATATTGTTATCCCTACAAACTTCTATTATGTATGTGCCATGGAAACGTACATGTTCACCATAATATGACCTGGCTTGACGTAATTGGTACGTTCCCAAGGCAAATAATATAAGTTCATTATATTCTAACCGGGGAAATTGAATAGTATTGTCACTTGCTGTAATACTTCTGAAAAAGGATGCCCGTCTGTTGAGATTTAAAGCGGTAACTGCTTGTGATAAATTATTCTCTAAGGGCATCCTTTCTCGTATTATATGGACAATCTGGGCAGCATCATCTCGTATCATGCAGGCGAACACCAAACTTATTTATTAAACATGCTGCTATTTGAAAATAAATCATCATATTTGGTACAGCCTTATTAAAATAATCAAATCGAAACAATCTGAAATCTCTTTTAAAATAACCGTTGACTACTTCTACCACCCATCTGCATATTGTCACACATCGACTTCCATTTGCTTGGGTGGTAGTTAATTGGTGTTCACCTGCACTTACAGAATCGGGTACATATACATTATAATTGCAACTTTCTAGTAAGTTGATGCTGTCCCTGAAACCCGGTCTAGAATAAATATGTCATTCTGTTGAAAATATTGTCTTAGTGGGGTGTATTCAATTTGAAAGAGCATCTTCATAATGTCTGCATCAGATGTGGTAGCCTTGTAGGGGCCATAACAATCTAAAATATACCCATCACAAGTAACCAGCATGAAAGGTTTGAGAAGATTTCTATATTTATGTAATGAATATGATTCTTTCTGAAACATATAGTTTGCACTTTTATTTAAGTAAATATAAGATCCATCACAGATGACAATACTTTGTGTATTATTTTCATTATATATTCCATTGGGAATACTTAAATTATGTTGCAATAGCTCACTTCTTGGCATATGATTTATTCCCAAGTATCTAGGTACAAAATCTTGGAGCATAATCTCCCTCACTTTACTCATTAATCGTCCTAATGTAGTACGAGGTACATTTAAAATAGTGGAAATTCTTACATCGGAATCTCCCGTCCTCATTTTTATTAAAATGCAGGCCAAAACGAGTATACCTTGGTGAGTTTCTAAGACTGTAGGTAAATCTATTATTAAGGACAAAAGGTTATTTTTTGTCATGCCCATCCAGTACCCAAATAGGTGATCATCTATTTGTTCCAGACATAATGCTGCTAAAATCCAAAAAAGGCTTTACCACATTCATAAATGATAACATATGCTCTATTTGTTGAGCTGTGAAGTAAGAAATGCTATTTTCTTGATTAAAAAGGGAGTCCCAATTATTTTGATATAAATGTTCTGTGCAGACTCTAGCAAGGGTGGGTATGTAGAACTTATAATTGCACAATAGTGTTCTTCGTAGAGGGTCAGATACAGTGTGCAGACCTGCTATTTGTTGGCATCCATAAAAAATACAGTGTGATGCAGTATTTGGAGACCTTTTATAATTATCTAAATATATGTTTTGATGAAATGCATTAGAGGGCCTATGTTCACGACGAGAATCTGTTTCTGGTATTAAATGAGGAGATTCTTCTACCACTTCTTCTGAGCCAGCAGAGGTTACAGCATCTGTATGCTGTTCATGATGAGAATCTGTTCCTGAATTTACTATATCAAGAGATGCTTCTGCCACTTCTTCTGGGCCAGAAGAAGTTACAGCATCTGTTTGCTGTACTTGTTCCTGACTCACACGCATATTTCTATTTTCCTCATGAGCTAGGTTGCGAATGATTTGCCTTCTAACTTTCACAAAGCAAGCATGACACAGGTGGTCAGACGGTGTTACCTATAAACAAGAAAATACCATGTCAATGATTTTTATAAACATCTATGTAATTAATTTGAAAATATATCTGTTGTGGCTGATAATTAACTTATCTTATAATTTTTTTTCATCTATTGTTACTGATACTCATGCTTTCAGAGACAAAGAGAATATCTGCATTTAATACCCTATGTCAGGTTCCATAAGAAGTATGCATATTGCGGATACAATTACCTGATCTAGACTGATACAACACCCAAGCAATAACAAAGGAATATATTAAAAAATGTAAATCATATTTACCTGACGAGGTGCTATTTTTCTTTCAACTATCTGAATCATCTCTGTGTGATATGACACTGTATGATTCCGGATGAGGTGTCTTTGCAGCTTCTTTAAAGACCGTCCACACATCAAGCAAACTTGTTTATGACCATGATGAGAGCGCCCCGCACACTGATCATCACTGGCAATATGCAGTTCATTATTAGCTGTTTGCAGAGCTAAATTGAGGCATGCTTCACATACAAAGTCATCTTCAGTAATCTGTAAAAAAAAACTATCTATAACACTCAATATAAATTAACGAAAAAAGAATAAGATTTTAAATAATTATAGAACAAAATACAATATTACACGGTCCAGGATGTACCCAATGGAGGATGGAGGTTTCAATTTATCTTATTTATTGTGATATTTTAAAAACATCTAACTTACTATAACTGGAGATATCCAGAGGCTGATTACAGAGATGACTCTCGCATTTTGCTCAAGGACAGTGTAGCGCCGTTGTGCATTACACGAATTGACACATATATTACAGATAATGCAAAGTATTCGCTGCGACATTAGCGGTCTCGGGTTGTCATCCATGGCGCTCTTCCACGTCACAAACAAGCACACAAATCCAAGTCGTAAAGCAAATATCAGTATCCGTGTAACACAAGCCGAAGTAAACGTAAATGCAGGGAATCGGAGTCCGTTGTGAATGCCAAATTAGTCAGATAAAAGGTAACCATAAAAACGCACAGCACACATCACCGCAAATGCCAACTCAGAACTAGAATCAGAGACAAATAAACAAACTAGAATTCGTAATGTAACCGACGCCATACCGTTAAAGGTTTTTTTTATTTTCCCTTCTACTGGGAAGGCAAAGGGTCCAAGCCCATACAGTCTCATCTTAAGTGATATTTTTAGTTGTCTTTTTTTACTTATGCACTATGTCACAGTAAAGAATTTGAGCCCTTTAATAGGACTATATTGGATAATATACCACCATAATTGTGCAATATAACACTAAGTATCACCAAAATAATGAATTAAAACAAGAGCACCTCATGACACTTCTAATTTCCCGCCAAAACTCTACAAAAGTTGTATGTAGAAATCTTTATAAATTAATTTCTTTTTTCCAACTCAGTGGTTTAGATTTTAAGTTAACAATATGTTTTTAGAAAAAAATTACCTATTTTTTGAGATATATTACATCGCAATACAATGCAATTCATATTAAAATGTTTGACAGGTCAAATTTAGTCCTTGTTCTTTCATGTCGCGAAATCGCGTTACCCACTCTACATGACTCAGTAAAATTATAGGACGAGGACAGAGGAGCGAGACGCACGCTACAAATTATAATAGTACGTCATTCTTCAATGAAAATATGTCATATTTGTACTCGTTATTTCAAACGTATCGCCGAGTTTCAGTACGCCTCGCCTCATTTGAAGTAGGACATTGTACTTAGTGGCTTAGTGCAATTAAAATTTAAATAACCCCCGACAAAAAAAATCTCTAAAAAGTAAAATAATAATAGTGTCTTTGTCGTTTAAGTACCTAGTAATATTTTGACCCAAGCGTCCTCACGTCGGGGGACCGAACTCCGGACCAGGGAGATGAAAATACTTCTTTAGCGGTAGAGATTTTTTGTGTCGGGGGTTATTTAAATTTTAATTTAATTTTTATTTCAAACTTTTTAAATTACATTATTCTCCATCATGGGGCCTTGATAATTAACTATCTATCACCTACTCGTTGAGTCCATCCTTATGAGCCCAAACACACTATATCTGCTATAAGTTGCTAAGGAGTTGGGTATCCCGCAGACTATTTGATGCCGCAGCATCAGCTCATGTTTACAAATATATTGAATGTCACAGTACACCAAATTTAAAGTCAATCGGATTTTTTAAGTTGGAAATGAGCTGATAATCCTCAAACGCCTGAACAGATCTTCATAAATTATAGCTAAGAACCATCGCAGTCACATCAGCTTTTAAACAAAAAAAACCGCGTCCAAATCGGTCCATTCGTTTGAGAGCGACGATGCCACAGACAGACATACAGATACACAGATACACACCCTAAACTTATAACACCCCTCTTTTTTGTCGGGGGTTAAAAAAAGAAGCTACTCCTGTCAACTTTTTTTTATATCGTGTTCTACCCAACACTATGCAGATATAGAATAGGCGTTCGGATATCTAACAAAGTTGACAGCAGTGTGACCATTTGTGGCAGATTTCTGCCATTTGGGCAGATTTGGCACCAAAATTTTAATAATGGCAGATTATGCTGACGATTTCACAAAAGTGGCAGATGTTGGTAGATTTCAAGATTATTTATTTTGAAAATACAATTAGAATACCTACTTATAGTTTTCTATGTTTTAGGTCAACAAAATGTTTACAAAGATACATTGCAAATAAATTTCCCAATATAGTAGATGGAAATATATTTTTAATCATATGTTATGATTTTTATACATATCAAGGGCCATGTCCACCACGTGGCCCACATAGCCTACAAGAGATCTCACTAGGCATCGCCTTTAAAGAGATAAATAGGGAACTTGAAATTGAATAGGCGAAAGTGGGTCGAAATAACTCAGTTAGGAGAGCACTTGTACACGGTACGCTGAAGGTCGCGGGTTCAAGTCCTGCTTTCGACTGTTCTTTTTCAATGTTTCCATAAAAATGAAAATATATTCTTCGAAAAGTCGACAATGAATTTCGAAATTAAATTCGACAATAGTGTAAGCATCTTTTTGGAATCTGGTGAAAGTAGTACAAGTACAATTTTAAGTGTGGACAAATTCCGGGGAGCGATTGGGAAAATACGTGATGCAAATGGAACTCCAAAATACCCTAATATTGCAAACTTTGCAAAAGTTGTCTTATGGTTGCCGATGGATATTCTCCCAAGTTAACTTGAATAACACAAAAACAACGAACAGGCTCCTAAACAAACATGTATCCACTTTGACCACAAAAAAAGAAGGTATAGAGGAACATGGAACTGTATCTCATTTAAGGCCACGAAAGAAATGATTAAAAGAATATAGTTAAAATCAATTTATAATGAAAATGACCAAAATTTCGAATTTGATGCAAATATTATATTAGAATACTTTTTAACATAAAACCAACCACTACCAACCAAATTATAATTTACCAAATTATAATTATAATTTGGTTGGTAGTGGTTAAACCAAATTATAATTTAACCGACTTCAAAACCACTACACACCCAAAAATAACTTAGCTTTTTATACGTATATTTGGACTCGGTGCTTAATTTAAACATTGTTTTCATATATTGTTTGTGTATTTGCTTAGCTTAATTGGCAATTTAAATTGGTCTTCGACTCCAAATATACGTATAAAAAGCTAGGTTATTTTAGGGTGTGTAGTGGTTTTGAAGTCGGTTTTGGTTTTTGTTAAAAAGTTTTAATTTATTGCTTTTTTGTTATGGAATGGTCTAAGCAATACTTGCTCTATTCCCCACTAGATGACGCTGTTGAGCGCTTTTTTCGTAATTGTATTTTCCGTTACACTGGCCAAAGATAGTTTCAGGTTATAACAGTAATACTTTTCGGAATCTTTGATCCAATCTTAGTACCTTCTATGTGCAGTAAAACCAGGAGTGCCACTCTATGTAATGCCGTTGTTTCCTCAGCACATGTAGGTACCACAGATCCAACAGAAAAAGTCACTCTTCACTGTTATCGTTTGTGTTCAGATTTTAGCACTTCTTCACCACTGTTGCTTCCAACTTAACTCAATAGGGTGTATTTTGGTGTATAAACACTTTTTAGCAGCTTTGCACTATTTAACTTATAGTAAGCTAATTTTAACAATAACAAATATACGGAGTCGATGTTGACAATGGCACTGTAGCGCCCTCTCTTATAATAAGGACGATAATATGGGAATAGTCCCATATTGAGCGCAAATTCCAGACTCCGGACTGATACTGAGCAGAAAACCTCGAATATAATTTTGCCCGACCCGGGATTGAAAGCCAGGACCTCAGAGCGGTACAGCGCACACAGTACAACTACGCCACCGCGGCAGTCACCAGTACTTGCCTACTTTTAAATAAAATAATTTTTGATCGTGACGGCATTGTATTAGGGACTAGCTTTTGCCCACGGCTTCGCCCGTGTTAATAAGTTTTTTCCGGGCTAAAAGTACATAAAAACCTTCCCGTTGAATCACTCTATGACTTTGACGTTGATACAACTCTTAACAAATAATGCATTAACTTCGACCAAATTTGATTACCATAAAAACGGTTCTAGTGAGTTAATCTTAAAAGATAGACATATACTGTCGCGGACATTTTTTTAGATCATTTCAAGAGGAATAATTCTTTCATACATATATTTTTGGTATCTTGAACCGTTTTCGCAGTGCACGCAATGGAAGCCCTCAAGGATGAATAATTTTCCCCGCTTTCTTTCACATTTTCCATTATTTCTTCGCTCCTAATAGTTGCATCGTGATGTTATATAGCCTATAGCCTTCCTCGATAAATGGGCTATTCAACACAAAAAGAATTTTTCAATTCGAACCAGTAGTTCCTGAGATTAGCGCGTTCAAACAAACAAACAAACAAACAAACAAACAAACAAACTCTTCAGCTTTATAATATTAGTATAGATAATATCAAATCATAATTTGATACTTTACGACTTACGTAAGTACCTATTTACAATCAGTTGATACGAAGCAAGACGGCAATTTGATTTTTATTTTCACTTTTGAAAGAACTTGCATTAAGTACTAAATTTATTAAAAATGATAATTAAGTTATTGTTTGTTCTAAATTACGAGGATAAAAGAAAGTCGGTCGGTATCATAAATGTTATAATTTGTAATATTATGTTAAAAAAGGCAACAAATAATTCCATTCGAGAGGCGGGAAGGGCGAACTGGGGCCGGCAGGGTTGTTTTGTGGCGGCTCGCGGGCCGCTGCGGAGTGCGGACTGCCTACGTGACCCCCGCGCGGCTAAGTATTGGCTAACATTAAATTCTTGTGCCGCCATTCTCGTGCTTCGCCGAGGATGCCGCTCGAAATATCCAAAATGTCCTCTTCAATCTCCGGAGAGTCACTCTGGCGTCGTCGGCCTTGCGCATGAGCTGGCACGTAGAATTGTCGGTGAACGTGATTGAGTAGAAACACTACTCTTAAATACTCTGCGTTTGAATATTCGTAGTGACGACTCATTTTCGCATGGCAGCGTAAATAATACAACCTGAACGCGCGCGGCGCGGGTTGTCGTGCTACTGACTGAAGGGCGGGCAGTATTGCCAGATGTTTGACGGTTGAAGTCGCCTAAAGTCGAGAAAATTCGAAGTAGCCTAAAGTCGCCCACATGTGTGGGGACGCGGAGAGCAAAAAAAAATAAAAAGGTCCCCAGTTTTCAATAATTGTGTGTAAGGGGGATCTTAAATATCCTTAAATTCGACAAAAACAATGCATAAAACACGAACTTTCCGAAGTAGCCTAAATTGGCGACTAATCACCATTCGCGTAGCCTAATCGGCGACCAGTCGCCATTAGCAAATTTGGTCGCCCAGACACTCTTCAAGATAGCCTAAATGGCGAAAAGTCGCCTGATCTGGCAGCACTGAGGGCGGGCGGGGTGGATGCGCTCGCCGCGCCGCGCAGGTACATCAAATGGGTGCGCGTGATTGGCGACGCTGCGACGGTCTATTTGTCTTTATTGGATAACTAGCGGCCCCGACAGACGTTGTCCTGCCCTAAAAAGGAAATGAAATCCTAGAACCCGAGTACAGCGCCACCTACCGGATCTAATTGTTAATCGAAACTATTCTCAAACCCACCTGAGGACACAAAAAAGTCATTAAAATCGGTCCAGCCGCTTAGGAGGAATTCAGTGACATACACGTTTAATATGGCGGTTAAGTATTCTTAAATTTTCAAATTTTCCGCGTAATTTTCTTGCAAAAAACCTCCCTGCCACCAAATGAGTCCTTATTTAACGAAATTTTAAAATCCCTAAACACCCCCACCCCCCCGTAAATAATACCTAACCATATTTTTTTCCGGAAAAAAATCCCGAATAAAATTCCCGGTGTCTGTTTTCCGGGATAATAGTAGCCTATGGGTATTAATAGGTATTAATAGGTCAATCTCAAGTTTGAGTTACATCTCAAGTAGACATAATGTATTGAACTGTTCATACATTATGTCTACTTGAGATGTAACTCAAAGTTGAGATTGATTTCCTTTGGATCACAAACTATCTCCATACTTATTTTCATACGGTTCCACTGGCAAAAAACTATTTTCCGGGATTACGGTCCCGGTTTATATTTTCCCGGGATATGAAGTAGCCTAGATTCTTCCCAGGTTTTAAACTATCTCCCTGCCAAATTGCATCGCCATCGGTTCAGTGGTTTAGTCGTGGCGGCTCGATATAATTCCCGGTTTATCTTTTTCCGGGATAAGAGTAATTATGTCCTCAACTGGATCTCGAAATATCTCTATACTTGTTTTCTTGCGGTTCCACTGGCAGAAAACAATTATCCGGGATAAAAGTCCCGGTTTATATTTTCCCGGGATAAAAAGTATCCTATGTCCGTCTCCTGGTTCTAAGCTACCTCTCCACCAATTTTCAGCTTAATCCGTTCAGCCATTCTTGAGTTATAAGTGGTGTAACTAACACCACTTTCTTTTATATATATAGATATTTTGCCACTTAGCTATGAATGACACCGATCGTAGTGATCGTAGTACGTGAGATTTAGTTGTGCTACCACGGGTTCTCACTTCTTATTCGTAAACGACATTATTAATGTCACATTAATTTTAATGTTCATAAAAAAAAAATATACATATTTTTTAAACTGTATTAGTAATACTGAATTCAAAATTTTCGGTATCAAAACCACTATAAAATCACGGTGTATATAGTATAATTTAAGATTTCTTACCCATATGTACGTGTAAGTGTCGTTTTAAAGAACTGCGATTAGAAAATTTCTTATCGCATATTTCACATAGATATGGTTTCTCTCCTGTGTGGGTTCTAATATGAGTATTTAATAGACTCTTGTGTACACATCTGTAGTCGCAATACTGACATTTGAAAGGTTTCTCTCGTGTGTGGGTACTAATATGAAGGCTTAATGTATCTTTTCGGGAACATTTGTAGTCGCAATACTGACATTTGAAAGGTTTCTCTCCTGTGTGGGTTCTAATATGATAATTTATTCTACCTTTTCGGGAACATTTGTAGTTGCAGTACTGACACTTGAAAGGTTTCTCTCCTGTGTGGGTTCTAATATGCATTACTAAATTATTCTTTCGTACAGTATTGTAATTGCAATGTTCACATTGATACTTTTTTTTACCCGTAGTTGGATGTTCCTTTAAATTATCTATTTCTTTAATTTTTCCATGGGTTACAGATCCCTGTATTTTCATGTCAATCTTAATTGGTTCAATATTTACACGCTTGTGTGCATTCATGTGCTTTATATGTAAAGCTTTGGTATAACACTTTGTACCACATTCATTGCATATGAATCCTTTGTACAAAGACATTGGATTAATACTTTCATTACATACTATTGATGAAGTATTTTCAATATTTATATTTGTTTTACACGTTTCAGGTGATGATATTTTTTCAGATCTGTTTTCTATATTGTTTTTGTCTTGTACGTTATTATCATCCAGTTTAGGTTTTTTGTTTACAGGTGCACCTTAAACATAAATAAATAATGTGTTATTATGTTTGCATTATTTTTAAACAATACCTTACTTTACGCCTAACTTATGCTCGCAACTTCGTTCATGGAAAACTGATTATCTAGAAGAAACTACAAAAAAATTCAATAGGTTTTTGAATAAAAATGCATAAATGTTTGGACTACTACTTCATACTTATTCAGCGTATTTTAGTTAAATTCTGCGGTCCGTTGGGTCTCGTTACAGCTTATAATATTATGGTCTGTGGACTGAGAAGTGTTTTGTTCGAATCCAACTTAGAAAGGTCAGGTAACATTCGAGTCGGCAGGTATATTTTTTATTTAATTATATTACTTTATTGTATGTACATGTACAATAGAAAAATACAGTATATCCACCAGATATAAAGTATAATTGGCGGTTTTATCACTCAAGGCAATTTCTTACAGCAAACCGTAGCACGAAGACAGGGAAAGGAAAAGAAAGGGCAGTTGAGGTGTACACCATACAAGACAGAATATATTGTGTCAAAATCTATACTAATATTATAAAACTGAAGAGTTTATTTGTTTGTTTGAACGCGCTAATCTCAGGAACTACTGAACCGATTTTGAAAATTCTTTCACTAATAATATATATATATATATATATATATATATATATATATATATATATATAATGACCCTTTTACGGTAAATGTTGCTCCAGTGTGAAGTTAGAACAAATGTTGATCCACCTATTTTGCCTGTTTACTCAGCTCCAAGTCTCGCAAACTGATATACTTTGATCCGTGCTTGATGCGCGTGTGACGTCGGTGGATCTGCACTTACAGATTTTCAACATACTCGTCGACGTTTTGACCAACATTTGTGGATCCATTAACGGTCAAAAAAATGATACTGAATATGATTACTTTGATCCAGTATATATTTAACTTATATGCGACATTTACTTTGACTAAGTTGATCCGGAGCCAAAATTGACGAATAGGTACTGAAACACAAAGGGCAGATCCAACTTTAGAAATGAACAAAGTGGCTGCCATTTTGAATTTCTTATTTTTAAGGCCAATCGACCTCAAAATCGATACCTGAGCATGGCCTTAGGTACAAAGAGCAGATACAATGTTATAATTGAAAAAAGTGGCCGCCATTTTGAATTTGTTTTAAGGACAATTAATGTCAAAATCGATACTTGGGCATGTCATTGATAGTAAAAGACAAATCTAATATTAGACTTAAGAAAAGAGGTCGCTATTTTGAACTTCTTAACATTGAGATTTCAGTCTCTTATAAGGTAAAGTTTAGTATAATACTAGCTCTCAGAGCAGTCGTCGGAGGAGACTTCACGCTGCCGGTCGTGGTCGCTTCCATGGTCGATAGCCGGAGGTCTTGGCGTGCGGTGGCGCACTTCTGTGAGATGGTCCTCTTGCAGCAGGAGAATGCCGAGAGGGATCGGAGGCGCGGTGATCCGTCCCGCCGCGAAACGAGACGTAGGAGGCGCCGGGTGGACGACTGACCGGCGTCTTCCGCCCTGTGGATTGGGGGCGTTTGGAAAATTCCACCACGGTATCCCCTGCCTCTCGTAAAAGGCGACTAATAGGGGCCACCGGGGGTCGCGGGCGGGCGGCAGGGGGCTGTCCGTCTTTAGTTTTGTGCGTGTTTTTAGCACATTGCTGCGACCCCCGTGATGGACGGTAGTGTGGCAGGTAGGCCTCATGCTGCCGTTGACGCTGAGGGCGTCCTTCGGTGCGTGGGGGCTTCTGAGCCCCCCCCCCCCCAGCAGGAGACGGGCTGTATTAGAATCACCGCGCAGGGGCGGCTGCGGACGACAACTTAGACACTCTTAGTCTGGGGAAACCCGCAGCCATCCCTAATGCGCCGAAGAAGGCAACCGCGGAGTTTTAGTCGGTATGCCGTGCGGTGTACATAGGTTAGGGACTCGGCCCGGCGGCTCAACGCTGGGTCGTAAGGCACGGTGAACCCAACATAGCCGCTCAGTCGCCCCCCTTAAAGGCTGGGCGGTAGTAATAAGTCACTTTCTCCGCGAAAACAAAGAAAAAAAAAGGTAACACATTTATAATTAAGCGTTTTCTCTTTTGCAAAAATGTTTTATGAGCATTTAACACATTTTCAAGTCTAAAGCGGATGGTAACTAAAACAACTTAGTGTGTTAGAAAGGGGCGACTTTTCGTGGGAGACAAAAATGAAACGTCCATTCTCATGCAGCAAATTTGTGAATCTATTTCCACAGAATAATCATCGAGGTCTATCATCCGGTATTATCATCATCATCAGCCGTATGACGTCCACTGCTGAACATAGGCCTCCCGCAAAAATTTCCAGATGGACCTGTCAAAAGCGGCCTGCATCCAGCGCGTTCCTGCAGCCGTTACCAAGTCATCGGTCCACCTTGCAGATGGACGGCTGACGCTACGCTTGCCAGTACGTGGTCTCCACTCGAGAAATTTTTTGTCCCATCTGCCGTCAGTTCTTCGAACTATGTGCTCTGCCCATTGCTACTTCAGCTTGCTTATTCGTTGGGCTATGTCAGTGACTTTCGTTCTTTTATGGATTTCCTTATTTCTGATTCGATCGCGTAGAGAAACACCTAGCAAAGCCCTTTCCATAGCTTGCTGTGTGACCGTGAGCCGTTTTAGGTGGCCCATAGTCAGAGGCCACGTCTCAGTGCCATATGTCACCACTGGTAACACATATTGATTGAAGACCATTGTCTTCAGGCATTGAGGTATTTTGGACGAGAAGACCTTGCTTAGTTTCCCGAAAGCTGCCCATCCGAGCTGGATTCGCCGATTGATCTCTTTCTCAAAGTTGGACTACTCGACCTAAATAGACGTACTCGTCTAAAACTTCGAGAATTGAGCTCCCAACGATAATCGGGGTTGGCACAACATGAACATTTGACATGATCTTGTCTTGTCCATGTTCGTCCTGAGACCCACCCGTTGAGAAACTCGGTTGAGGTCACAGAGCATTGTGCTCAGACCCTCTAGCGATTCTGCCAATACGCCAATGTAATCGGCAAAACGAAGGTGAGTGATGTATTCGCCATTGATGTTGATGCCGAGTCCTTTCCAGTCCAAGAGCTTGTAAGCATCTTCCAACGCGGCAGTGAACAGTTTCGGAGAGATAACATCTCCCTGTCTCACGCCTCTGTGTAGTGGAATAGCCTTCGAACTCTGTTCTTGTACTCGGACCTACATGGTGGCGTTTTATACAAACACCTCAACACTTCGATGTACCGTTGATCAATGTGGCACCGCTGTAGAGACTGCAGGACAGCCCAGGTCTCGATCTAATCGAAGGCTTTCTCATAGTATATGAACGCTAAGCAAGTAGCAAGTTATACTCCCCAGTTTTTGGTATAACTTGCCGCAGATTATGGATGTGGTCTATGGTACTATAACCTTTCCAAATCCAGCTTGTTCGAGAGGCTGGAAGTCATCTAGCCTGCGCTCGAGACGATTCGTGATGACTCTTGAGAACAGCTTGTAAACATGGCTCAAGAAGATGGGCCTGTAATTCTTCAAAAAGGCGTTATCACCTTTTTTTTAAGAACAATACCACCACACTCCTGATCCATGCCTCGGGCGTAATACCCTGGAGTAGAACGAAGTTGAATAGCTTTTGAAGGAATGTAAGAGTCCAGTATCACAGAGTTAAAAATACAGTTAAAAATATAGATATATATTTTTAACTGTATCACTTTCACATGGAGTATAAAACAATCTACGACACTTTAGATAGCATCACTTTTTCTATACTTTGACTAGTTGCGCTCCGCGGTATTAGTCGTGGACTAAATTACCGCAGGAATACTATTCGGAATAAAAGTTAGTCTATGTACTAATTCAGGGTCCCAACTACTGCTATATAAAATTTCATCAAAATTGGTCCAGCCGTTTGAGCGTGAAGACGTAACAAACATGCACACACACTTTCTCACAAAATTACGCCATTATAATATTAGTGTGATTACAAATTGGGCACAGTGACACCATATTGGTAACATGTTGATACTATGAATAAAATATAATTAATTGGATGTGTATAAAACGTCACGGCTGCTCTCAGCCAATCCGATCTGAATCTGACTGTTTGCTGTGCTCTGATTGGCTCATTCAAATCGGATCAACATTTTCCGTAACTATCGCAAGGTGGATTTGTATATCGGATCAACTTCGGCAAACGTTAGTAAGAAGTCCCGTGAGTGTAGATGTTGATCCGGTTGGAGCCACATTAGTTACCAGAAATGCATATTGGATCAACAAAAGGCGGCGGATCAACATAGATTTTTGGATCAACAAAGTGCTCGCGTGAAGTCGCGTCTGATCAACATTTACCGTCAAGAGATCTCTATATATATATATATATATATATATATATATATATATATATATATATATATATAGAGATCTCTTGATATATATATATATATATATATATAGAGATCTCTTGATCTATGTTGATCCGGCGCCTTTTGTTGATCCAATATGCATTTCTGGTAACTAATGTGGCTCCAACGGGATCAACATCTACACTCACGGGACTTCTTACTAACATTTGCCGAAGTTGATCCGATATACAAATCCACCTTGCGATAGTTACGGAAAATGTTGATCCGATTTGAATGAGCCAATCAGAGCACAGCAAACACTCAGATTCAGATCAGATTGGCTGAGAGCAGCCGCGGCGTTTTATACACATCCAATTAATGATATTTTATTTATAGTATCAACATGTTACTAATACGGTGTCACTGAGCCCAATTAGTAATCACACTACTATTATAATGGCAAAAGTTTGTGAGAAAGTGTGTGTGCATGTTTGTAACGTCTTCACGCTCAAACGGCTGGACCAATTTTGATGAAATTTGATATAGCCGTAGTTGACACCCTGAATTAGAACCTAGACTAACTTTTATTCCGAATAGTATTCCTGCGGTAATTTAGTCCACGACTAATACCGCGGAGCGCAACTAGTCAAAGTATAAAAAAAGTGATGCTATCTAAAGTGTCGTAGATTGTTTTATACTCCATGTGAAAGTGATAATAAACTCATTTGCAAAAAAAACGGGCACCTAAGCAATGAACCATTTCAAATGTTACTATTGGTTTGTTTGATAATTATAGGTAGTTTTACTTTCACAATTTTGTAAATTAATAAGCAAATAATCGTTTTCATCAGTATTATCATAAAATTTTGATAAAATTTATGGGTTTTAATGCTAAAGTTCACTAGTAGTGTATGCTCGCTAGTAGTGCATATGCTCGTGAAGTAAAAGTTAACAAAGATTTTTGTTTGTTTTTTCTTTAATAAAGTAAAAGCAGATAAATGTTTAGTATCGAGTGTGACCCCCTCTAGCTGAAATCACAGCTTGAATTCGTCTGGGTATGCTAGCGAGGATATCCCGGATACTTGCTTGCGGAATACGTTCCCACTCCGCGGTAATCACATTCTTCAGCTCTCTGATGGTTGGCGGAGCCGGTTGTACTGATCTCACGCGTCGTTTCAGAACGTCCCAGACATGCTCTATAGGATTGAGGTCGGGACTTCGAGCTGGCCAATCCAAACGACGAATGCCGACCTCTTGCACATACGCTTCCACATCGCCAGACCGGTGGTCGCGAGCGTTGTCGTCCATAAAAATTGAGTCTTCGCCTAAAGCGGCCAATGCGGGTTGTGCATGAGGAATAAGAACTTCCGTTATGTATCGATGTCCAGTCAGTGAGCCGTTTTCAATGAAGACTAACTCTGTACGATCCATTGAATTTATTCCTGCCCAAAACATAATAGAGCCCCCACCATAAGGTGTGATTTCTTCAAAACAAGCCTCTGCAAAGCATTCTCCTCGTCTTCGTAGCACTCGCCGACGTCGATCTTCACCGAACAGAGATATCCTGGCTTCATCGGAGAACAATACCCTATTCCAGTCTTCTTGAGTCCATGACTCACAATTTCGAGCAAACCTAAGCCTGGCAACTCTGTGCTCACGGAGTAACTTAGGGCCGCGGGCCGGGCGATGACTGCGTATATTGGCCGCGAGCAGCCTCCTCCTGACCGTCCATAGACTAATATGCACATTTCTTACTTCTTCGAGGTTGTTCTTAAGGTCCACATACGAAGACTTGCGATTTCTCAATGCGCGACTCACAAGAAAACGATCATCCCGTGGTTGGGTACATGGTTTTCTTCCAGAACCAGGCCTTCTCTCGACGGAACCGGTGTCTTGATAGCGCTGCCAGGTCCTTTGAACCGTCGAGCGACTCACACTTAGCCTCTGAGCCACGAAGCATTGGCTGCAGCCCTCTTCGAGCAGCGCAATAATTTTGGTAGCTTTTACCACTTTCTCTAACATTATTGAGACAGCTAAACAGCAATAAATAAACAGCAATAAATGAAGCTTTGACAATTAAGAATATGAAATAAATTCATAAAAATTTACTAAAAGTTATGAAAACCGATATTATCTTTTGGAACTTCGCACCAAAAATGTAGGATAAAAAGTGGTTTTCTGTAAAAACGAGCATCAAACGAAAATTTTAATTTAGAACGTACTGTTTTAAACACCACGGCATTTTTAAAACCGGCCAGTAACATGTACAAATGATTGAAATCATTTTGGTACCGTATTTTTTTAAAAAAGAATTAAAATCCAAACCGCCCGTTTTTTTTGCAAATGAGTGTATATCTATATTTTTAACTGTATTTTTTACTCTGTGATACCGGACTCTTACATTCCTTCAAAAGCTATTCAACTTCGTTCTGCTCCAGGGTATTACGCCCGAGGCATGGATCAGGAGTGTGGTGGTATTGTTCTTAAAAAAAAGGTGATAACGCCTTTTTGAAGAATTACAGGCCCATCTTCTTGAGCCATGTTTACAAGCTGTTCTCAAGAGTCATCACGAATCGTCTCGAGCGCAGGCTAGATGACTTCCAGCCTCTCGAACAAGCTGGATTTGGAAAGGTTATAGTACCATAGACCACATCCATAATCTGCGGCAAGTTATACCAAAAACTGGGGAGTATAACTTGCTACTTGCTTAGCGTTCATATACTATGAGAAAGCCTTCGATTAGATCGAGACCTGGGCTGTCCTGCAGTCTCTACAGCGGTGCCACATTGATCAACGATACATCGAAGTGTTGAGGTGCTTGTATAACAACGCCACCATGTAGGTCCGAGTACAAGAACAGAGTTCGAAGGCTATTCCACTACACAGAGGCGTGAGACAGGGAGATTTTATCTCTCCGAAACTGTTCACTGCCGCGTTGGAAGATACTTACAAGCTCTTGGACTGGAAAGGACTCGGCATCAACATCAATGGCGAATACATCACTCACCTTCGTTTTGCCGATTACATTGGTGTATTGGCAGAATCGTTAGAGGGTCTGAGCACAATGCTCTGTGACCTCAACCGAGTTTCTCAACGGGTGGGTCTCAGGACGAACATGGACAAGACAAGATCATGTCAAATGTTCATGTTGTGCCAACCCCGATTATCGTTGGGAGCTCAATTCTCGAAGTTTTAGACAACACGTCTATTTAGGTCGAGTAGTCCAACTTTGAGAAAGAGATCAATCGGCGAATCCAGCTCGGATGGGCAGCTTTCGGGAAACTAAGCAAGGTCTTCTCGTCCAAAATACCTCAGTGCCTGAAGACAATAGTCTTCAATCAATGTGTGTTACCAGTGGTGACATATGGCACTGAGACGTGGCCTCTGACTATGGGCCACCTAAAACGGCTCACGGTCACTCAGCAAGCTATGGAAAGGGCTTTGCTAGGCGTTTCTCTACGCGATCGAATCAGAAATAAGGAAATCCATAAAAGAACGAAAGTCACTGACATAGCCCAACGAATAAGCAAGCTGAAGTAGCAATGGGCAGAGCACATAGTTCGAAGAACTGACGGCAGATGGGACAAAAAAATTCTCGAGTGGAGACCACGTACTGGCAAGCGTAGCGTCAGCCGTCCATCTGCAAGGTGGACCGATGACTTGGTAAAGGCTGCAGGAACGCGCTGGATGCAGGCCGCTTTTGACAGGTCCATCTGGAAATCTTTGCGGGAGGCCTAATGTTCAGCAGTGGACATCATACGGCTGATGATGATGATGATGATAATACCGGATGATAGACCTCGATGATTATTATAAATGATTATTAGAAGCCCCCGCGCACCGAAGGACGCCCTCGGCGTCAACGGCAGCATGAAGCCTACCTGCCACACTACCGTCCATCACGGGGGTCGCAGCAATGTGCTAAAAACACGCACAAAACTAAAGACGGACAGCCCCCTGCCGCCCGCCCGCGACCCCCGGTGGCCCCTATTAGTCGCCTTTTACGAGAGGCAGGGGATATCGTGGTGGAATTTTCCAAACGCCCCCAATCCACAGGGTGGAAGACGCCGGTCAGTCGTCCACCCGGCGCCTCCTACGCCTCGTTTCGCGGTGGGACGGATCACCGCGCCTCCGATCCCTCTCGGCATTCTCCTGCTGCAAGAGGACCATCTCACAGAAGTGCGCCACCGCACGCCAAGACCTCCGGCTATCGACCATGGAAGCGACCACGACCGGCAGCGTGAAGTCTCCTCCGACGACTGCTCTGAGAGCTAGTATTATACTAAACTTTACCTTATAAGAGACTGAAATCTCAATGTTAAGAAGTTCAAAATAGCGACCTTTTTTCTTAAGTCTTATATTAGATTTGTCTTTTACTATCAATGACATGCCCAAGTATCGATTTTGACATCAATTGTCCTTAAAACAAATTCAAAATGGCGCCACTTTTTTCAATTATAACATGCTCAGGTATCGATTTTGAGGTCGATTGGCCTTAAAAATAAGAAATTCAAAATGGCAGCCACTTTGTTCATTTCTAAAATTGGATCTGCCCTTTGTGTTTCAGTACCTATTCGTCAATTTTGGCTCCGGATCAACTTAGTCAAAGTAAATGTCGCATATAAGTTAAATATATTCTGGATCAAAGTAATCACATTCAGTATCATTTTTTTGACCGTTAATGGATCCACAAATGTTGGTCAAAACGTCGACGAGTATGTTGAAAATCTGTAAGTGCAGATCCACCGACGTCACACGCGCATCAAGCACGGATCAAAGTATATCAGTTTGCGAGACTCGGAGCTGAGCAAACACGTGAAATAGGTGGATCAACATTTGTTCTAACTTCACACTGGAGCAACATTTACCGTAAATCCGTCATTATATATATATATATACTTCACTAATAATAAGTAACTGATAGATACTAACATATCTGATAAGACGAAACACTAATAAGTATAGTATGGCGGAAAACCAGTTTTCACTAGGCTTATGCTACGTGACTTCTAGTGTATATGTTCTTGACTTACGACTTATTCTATTGAATGGAATAATAAGTTCTTAATCTATATTTCCACCTACCGGTATCTCACTCCAACATGGCGTCGGCGCTACACATATTGTAGAATAGATTTAGCTAAGTTTTATGACCGGCCGCGTACCTGACACCAACCTGCCTGACGTCAATCCTCATGGAGGATTCCCATTCCAGGCAGCTCATGTTAACACTGGGATAACATGTTGCCTGGCCTGGGAATCGAACCCAGGATCTCTTACTTCACAGCCTGATTACGCTAATAGTTAATTATCATAGGGAAAGAAAAACAAATATGTAACATTTATATATATTTTTAAATAAACTCATTTGCAAAAAAAACGGGCACCTAAGCAATGAACCATTTCAAATGTTAGTATTGGTTTGTTTGATAATTATAGGTAGTTTTACTTTCACAATTTTGTAAATTAATAAGCAAATAATCGTTTTCGTCAGTATTATCATAAAAATTTGATAAAATTTATGGGTTTTAATGCTAAAGTTCACTAGTAGTGTATGCTCGCTAGTAGTGCATATGCTTGTGAAGTAAAAGTTAACAAAGATTTTTGTTTGTTTTTTCTTTAATAAAGTAAAAGCAGATAAATGTTTAGTATCGAGTGTGACCCCCCTCTAGCTGAAATCACAGCTTGAATTCGTCTGGGTATGCTAGCGAGGATATCCCAGATACTTGCTTGCGGAATACGTT
This sequence comes from Lapara coniferarum, assembly GCA_949316025.1. Lineage (NCBI taxonomy): Eukaryota > Metazoa > Arthropoda > Insecta > Lepidoptera > Sphingidae > Lapara > Lapara coniferarum. The sequence continues at coordinate 26,568,476 of OX438929.1, forward strand.
CCCACTCCGCGGTAATCACATTCTTCAGCTCTCTGATGGTTTGCGGAGCCGGTTGTACTGATCTCACGCGTCGTTTCAGAACGTCCCAGACATGCTCTATAGGATTGAGGTCGGGACTTCGAGCTGGCCAATCCAAACGACGAATGCCGACCTCTTGCACATACGCTTCCACATCGCCAGACCGGTGGGCGCGAGCGTTGTCGTCCATAAAAATTGAGTCTTCGCCTAAAGCGGCCAATGCGGGTTGTGCACTAGACTAATATGCACATTTCTTACTTCTTCGAGGTTGTTCTTAAGGTCCACATACGAAGACTTGCGATTTCTCAATGCGCGACTCACAAGAAAACGATCATCCCGTGGTTGGGTACATGGTTTTCTTCCAGAACCAGGCCTTCTCTCGACGGAACCGGTGTCTTGATACCGCTGCCAGGTCCTTTGAACCGTCGAGCGACTCACACTTAGCCTCTGAGCCACGAAGCATTGGCTGCAGCCCTGTTCGAGCAGCGCAATAATTTTGGTAGCTTTTACCACTTTCTCTAACATTATTGAGACAGCTAAACAGCAATAAATAAACAGCAATAAATGAAGCTTTGACAATTGAGAATATGAAATAAATTCATAAAAATTGACTAAAAGTTATGAAAACCGATATTATCTTTTGAACTTCGCACCAAAAATGTAGGATAAAAAGTGGTTTTCTGTAAAAACGAGCATCAAACGAAAATTTTAATTTAGAACGTACTGTTTTAAACACCACGGCATTTTTAAAACCGGCCAGTAACATGTACAAGTGATTGAAATCATTTTGGTACCGTATTTTTTTAAAAAAGAATTAAAATCCAAACCGCCCGTTTTTTTTGCAAATGAGTGTATATTGTGACGGAAAATACCATGGAGGCAGTCAAATACAGTAGTGCGCCATTATCAAAAACAAAATATGTCAGCACAACTATTGATATCATTGCTTTTTAACAATCATAAAAGGTTTTAAAAGATTATCTAACTTTTGCAAGCTATAGGTATCTATTTGGAATAGTAGTCCGGTCAATTTAGACATTCGAAGTTACATAAAGTCCCAACAAGCTGAATTTCTGTGAAATTGTTCAAAACATAATTATAAACAATGTCTAGAAGTTCCCCATCATTCCCCTGTAAGGAAAAAAAAATATTCAAGGTCAAAGGTAAAAAAAATGAGTTTTTCGCGATTTTCAGCAAAACGGTAAGTTTTATCATAAAAGTACCTCAGATAAAAATTGTAGATCATAAAATTATCTATAAAAAATTTATCAATACTTTTTTCTTACGAGCCACCGTTTCTGAGATATAACGATTCAAAAAGTTATAAAAGTTGTTATCGTCATAATATGCACACGTTTCCACGCCACCTATGAGGTAGTGTACTTAGCGCGTTTTTTTAACGTGGTTTCCCCAGTAGGCTCTAATATATTGTTGACCAACTTCCAACCCCAGTCTGTAGGGTCTAGCTGATAACCAAGCCACACTTGAATTTGGTAATATACTCGAAAAAGACGTTGGTGAGCAGCAACTGAGGTTGGAGGAAGACAAGCTAATTGAACTTATTTTTTATTTTTAGTATTTTTAACGAAACATGCATATCGATGCTTAGTTTTTTTAGGAGCTCCGTACATAGAAAGAAGAAAGCGGATGCCGTTGGTAATAACTTCTTGTTCAGTTGAATTACTCTTTTTAAAAACTTCAGCACATTGCATTAAATCTTGTTTTTCAAACATTTTGAAAACTGCTGTTTTACCCCTCCTGTAAAATGCAGATGTCGTATCACAGCCAGTTATTGCGTGTTAAAATAGTACATGATCTTGACACTTTACAAAAGTATATAAACTTTTTGATGAATATATTTCTGATTGATGCTGAGCTTTTGCTGGTTTTAAGACAAAAATAGTTTTTTCAGTTGGCGTTCGAGCAGTGAGTAATACAAGTAAGTCAACCGCCTAGCCTTCAAAAACGACGAAAAAATCTAAAAACCCAAAAATAATTTAATAGTGAATAAATATACGATAGCATTACTTATATACTGGTAACCAATTCTGAAGTCAGTGCCTATTTTTTGTTAAAAAGGTTTTTATTTGTTGCTTTTTTGTGTTAGTAAGAAATATACCGCCTCGACGGTGTAGTTGTATTGCACACGCGGTATGACTATCGCGCTGACGTGTTACGCCTCTGCCTACCCCTGAAAACGTAAAAGGCGTGATGTTATTTACGCGAAAACACTAAACAATAAATTACTTCATAAGATTTGCAAAAAAACGATGTGTGGGCCTATAAAATTTGAGCGTTGCCCTCGATTTCTCCAGGACCCAATCACCAGATCTAACTAACTTGACCCCCCCTGCTCAAGACTAACGGTATATCATTTATTATAGCAGGTATAAGACCCTAGCCACGCACACAATAGAACAAGAGACAGATGTCTCGAAGTTACACTGGCTTAAAGATTAAGGGACTGGGTTTCGTTATACATGATATTCTTATAGTTAAAACTTATGTATATTTTATACTGTAAGTATAAGTTACAATGACCGATAGATAATATTTAAACATTTAATATATAATACACACACACACACTCACGCCTGTTTTCCCCGAAGGGGTAGGCAGAGGCGCGACTAGTGCACCCACTTTTCGCCGTTATTCCGTCCCATGCTGTGATAGGGGGCGAGCCTATCGCCATATCGGGCACAAATTCCAGACTCCGGGCTGATACTGAATAGAAAAACTCAATATCACTTTGTCCGACCCGGGGATCGAACCCGAGACCTCAGCTTTGCAGTCGTACTGTAATACAACTACGCCACCGAGGCAGTCAATTATATTATATTTATGAATTGTAGTAAAACCCGTACAAATAAAGAAACAAATTATAAATGACGGCGCTAATCATTTTCCCTCATCCTCACTATATCGCTGTTGGTTCTTTCACATCGGTGCACTGCAGGCATAGCAAGGAATTTCTGCGTATTATCCATAATGGTAATATGTTATGAATGTCTTGATAATTTCAGATTTTTATGGTATTTTCCACATGAAATATGTAATCTGTGTCAACTTTAAAAGATGGTTTTAGTAGGCAATAGGCACACGTTTATAAAAAAAAAATGCTTGCCCAAATATTTTTAGTGAGCAAGCAATAAGCTTGTTTCTATTTTATTAAAAATACAGTCCAGACATGTTTTGCTGATTTTAGTTTTTGTCAATGTCAAGAAGCCATTCGTGTTTTTTTTTGGAACCGTTTATATTTTTTATACCAGTTATTTGGAGTTTGGTCATAGTTACTATGTGAAAGATATTATTTTATAACTATGTTTTTGTATAATGATTGATATATTTAATCCATATACATATAATAGATTAAAGTACAAGCGCATTTAATGTGCATATTTTTTTATTCCATTTAAAAGGGGAATTTATCATAAATTGGCATCATTTCGCCATATTGGCAGTAGGGTTGCTTTTCGCAACAATTAAACAATTTTTATTCTATATCTTTAAAACCCCCATTCGCTTATGACTGAAATAAATACAAGTGAAATAATAATTAAAATAATGATTTTTCATAAATATTTGGTTAAGACGCATGACTGACGCAAAGATAGCCCGGTTTTGGGCATTCTCCTTTCAATACAATTTATAGAGTGCGTAATCCAAACATCTTCACGCTGCGTGTGTTCGTCAATAACACGTCTTTTTATAACCCTATAGTCAGAATGTGTCGTCTATATAATATAACTGTTTTGCATTAAAACAAAACAATTATTATGTGTTGAAGAAAACACACAGCATTGAGATGAAGAACGCAATCATTTGATTCGGTTAATCCAAAGATAATGTCAGTTCAATACATACCAGAATGTCCAATCTTGTTTCCCACAATTGCACCAGAAGGCGCTGCTCTACTTTCGAGCGCAACTCTAGCTGTCAACTCATAAAGTCTTCATCACCAGCAAGATCCTTGTACTAATGCTGTGTGTTTTCTTCAACACATAATAATTGTTTTGTTTTAATGCAAAACAGTTATATTATGTGTCTCCAAAAACACACAGCATTGAGATGAAGACCTGTTTGATATCTGCTGGTGTAATACAATCGACGCTATGTGAATATAAAAAGAAATAATTCACATGATTTGTGAATGTACTATTTTTTCTTCTAGAATTGTTTATGAAAAACTCCATAAAACAAACTTAACAAAAAGAAAGCTTGGATAAAAACTAAAAAACTCTTATTAGTTATTTGTCATATTAAGAGATCATAGTAATAATAATTAAATTTTAAACACTTTATAGTTAAGTGGTACCTTATACACTCAAATCAAGAGTATCATGAGAAATGAGATCAAAAATTTATAAAAACAAAAAATTATACATTGAAACACTTTAAAAATTATCCTACAGTAAAACATCAGTATGAACACTGAGTCTGTAAATCTCCTGACAAGATATCTTTCAATAAAGTGCTTACAGATTCCCGGTTAGCTCTTTTCAGAATATCTTCCATTATAATATTCATATTATACTACCCTTTTGATGCTACCGTTGATAGAATACTAGGTATACTGCTAAGCTGGGGCCTCATTGCGGCTACAATATTTTATAAATGGATGTGTACTTGGCTGTTGTCTATGTATATACAATGTATTATTTGTAGTCAAATTAAACTTTTACTTCTATTTTATCTATCTATCTATCTACACAGAAATGCATGAATAGTAATTTGTTTAAAAATACAAATATTCAGCCAGCCACTCTGGTATTTGATGCTAATTTAACAGTTTCTATGACTGGTATAAAAAATAAAATAAAACATTTTTATGTCATTTAACTGCTCTGAGAGTTGAGACACATAATTTAGTTCTTTCACCTGAGTAGCTGAGATTATAATATGGGTTCTGGATACCTATTTAGCAACTGCCTGATAGTCTGGACACAGCTGTTTGTTCTTTACCCAGATCTTGGCCCATGAACCAGCCTGAGCAGAGTGGTAATCTCTTCCCCAACAGTTCCAAAATGGGGATCAGGGTATGAAATACATAGCCTGAAGTTAGTTATGATGTACTAGTGGTATTTATAATAAATCATGTGTTTGAAAATTATCATAGGTTATATATAGAAAAAATCTAGGATTTGTTGGATGACTCTTGATAACTTTTTTTTTTTTTTTTTTACAGTAGTTATACAAGCATCTAACATCATTAATTTGTGTAATAAAACAGTACTGCCTGCAAATTAAAATCAAGCTGCATCATGACTAGACCTTATGTCTTTTGATTTGTTATCATTGCACTAGACTAACAATTTTCTATTTGGACACTAAAGGTGGATAAGGTGGCGAAAGACCACTTTTCCTTAAATAAGTGATTTCTCTTCTCCTAGCTCCAAATAGCTATGCTCCACCCCCCCAGTTTTGCCTGATGAGACATTTTGTCAAGAACCTTCCGCAGGTTCAATCAATAAGAACCTTCCGCAGGTTCAATCACTAAGAACCTTCCGCAGGTTCATAAAAATAAAATAAATAAAATAAAATACTTTATTCATCACGTAGGCGAACATAGTTGCACTTATGATATGTCAAGATACATTCAATTAATAATAATTATTACAAATAGTCACTTATATAACTAAAGACACATTTAAAGGGAGCAAAATCAATGTAAACTAAATATAAAGAAGCCAAGCTCGGGCTGGCAGGAAAGAGATAAAAAAAGAATATTTTTTATTAAAATTAAAGGGAGGCACGCGTCGCGATCCTCACCGGTGAGGACACTACAGGCCCTAGCCTAGCTAACCTACCAGCCTTTCACTAGCTACCTAAGCGATGACTACCCGAAGAAGAAAGGCAGAAAGAAACTCCGGGCTTAATTTTTTGTCATCAATTGTCCATTGAATCTTTATATGATATATTTTTTTCTTTTTTTTTTTTTTTCCAAGTCTTTTGCATACAAAGTCAGATTAGTTATATAAGCTAATGCACACACATCACCGTTAAATAAGGATAAAATACAATTGAAGGAAATTTACAAACACAAAACACTATACCTTCAAAATAAAATGAGAGACCACAAATAAATAATTATAATTAAACGGTGTAAAACGTGCATACGCCTACATTTACAAACATAATTTTTGTTGATTTATTATCTGAATTTAAACATCAATACGCACAATTAAAATAATTTATAAGTTTAATAACAGGCAAGCGCAACACAATGATCGGTCGGTCGTCATTAACAAAATGATAATATGTCAACGCGAGAATAATAATATAATGATTATAAAATGTCAAATAATAATTTAATATTAATTATAATGTCAATATTGTAGATGGATACACCTAACATATTTAATGCAATCAACATCTAATATGTGTTAACATGGTTCGGTATTGTGTGCAGGACTAATTTTCCAAACTGTCTGATCATCAAGATAATCCGATACATTATAATACCCCTTAGACATTAACTGGCGCTTAACGTAACATTTGAATTTGTGTCCGGGTAGACTGGTTATTTCGGAGGGAAGTTTATTATAAAATTTAATTCCATTTGCTAAATATGATTTACTCGTTTTACAGAGCCTAAAATTTGGAACAACTAGTTTATTCTTATTTCTAGTGTTCAGACAGTGCAAGTCACTGTTTTTCATGAAAGTACTAAGGTTTTTGCGGACATACATAATATTCTGAAAAATGTATTCGGCCGGCAAAGTCAGTATATTGATCTCCTTAAACAGTTCTCTAAGAGAATCGCGAGAGCAGAGGTTATAAATAGCACGAATAGCTCGCTTCTGTAAGATAAAAATGGTCTGCAGATCTGCAGAAGAACCCCACAGAAGAATGCAATATGACATAATACTGTGGAAGTAAGCAAAATATACCAATCTTGCCGTAGCCACGTCAGTTAAATGTCTAATTTTCCTAATAGCAAAGACGGCAGAACTCAATTTGCTTGCAATTTTTTTAATATGGGGTCCCCATTGCAATTTATTATCGACTGAGACCCCGAGGAAGACCGTTGAGGGTACTAGATCTAGTTTATTCCCGTCTAAATCAATATTTACTTCATTTTTATTGTTGAGTAACGAGAATCGGACACATTTAGTTTTCGCCGCATTTAAAAGTAAATTATTCGCAGAAAACCAGTCGGAAATCAATTTGAGTACTTTACTTGGCTCTGTAAGATGCTCTTCCCTTCTATTTACCTTAAATGTTAACGAAGTATCGTCAGCGAATAACACAACTTCAGCCATATTGTTAACCATATAGGGAAGATCATTTATATAAACCAGAAATAAAAAAGGACCCAAAATGGACCCTTGGGGAACCCCAATCCTAACTAAGGACCCTGCAGAGAAGACGTTGTCGATAAACACTTGTTGTTTCCGATCTGTTAAATATGAAGATATTAGATTTAGCGCGTTTCCCCTAATACCATAATAACAAAGTTTTAAAATAAGGGTACTGTGATCGACGCAATCGAATGCCTTGGAAAGATCACAAAACACCCCTAGAGCATCCCGTGATTCCTCCCAAGCATTCAAAACAGCTCTAACTAAAGCACGTCCAGCATCTTGTGTAGACCTGCCTTTTGTAAATCCAAACTGCCTATCATGTAATATTCTATTTTTATTAAAGAACACCAGCATTTGATTAAGCAATATTTTTTCAAATACTTTACTTAAAGCTGGTAAAATAGAGATAGGCCTATAATTAGAAGGAGTGTTTGAGCAACCTGCTTTAAAAATTGGCACTACTTTACTAATCTTCATAAGATCAGGAAATATGCCGTCTCTAATGCAGGAATTAAAAATATTAGCAAGGATTGGGGCGATGCTAACTATTACTGACTGCAACGCTTTAACAGACAGACCCCAAAGATCTTCAGTGCTTTTCATGTGTAGGCTCTTAAACACTTTTATGATATCATATTGTGTAACAAACTCAAATTTGAAATTAGGTATTGATAAATCTAAATTGCGTTTTAAAAATGATTCGGCTGCTCCTGGTGAGGATGGCAGACAATTTGTTGTCTCAAACGGTATATTAGTAAAATAATGTTCAAAGTAATTAGCCGTAATATTTGTATCTGAAACTAGTTCGTCATTAATGTTCAATACAATCTTGTCATTAGACTTAGTTTTGCCAGTTTCAGTGTTAATAATTTTCCAAGTTGTTTTAATTTTATTGTCAGAGTTTTTAATATTACTACTAATATAAGCAGCCTTAGCATACTTACATACAATTCACTCAATCACTAAGAACCTTCTGCAGGTTCAATCACTAAGAACCCTCCGCAGGTTCAATCACTAAGAACCTTCCGCAGGTTCAATCAATAAGAACCTTCCACAGGTTCATTATTTGAATAATAGTGATTAATGTTGTTTACTAGTGAGATTCAATAAAAAAGAACTTTCTGCAGGTTCATTATTTGAATTATGCATGTTAATTTTCTCACCTACTAGTGAGGTTCAATCAATAACAACCTTTAGCAGGTTTATAATTTGAATTATGTATGTTAATGCTCTCACTTACTAGTGAGGTTTAATCAATAAGAACCTTCCGTAGGTTCATTATTTGAATTGGGTGAGTTAGTGCTTTCACTTAATAGTGAAGTACATACTACTACCACTACGCCTACTGTTTAAGGCGCTAAAAAGCACTGTGTCAATTTAATTGCCTATTATATATCCCTTCTGCACAGTTTAAATATGCAGGGACCTTGGGGTTCATGTGGGTGGCAGGCAACCCCCGTTGGCAATGTAATAAAACAGTATATAAAGTAAACAGTACATATTGCCAACCCATAATTATTTATAATTTGGGTTTGTGTAAACCTGTACAATAGTGGTATATTTTCTGTCAAATATTCGGACTTGACCTGAACTTCTAAGACAACCACCCTTTTTATTATAAAAAGTTGCCTCCGAGGCTGTTGGTAATAAGTGCCATTGTAGGTAGGTCCATCTCTTCAGAGATGATTTGCACCACTGTTTAGTCTGCTTGGTACCTATCAAGTAACAATGATGTCAATTTTATATATAGAGTGAACGCCACCTTACACAACCTATTGGTAATGTCCACTTGGTTGGGATTTTATGTTAAGAGGCACTGACCACTGCTGGTACTACTGAGCATTAGAACATTATGTGGCTAATTCTTGAGCAGCTGCTCACATATTTTTTTTTTTTTTTTCTTTTTTGCATAGTAGAGTTTTACTGTTCTCCACTGTATCAAACCATCATTTAAGTTCCTGAGGTACTCCGTGAGGCAGTATCATTCTTTGGTCTCACAATGTGAATTCTTAAGAAAATAACTGTGTCTTGCAACAGTGTTTTACAGTACAGTCACTAATGGACTATTGCATGGTTTGCAAGGTTGATGCCTGCTCAATATACTTTGAAGTCAATTCAGAATATAGCTATTTAGCTGTAAAATGTTAGGTTGTTACAATTGATAATTAACATACCAAACCCAAGATTTCAAGGTTGCAAGCATCTCCGAGATCTTTGCAGCCTGCTTGGGTTTTTTTTTTTTTTTTTTTTTTTTTTAATATGCAGGTGAACCTTATTACCATATACATATTTGTTCCCTCTCTAGTGTAGGGTTTCTACAACCCAGTTCATAATTACTGCAAATTGTACATGGAGTTCAAGATAGGCCAAATCAAAAGTAGGTTAATTGGGCAATCTCTCCATTCTAAGTAACCAATGAAGGAGTGCACTTCCGCAATGCTTAGATAAAAAAGAGGGTGACGTTAACATAAAGTAGTACTAACCCAGGAGAAAATCTTTAACATCTCTCTCAGAGGTACAATTAATATAATGATAATAGCTGTTATGAAAAATATATTATCTTACTGCAAGGAATTGACCTTCTCTGCAAGTGAGAGGTTATAGGCCTTTGACCACCATATTGGTTTAGCGCTAGTTTGCAAACTTCACAACACACCAATTACTTTTTTGTAGAATTCTTAGGAAGGTACTTGTACTTTGTAGCTTGCATTGATAAGGCCGCTCTATTATACACCATAGTATATTTAAGAAAATTGTATAATATTCAATTATTTTTCTGTTAAAATGGTTACAATAAAGAATATTTGTATTGTAGGTAATTCAGATGAGGTCCATGTATGAGTGCAAATAAATGGCAATTAAGCACCTGTTTTATTTTTTGAGTAATTGGCAGAGGGCTAATATATCTATTAATTCACCCTGTAAGGCTTAAAAAATCCTTTCTCATCTGAAGTTCCCTGATAGGCCTGGTATTATCATTAATGTTACTGTGACAAAAGAAGACTAGCAAAAACAAAACTTTTAACACAACAAATCCAGAAAGTTACTGTAAGATAGACAGTAGTGTCTCTATATATTATACACAGGCAGTTTTGAAGCTGGTATATCATACAGTAAGGTAATTCTAAACCTGATATATTGGTTTGTTTAAGATCTGATTGTGTGGGCACATATTAGTCCCAGTTTCTTTATCTTTATTATTATTCAATAATTTGAAATAAAATATGTAAGCCAAATTTGGTTGGCCTCGGAGCTATAATCATTGATTATGCTCATTTATGGACTGCAATTCTATGTGCACTATTGTCAGTTCTACTTTACTACATAATACCATGTATAATCATAGTATTGTAATGGTAATTTAATAATAACCAATAATTTTATAAAAATGCCTTAATATATTACTGGTTTTTAATCCTAAAAACATGATTGAGCTAAGCTTTTCACAACAGATTTGTAGGTTTACTTTGTGTTTATTCTATACATGTGAATGGAATGTCTTTATTTTCATATCAACTATATTCCAGATTGTCCCAAGGCAATATAGGTGTATCTAATAACAGGTTGTCTGGAGCTATCACGAAACCTATTATTGTTAAATGTAACTAACATGTTTATTTTAAAGGGACATATTAAGAAAATTTTGGTAATTGGAGCAAATAGTTTAAGAATAATTAGCTAAATAAAACTGAGTCATTAGCGAGTCGACACGCGTATCTGAACCTTACGCACATGTTTGTGCCTGTTCCTGCGCTAAGAAGTACTCGCACGTTTCATAGATAAGGGTGAAGCTATGCCCTCATATTTCAAGGATGAGGAAGTACCCACTCAATGATATCCGATATGCATGAGTTTCGAGTCGAGACTTGTTCCCCATAAAGTTCCGGGGCAACAAATTGGTGACCTACAGGTACCTATTTTGCATAAGCTTCGGGTCGTGATCTGTTCCCCATCCGAGGCAACATATTCTTGACCGGTACCTATTCTGTTTGCGCTTCTATTTCGCGTGTCGTCTTTACTAAATGGCTCCAAAAACTTACCAAAAATACAATGCTGTGTACAACACACACTTTAACACTTTTGTTGTCACTTATAATTAATATTTGGTAAATGTTTGGTAAAGTTTTAATTTGATTAATAACTTTACCGAACTGATCTGTTCGAATCAAAACGACGCTATGAGTTGACAGCTAGAGTTGCGCTCGAAAGTAGAGCAGCGCCTTCTGGTGCAATTGTGGGAAACAAGATTGGACATTCTGGTATGTATTGAACTGACATTATCTTTGGATTAACCGAATCAAATGATTGCGTTCTTCATCTCAATGCTGTGTGTTTTTGGAGACACATAATGAGCTCTATGTTAAGCATAAAACTGTCGACATAATGAACGAGAAGTTGGGACCGTTCTTACGTAGCATAGGAAATATAAAATTGTAACGTAATAGCAAAAAAAAAAAAAAAAACAAATAAAAAAAATGTTAGTAAAAACCAAACATTAAGAACACTTTTGCAACAATATTATCAGTAAGTACAAGTTTTATTTCAGTTACCGCAGTAAACTCAATTAGGGCATATATTAAGGAAATCAATCCAGATTATAATTTGTAAAATGCTTATGTATTATTTAGGTTTGATTGAATTCTGTGTTATGCCTTTTATATGTAAATAAAAAAAAAAAAAAAAGTAGTTCTTGAGATTAGCGCGTTCAAACAAACAAACAAACTCTTCAGCTTTATAATATTAGTATAGATTTAAGATTTCTTACCCATATGTACGTGTAAGTGCCGTTTTAAAGAACTGCGATTCATAAATTTCTTATCGCATATTTCACAAAGATATGGTTTCTCTCCTGTGTGGGTTCTAATATGACAAAATAAATATCTTTTTTCTGAACATTTGTAGTTGCAGTACTGACATTTGAAAGGTTTATCTCCTGTGTGGTTTCTAATATGACAAACTAAATATCTTTTTTCTGAACATTTGTAATTGCAGTACTGACATTTGAAAGGTTTCTCTCCTGTGTGGGTTCTAATATGACAATTTAAAGTTTCTTTTCGGGAAAATTTGTAGTCGCAATACTGACATTTGAAAGTTTTCTCTCCTGTGTGGGTACTAATATGAAGGTTTAATTTATCTTTTCGGGAACATTTGTAGTCGCAATACTGACATTTGAAAGGTTTCTCTCCTGTGTGGGTTCTAATATGAGTATTTAATCGACACTTTTGTGTACATTTGTAGTCGCAGTACTGACACTTGAAAGGTTTCTCTCCTGTGTGGGTTCTAATATGATGTTTTAAAGTTTGTTTTCGGGAACATTTGTAGGTGCAATACTGACATTTGAAAGGTTTCTCTCCTGTGTGGGTTCTAATATGCATCACTAAATGACGTTTTAGTGCAGTATTGTAATTGCATTGTTCACATTGATACTTTATTTTACCCGTAGCTGGATGTTCCTTTAAATTATCTATTTCTTTAATTTTTCCATGGGTTACAGATTCCTGTATTTTCATGTCAATCTTAATTGGTTCAATAATTACAGGCTTGTGTACATTCATGTGCTTTATAAGTAAAGCTTTGGTATAACACTTTGTACCACATTCATTGCATATAAATTCTTTGTATAAAGACATTGGATTAATTCTTTCATTACATACTATTGATGAAGTATTTTCAATATTTATATTTGTTTTACACGTTTCAGGTGATGATATTTTTTCAGATCTATTTTCTATATTGTTTTTGGTTTTGTCTTGTACGTTATTATCATCCAGTTTAGGTTTTTTGTTTAGAGGTGCACCTTAAACATAAATAAATAATGTATTATTATGTTTGCATTATTTTTAAACACTACCTTCCTTTACTCCTAACTTATGCTCGCAACTTCGTTCATGGAAAACTGATTATCTATAAGAAATTACAAAAAAATTCAATAGGTTTTTGAATAAAAATGCATTAATGTTTGGACTACTAATTCATACTTATTCAGCGTATTTTAGTTAAATTCTGCGGTCCGTTGGGTCTCGTTACAGCTTATAATATTATGGTCTGTGGACTGAGAAGTGTTTTGTTCGAATCCAACTTAGAAAGGTCAGGTAACATTCGAGTCGGCAGGTATATTTTTTATTTAATTATATTACTTTATTGTATGTACATGTACAATAGAAAAATACAGTATATCCACCAGAAATAAAGTACAATTGGCGGTTTTATCACTCAAGGCAATTTCTTACAGCAAACCGTAGCACGAAGACAGGGAAAGGAAAAGAAAGGGCAGTTGAGGTGTACACCATACAAGACAGAATATATTGTGACAAAATCTATAGTAATATTATTAAGCTGAAGAGTTTATTTGTTTGTTTGAACGCCCTAATCTCAGGAACTACTGAACCGATTTTGAAAATTCTTTCGCTAATAGGAAGCTACATAACTCTTGAGTGCTATAGGCTACTTTTTATCCCGGGAAAATATTTTCGTCTCTGAAAAACCTTCATGCAGGCGGAGACGCGAGCACTACTAGTACTTATATATACACACATGTAGATCAATGTAAAAAAAAAGTAGTTAAATAAACACGAATCACTACATAGTATAAAACAATGTCGCTTCCCGCTGTCTGTCCCTAGGTCCCTATGTATGCTTAAATCTTTAAAACTAAGCAACGGATTTTGATGCGGTTTTTTTAATAGATAGAGTGATTCGAGAGGAAGGTTTATATGTATAATACATGCATAATATAGTAGAGAAACATTGATAGTTTAAAAGGTTTCTAATATGATGTGGTAGATAAACACATTTTTTTGCGCTTACATTGCAGACGCTAGCTAAACTCTACGAGATAGATCAAAATAATGTACTACACTTTCGTACACCTTAAAAAGATCTACAAAAAAGTCCGCGATGGTATATGTTTATCTCTTAGGGATAACTCACAGTAACCATTTTTTATCCTTTACTTTTGACGAGAAATAAAGGCTTATTTACGAAGCGATTTTAAGCAATACAGCATTAATCCTTATCCAATTAAGTACCATAAATACATTGTGCATGTAATATAGATGAATATGGCCCTTTACAACATGTAATTTAAATAAATATTTCGAAGATATTACAGATTTAAAATGCAGGGACAAAGCGGTCGCGGCGGTACCGGCCGGGGGGTCGGGGGCGCGTGTCTATAAATGAGAAAGCATGGAGATAGTTTGAGATCCTTAGGAGGACATAGGTTACTTTTATCCCGGAAGAACATAACCCGGGAATTTTATACCGGTTTTTATTTCTCGCAAGTGGGGCCGTCACGGCCTAAGCACTGAACCGATTTCGATGAAATGTGGTAGGTAGATAGTTTCACGCTTTTTTTTTTTTTTTTTGTCCCTGACATTACTCTTTCTAGCCTGACGAGGGTCGGCTTATGAAAGAACACCGGTCTTTTGGGTGAGTGCAGAAGGCGCTCGCAACCCTTGCATAGTTTCACCCGTCAAGCCCCGCTTATATATAGATGTATGCGGAAACCCTATATACTCGGACGCCGGCATCCATCGCGGGGCTTGACGAGTCAAGATCCTGGGACGGACCTGGGCTGTATCTTATTCCGGGAAAAAATAAACCGAGACTTTTATTCCGGAAAATCTTTTTCTGCGAGTAGAACCGCAAGAAAATAAGTATGACGATAGTTTGAAATCCAGAGGAGGACATAGACTACTTTATCCCGGAAGAAAACATAAACCGGTAATTTTATCTCGGTCTTTTTTTCTGGCGAGTGGAGCCGTCACTGTCACGCCACTGAACTGATTGCGATGAAATTTGGAAGGGGCATAGCTTAAGACCCTGGGAAGGACCTAGACTAATTCTTATCTCGGAAAAACTTCACCAATGGATGGAGTGATTCAAGAGGAATGCTTATGTGTATATTACATAAATATTTTGTATGACAAAAAGCTAATTTCAGCATGTAATATGCTTTGCTACCTGAGCGAAGCCAGGGCGGGCCGCTAGTAATATTATAAAGCAAAGAAAGGATGTGGGCATTCCGGCAAAGCAGAATGGGAAACCACTTGAGCTTATTACGAAACTTGGAGATTTGTTATTGACCGTGGCAGACAATTTGAGTCGACACTCTTCAAACATTTATCGCAAATCGTAGGATTCCAACTTAGGCGCACCACAGCGTACCATCCTTCATGTAACGGACATATCGAAAGACTTCGCAGACAGCTGAAGGCCGCCATAATATATCATTCTGGAACAAATTGGGTAGAATCACTTCCTTTGGTATTACTGGGAATAAGAGCAGCTCACAAAGAAGATTTGAAGGCTACTCCAGCTGAGTTGTTATACTGAGAAACACTCAGGTTACCCGGAGAATTATTTCATCCACTAACTATAACAGGAACTACTGGTTCGAATTGAAAAAATCTTTTTGTGTTGAATAGACCATTTATCGAGGAAGGCTTTAGGCTATACAACATCACGATGCAACTATTAGGAGCGAAGAAATAATGGAAAATGTGAAAAAAACGGGGAAATTATTCATCCTTGAGGGCTTCCATTGCGTGCGCTGCGAAAACAGTTCAAGATACCAAAAATATATGTATGAAAGAATTCTTTCTCTTGAAATGATTTTAAAAAATGTCCGGGACAGTATTTGTCCATCTTTTAAGATTAACTCACTAGAACCGTTTTTATTGTAATCAAATTTGGTCGAAATTAATAACTTTGTCTGTCGCGGTTTCACGCCAATACTAATTTAAATGAACCTTGGTACACAGATATTTTAGAACCTGAAAAAGAACATAGGCTACTTTTTATCCCCGTGAAATATAAAACGGGACTCTTATCCCGGAAAAACTCTTTCACGCGGGCGGAGCCGCTGGCAAAAGCTAGTATATATACAAATATGTTTAGATCCTAACAACTTAAATAAGTGCATAAAAAGGGAACATTATAAGTTGCCCACCTTTGAAGAAGTTTCATCTAGAATGGCAGGCTCAACAATATTTAGCAAGTAAAATGCGTCAACTGCATTCTTTCAAATAAAATTGAGTGAAGATAGTGCAAAATTATGTACATTCGCATGATTCCCCATTTGGTAGATTTTGTTTCAAAAGGTTGCCTTATGGATTAACATCGGCACCCGAAGTGTTTCATAGACATTATTCACAAATGTTAGAAGGTATAGAATATACTGCTGTATTTTGTGATGATATCGTAATTTATGGTAAAAATAAAAAAGATCATGATAACAGTTTAAGTGTTAAAAATAGCACAAGAAAATGGTGTTAAGTTCAATATAAATAAATGTGAATTTGGCTTGTCACAAATTAAATACTTAGGTCATATAATACATAAAGATGACATAAAGCCCGATAGCCAAAAAATTCAGTCTACAATTAACCTAAATAAACCAAAACTTTATTTTTTACTTAAAATTAAACATGTAGGTGGTTGTTTCACTTAGGTACTCTCCGTTAATTTTCGCATTTAATATCCATCTTTAAAATTGAAGTAATATTGTAATGTGTAAATTGTAAAATATATATTTAAAAAAAAATGACAAAAGACCTACGCTGAGTTTCTTGGTGCTTCTTCTCAGGTCAGTGGGCTTTTCCGAAGCACTGGTAGAATCTTAAAGTAAAACTTTGTGAAAAATGACGTGTAAAAGTGCCCTTAGGGGCCTAATTACTGAATAAATGATTTGAATTTGAAAACAATGTTAAAGAAGTACAAAGATTGTTAGGTATGGTCACATATATTGCAAAGTTTATACTAGCTATTTCCCAGGTTTGTCAACCATTGAGATTATTAATTAAAAAGGTAGTGTATGGGTATGGAATAAACAACAAGAAAAGTCTTTTAATGGGTAAGAAATACATTAATGTCAGAACCAGTCTTACAATTTTATGATCCAAATAAATCTTGTACTTTGTCAGTAGATTCTTCAAAAGATGCATTGGGTGCAGTTTTGTTCCAAAATAACTTACCTGTTGCATATGCTTCTAAGACTATGATTTATACACAAAAAATATATGCTCAGATTGAAAAAGAGTTATTGGCTATAGTTTTTTGATGTTCTAAGTTTCACCAATATTTGTATGGAAAAAAAATTGGAGTAGAAACAGATCATAAACCATTAGAATACATACATATACACTCACGCCTATTATCCCCGAAGGGGTAGGCAGAGGCGCAACTAGTGCACCCACTTTTCGCAGAAATCCGGCCAATAAGCAAGCCATTGCCATGGCGACGTCCAAATATGTAACTGTGAAACCACGTGGTTGCCGTTGGAGATATGCTAAGTGAAAGCAATATACCAAGCAAGACATCAAAATCAACAGTATTAAAGGCATTGCTGAAGTCGAGAAGAGCCAGAACTATCAGCTTACCCTCCTCCATGCCCTGTGTATTTATTGTGTTCAAAACTGTTATGTATTAACTTGGATACACATTCATTTAATTGACCACCACCACCATCATACCAGCCCTGCATTTAATTGACACACACTCACGCCTTTTACCTCTGAGGGGGTGGGCAGAGGCGCAACTAGTGCACCCACTTTTCCCCGTGCGTATTCCGTCCCATGATGTGATAGGGGGTGAGCCTATCAGCATATCCGGCACAAATTCCAAACTCTGGGCTGATACTGAGTTTAAAACCCAATATCACTTTGCCCGACCCGAGAATCAAACCCAAGACTTCAGCATTGCAGTCAAAACGAATACAACTACGTCACCAAGGTAGTCTAACTTAACTGACAACTTTAATTGAAAAGTACTACTTAAGTGGGTAGTAGTAAAACTGTATTCTTGTTGTCAGCTACGAAGCAGAAAATACGTGTTTACGGACACTATAATCAAACATAACAATAAATTACCTTTGTCCTTTCTAATCTTTTTCTTTTTGACATTTAGTTTGGTGCTTGACTTCTTTAAAGGCAAATTGTCTTCAGAATCTGAACAACTTGATTGATAACCATTATTGTCATCAGCGTCATTATCACAAGAACTTTTAGACTCATCTTGATCGCTATTATTTATACCACAAGAAGGACTACACCCTTCTTTATTACTAAAATCACAATTCTCTGTGATTTCTGGTTTAACCACAACAGTTGCACTTGGTAAATCAAGGGGTTTTGATATGTCCTCAATGCTGCAATTTGTGATGTCGTCATCATTCAAAATGCTCTGAGAACCCGCATTGAAATCTGGTGGTGCCTCTGGTGTATCTGAAAATATTTAAACAATCTTACTTCTTACTAATATTATAAATGTGAAAGTTGTGAAAATGTTTGGATGTTTGTTCGAAGTAAACTTGAAAACAAATTAACAGATTTGCATGAAAGGACTTATCCAAAAACGGTCTTTAAATTCTAACCAAGATACTTCATATATATATATATATATATATATATATATATATATATATATATATATATATCTGGATAATACTCCCAAAAACCAGGCCTTTGTCATATATCGTATGATAAAATCCTCATATTTTGAGATTTGTGTAATTTAATATTACTTGAAAACTACACTTGATATGAAAAAAAAATTAAAAGTTATTTATAAATGGAGGGGTCTAAAATATTTCCTTAATGGATCCAGGATCCATATTTTTGCCTCTATAATATCCATAAAGTTTGATCCTGGTTGCATTTTGAGGTTGCATCTTGAATTATGTGGGGTGCGAAGTCAGGAAACCTCCACGTGGTGCACCCTGGGCAACGAAGCGTCGGTCGAGTTGATCGGCGCAACGGCCAATATCCTGACGAACAGTGGTCTTGGCGGTAGTCGCCGCTTTTTGCGGTGGCTGCCGCATCTTAAGATGGTGGGCCCGTTTATTCGGGCGGCTCCTGGTTCATCCGGGGGTGACGACGGGCTCGGTGTGCGCTAACACCGCCCCGAGCAGGCAGTGGGGGGGAACCTTCCTCTCCGCTGTCACCGTTGCAGATCGTAATCTAGTATGGAGGTCCGTGGACATGTCTCGCGCTCCTGCTGGACCGAGGGTCTTGGCTTAATCGCCCGGACCACGAGGGAGAAAACCTCTATAAAAAGTTACCCCGAATCCTAAGCGGCGGCGCACCGCGAGGGGATGCATGGCCGATGGGTAGTTCGGTCACTAGTGCGACCCCCGCCAGAGTACCGGCCGACCCTCTTGGCGGGTTACGCTAGGCTTACCCAGGTACAGGGGGCACTGCCTGGGTGGACTCTTTATTTCCCCCATACTCGTGGGATCAAATATGGATAATTTAACACCCAAAATTATGTTGACGAGGTTGCCTACTCCAGTTTCGGCTGGAGAGGCGGAGATTGGTGGGCGAAAGCCCGTTGATGGCGGACGAAGAGTCGGCGCGGACAAGATGTCCACAGGCGTCGACTCGGAGTCGAGTGGGAGCGTTTCCTCCGTTCGGAGCCACAGGCTCTGGAGGAAACGTTCCGAGTTGGACAAGGGCAGCAGGTCGTCCCTGGCAAGCGACACGGAGGAGCCAACTCCGAAGTCGCAGACGACTGCTGGACGTGGCAGGGGAGGCCCAGCTTCGGTCGACGGATTCGTCGAACCAAAGTCAAGGGAGAGGGTGCGCGACATCGTAAAGCGCAGGGAGGCCCGCCAAAGGGCGAGAAGGGTGGAGAGCGGGGAAGGCATGGTCCTTCGCTCCGCCAACCCAAAGGTGCCCGCCGAGGAGGTGGCTGTCGCAGCGGCGGCGGAACCGGCACCGAGCGCTCGCCCTAAAGGCGAGGCCAAAAAGTGGCGAGATAAGTGCGCCAAATTGGAGGAGGCGGTGAAGGAGCTGAAGCGTGAAAACGCTTCTCTCCTTCGCCGTCTGGAGGAGCTGGCAGCAGTGGCGGCCAAGTGGCAGGCGAGGATGGAGTCGGTGCTCGCAGGGCCGGCCCAGAGGCCTCCACTGGCCCACGAGAGAAGGTCCACCCCCGGGGACATACCACTCCCCGTCCAGGGTGGTTTCGTTGGAGGAGCTCCCCAGCCATCCTCTAAGGGGAAGGGGAGGGGGAAGGGGAAAGGAGCAGTGCAGCCTGCTCCTCCTCTTAAGGCTCCTGCCATCGTGGCCGGGTCCTCCACCTCTGCTGCCGTGGCGGTCGCTGGACCGTCTGGGGTGCCTAAGAAAGGGAGGGGGAAAGCCGCCACTCCCGCTGCCCCCGTCGCAGTGACGACCGCTCCAAGGGAGCCTCGCCCACTGCCGCCGGCCCCAGCGTCCATGGACGCTGAATGGACGGTGGTAGTAGGGAAGAAGAAGCGGGGGAAGCCCACCCCCGCTGCGGCGCCTGCGGCGAAGCCGCAGCAGAGGAGGCAGAGGCGCAAGGAGCCCAAGCTGCGCCAGCCACGCTCGGCGGCCATAGTGCTGTCGCTGACGCCGGCGGCGGTGGCCAAGGGGCTCACCTATGCGAAGGTGCTGACGGACGCTCAGCACCGCGTGGACCTCGCCGGCCTCGGCATAGACAGGCTGAGGCCCAAGGTGGCAGCCACGGGTGCCATGCTGTATGAGGTGCCCGGGGCTGAGTCGGAGCGGAAGGCGGACTCCCTCGCCGCAAGGCTGAGGGAATGCTTTGGCGGGTCGGAGGATGTCCAAATCTCCCGGCCCACCAAGTGCACGGAGCTGCGGCTGTCGGAGTTGGATCCGGCAGCCACTTCCGAGACGGTCGCAGCGGCACTCAGCGTTGCTGGCGAGTGCGCAGTCGACGCTGTCAAGGTCGGACAGATCCGGCCTGACCGCTCCGGCCTGGGCGCAGTTTGGGCCAAGGTGCCAACAAAAGTGGCACAAAAAATAAAGGCGGGCCGCCTGATGGTGGGGTGGACAGTGGCCCGGGTGACGGTGCTAGGGGCGCGCCCGATGCGCTGTTTCCGTTGCCTTGAGCACGGACACACGCAGAGCACCTGCACCGGAGGACCGGACCGCAGCGATCTCTGTTATCGCTGCGGCAAACCGGGCCACAAAGCCCGCGGATGCGAGGCCGCGCCGAACTGCGCAGTCTGCGCGGCCGCAGGGAGGCCCGCCAAGATCCGGTGGGCGGGAAGGCGTGTCCCGCCCCCTCCCGTCGCGATAGGCGCCGCGACGGGATACGAAGTGCTGCTGCCGCTGGGGCTACGACCCAGCCGCAGTCAGCGAGCCCACCGCAAGGGGCCGCGATGGATGTGGTAGAGATCGCCCAATAATGGAGTTAAATTTCCTCCAGGCGAACATCAACCACTGTGCCAGTGCCCAGGACCTGTTGTCCCAAAGCCTGGCGCAGTGGTCGGTGCAAGTGGCCGTGGTCGCTGAGCCGTATTTTGTCCCCCCCCGGGATAACTGGGCGGGGGACCTTGACGGCTTGGTGGCCATCATCAGCCGGGGCGCCGCTGGCTCCCCACCCTTCGAAAAAGTAGCGAAGGACAGGGGATGCGTGGCGGTTCTGTTGGGAGACATCTGGATAGTAGGAGTGTACTTTTCTCCCAACAGACCCCTCGCCGAATTTGAGTCTTTCCTCGTTCGGCTGGGGGCCTTGGTGGAACAAGGCCAACCTCACCCGGCGGTCGTCGCCGGCGACTTCAACGCCAAGTCCGTGGCTTGGGGTTCGCCGGCGACGAACGGTCGTGGTCGGGTCCTGGAGGAATAGGCGATCTCTGTCGGCCTGGTCGTCCTCAACAGGGGGTCGGTGGACACGTGCGTGCGGCACAACGGCGGGTCAATTATAGACCTGTCGTTTGCGAGTGCCGCCGTCGCACGCCGTGTCCGGGACTGGAGAGTCCTCGTGGGCGTGGAGACGTTGTCGGACCATCGTTACATCAGGTTCGGCGTCTCCGCGTCCCCGAGTGTCCAGTCCGGTGGTGTACCGAGTGCCCCAAATCAGGACGGCCCGCGGTGGGCGCTTCGTCGCCTCGATGGGGAGGCCCTAGTGCTGGCCGCTCTGGTCATGTCGTGGCTCCCCGTGCCGGACGGGCCGGTACGGGTTGAGCAGGAGGCGGAGTGGTTCGGGGTGGCAATGTCGGATGTCTGCGACGCCGGCATGCCCCGAGCTCTCCGCCGTTCGCCGGTGCGACAGGTGTACTGGTGGTCGGCGGAGCTAGCGCAGTTGCGCGCGTCGTGCGTTGCTGCGCGCCGCCGATACGCCAGGCATCGTCGTCGCCGGCTCCGAGACGAAAACCACGCAGACCAGGAGCGGCGGCTCTATGGCCTCTACAAAGAGGCAAAGAGAGCGCTGCGGGTGGCCATTCATGGGGCCAAGGTCGCGGCACGTAAGGCGTTCGTGAGGACTCTCGACAGGGACCCGTGGGGGCGCCCTTACCGGATGGTGATGAAGAAGCTTCGCCCAGCGGCGCCCCCGCTGTCGCAGAGTCTCCGGCCAGAATTACTGGCCAACGTCGTCGCGGCCTTGTTCCCGGCCACCGTGGAGTTCACTCCTCCACCGATGGCGCCACCGGATGTGGCGTCATCGTCGAGTGAGAATCCGGCAAGGGATATCTCGGAGGTTTCGCCCGCTGAAATGCGGGCGGCAGTGCTTCGGCTGCGGAGCAAAAACACGGCCCCAGGGCTCGATGGCATCCCCGGGAAAGCCTGGGTGCTAGCCCTCGAGTACCTGGGCCCGAGGCTCCGCAGCTTATTCACCGCCTGCTTGGAGCAGGGTGTCTTCCCGGTGCGTTGGAAAACCGGGAAGCTCGTCCTGCTGAAGAAGGGGGGACGACCCGCAGAGTCGCCGTCGGCCTACCGGCCCATCGTGTTGCTCGACGAGGTGGCAAAGCTCTTTGAGCGCATCATTCATACCCGCCTCGTCGAGCACCTTGATAGGGTCGGACCAAATCTGGCCGACGAGCAGTTTGGATTTAGGAGGGGACGTTCCACTGTCCACGCGATTCTGCGGGTGAAGGCACAGGCGGAGGATGCAGTGGCCAGAGGCAGTGTAGTAATAACGGTGTCGTTGGACATATCCAACGCATTCAACTCGCTGCCCTGGCCCTGCATCCACGAAGCACTGCGGTACCACGTGGTGCCGCCCTATCTCCGGCGTCTGGTGCACGCGTACCTGTCTGACAGGCACGTGGTGTATCCGGGCGCCGATGGGTGGCACCGAAGAGCGATGTCGTGCGGTGTTCCACAGGGCTCGGTTTTGGGCCCTCTCCTGTGGAACATTGGGTACGACTGGGTGCTCCGTGGTTCCAATCTCCGGGGCGTCGGCGTGACTTGTTACGCCGACGATACGCTAGTCACAGCGACTGCTGGGACCTTCCGGGACGCCGCAACTCTGGCGGCGGCGGGCACCGGCCAAGTGGTTGGTAGAATCCAACGTTTAGGGTTGAAGGTGGCCCTCGAGAAAACCGAGGCCGTGTGTTTTCATGGACCTCGGAGAGGGCCACCGGCCGGTGCCGGCATCGTCGTTGGGGGGGTGCGGATCCCCATCGGCTCTAGCATGAAGTATCTAGGTTTAGTCCTAGATAGCCGATGGCGATTCCGCACCCACTTTAAGGAGTTGAGGACGAAATTGTCCCGGGCAGCGGGCGCTCTTTCCCGCCTGCTGCCCAACCTGGAAGGTCCTGGCTTCCCTTGCCGGAGGCTGTATCACGGAGTCGTGCGGTCCATAGCCCTTTACGGCAGCCCCGTTTGGGCTGACTCCCAGGGCCGCCCCTGCGTCGCCCTTCTGCGCGCCCCGCAGAGAGCTTTAGCGCAGCGGGCGGTCAGGGCGTACCGCACGGTCTCTTTCGAGGCGGCTTGCCTATTGGCCGGATTTCTGCCCTGGGACCTGGACGCCAAATCCTTTGCCGATGTATTCCATTGGCGGGAGGAGGCGTTCAGTCGTGGGGAGCGTCCGGCCCTGAAGGAGGTGGAGGCCAAGAGGGCCGCCTTACGGCGAGCCGCCGTGGAGGAGTGGCGTCTCAGGCTGGAGGCCCCGTCGTGGGGGCACCGTGTCGTAGAGGCAGTGCGTCCTGTCTTTGCCGAATGGCTGGACAGGCGCCACGGAGCGGCAACATACCGCCTGACGCAGGTGCTCACCGGGCATGGCTGCTTCGGTGAGTTCCTGTTTCGGGTGGTAGGTGTAGAGGAGTCGGCCGTGTGTCACTATTGTGACAACTGCCCAATGGACACGGCCCAACATACGTTGGAGTGTTGTCCAGCCTGGGATGAGGAGCGCAGCGCTCTCAGAACAGTCGTCGGAGAAGACCTCTCACTGCCGGCCGTGGTCGCTTCCATGGTCGCCGGTCGGGAGGCCTGGCAGGCGGTGGCCCACTTCTGCGAGGCGGTCCTCTCGCGGAAGGAGAGTGCCGAGAGGGATCGCCAGCGCAGTGGTGATCCCTCCCGCCGCCAGACGAGACGTAGGAGGCGTCGGGTGGACGACTGACCGACGTCTCCCGCCCTGTGGATTGGGGGCGTTTGGAGAATTCCACCACGGTATCCCCTGCCTGTCGTAAAAGGCGACTAATAGGGGCCTCCGGGGGTCACGGGTGGGCGGGACGTGCCGCCCACCCATTAGTCTAGCCAACTTCTGTGACCCCCGTGATGGACATGTCCGAGGCAGCGTGTCTCACGCTGCCTCGGACACCAACAGGCGGACACGATACGGTGTTTCGGGGGCTTCTGAGCCCCCGCAACAGGAAAAAGTACCGTAAAAACGCGGTACGCGCAGGGGCGGTTGCGGACGACAACTTAGACGTGAGTCGGAGGAAGCCCGCAGCCGTCCCTAATGAGCCGAAGATGGCCACATAAAAAAAAAAAATCTTGAATTATGTGATGTTATTAATGTGATGGATATTATTTATTTGTTAAATATATTTTTTAATGAATGTTATTAGAAACTAAGTAAAAATTAATGGAGCAGTTAGTCCTAACTTCTAAATAATACCTAAATGGCCTGGGGTGGCTGGAAATCAGCGCTGGATGAGTTTTACATCTTACGACAGCAGTTAAGCTGAGCCACTTCCTTCTGTCATTATTTTTTTCTATTTTCTAAGTTTTTTTCTGCTTGTTTCAAATTTTGTAACAATATTGATTTTGGCGATAAACATTATGCTTGTCTCGGTGGCATGGGACGGAATAACGGCGAAAAGTGGGTGCTCTAGTTGCGCCTCTGCCTACCCCTTCTGGGATTACAGGTGTGAGTGTGAGTGTGTGTGTGTGTGTGTGTGTGTGTGTGTGTGTGTGTGTGTGTGTGTGTGTGTGTGTGTGTGTGTGTGTGTGTGTGTGTGCATTATTATTATTATAAATTGATATTCTTTATTATTATTATTATACACATTATTATATATTGTCTAAAGCCATGGCCGAAATTCAACTACAAAGTTATTTTTATTATAAAAAGCTATGACATCACTTACGAATTTCCTCCAGTTCTTTCTTCACTATAACATCTTCACATTTAATTTTTGTTTCTATTTCATTTTTGTCCCATATTCGCAAGAACTCAACGCAGCTTTTTGTCATTGTGCTTGTTAGGCCGTGTGCCTGCCTATTTATAAGGGTAAGTGATTGTGTATTCAGCTGAAAAAAATATCTTATACTGAATTGATATAATTCACAGTTTCTTGAAACAATTTCTGATTTTCTGTACCCTGAGAACGGGTTTACGCGATATCTTCTACTTAACGTAATGATTACACTTGAGTAAATTTTTGGAACTAAAAGACGTCAGCGTGAACATTGCGCGTGTAAGCTTCGAATAGTAAACATGTAACCATGGTAACGGTAAATTTTAAATGTATTTATTTTTATTTATTTATAATAATTATTATTCATTTATAAACTATACCGGGTGGAAGGGAAACGCTCTCTATACCGGAACGCTAAGAGAGAAGAACCATAACATTAACGAAAAACTATATTCATTTGCAAAGCTAAGCGATAATACTTACGATTTTAGTATTTCCGTAATTCATGCGCGCGCAATGTAAAACGTACAAAAAACTGGACGGCCGCCGCGCTGCTCCGGCACCGGCCCGCGGTCGTTAACCCGTCAGCTGATGTTCGTGTTTCATTACAATTTTTTTGAAATATTGACCCTTTTTACTATGTTTTTCAGAATAATAATTTGATTTATCTATCAATACGTGAAGCTGTACAGAAATTTGAGTAAATCCTACTAAAATTGTAACAATGCGATCGCGATTTTTTTAGTGCCATCACGTCAGGAATCACCAATACTATCACCTGTATTCGTTTCCGAGAGCGTTTCCCTTCCACCCGGTAATTACATACTCATCATCACATTACTTAAAGTGTTACTAAAATATTAAAGTACACAGGATGTATTAAAGAGAATGGTGCCCGATGAGGTAAAGCCTGTGTTTCAGGTCACCAGGTTCTCACTTCTTTGACGTACAATAACAATGACAGTCATATTAAAGGATGTACTACATTTAAGGATGCAAAATTAATATTTGTATGCATGGGAATTGACAATACGAATTTGTATTTTTGACGTATAGTATTGTCCAACAAATACGTAAACATTAACAACTGCTCAATATGAACACCCTGTATAAGGTTATACTACCAGTGAATTGGCTTGTATAAATACTTTGAAGGTATCCGCAGATCCAAAATCAGCCTCCCCCAAACACACTACAGCACTGGGCTTATCTTTTATTTTTTATTGCATCGAATGAAGAGACGAGCATGCCGTTCGCGTGATGGTAAGTGATACGACCACCCATCAATAGTAGTAACACCATCCAGCACCTTGAGTTACAAAGTATTGTGTGGCATTTCACTGCGCTCATCATCCTGAGATATAAAATGTTAAGTCTCATTATTATCTAATCCAAGCTACTCTACTGCTTAGTTTTTTAGTGTGAAGTACATTCTATTTACCTCATAGCCATCTGTCAAAACTTGTCTGAGAAGCTCCTCAGTCCTTTGAGCTTTAGTAACAAGCTGCTTACACTTCTGCAGCTGACAAAAGCACATGTAACATGCATAGTGTCGACTGCCATCCTCAAGAATCTGTGGATTGTCAATATATATCGCGAATTAATGTAACAAATATTTTATTTCGGCTTTTATAATAAAACTGTGTTTATTACTGAACATGACGAAACATTGAGCATTAAGTTTTCATAGGACACTTCCGGACCGAACTTGTTATTGATCCTGATAGGTAATAGTCAAATATGAAGTTATGCTTTTTGACTTTTGAGTAATGAATGAATGAATAAAAATACTATTTACATGAATACATTGGCATAATCACCACTGTAACAGTGGAGCTATTAACCTAAAAGAAGACCTACCCGTGTGCCAAATTTAATCCAAATCTGTTGCGGTATTTCTACATTTACTTAAACAACCATAGCTACATTTTGACAAACTTTCGCATTTATAATAATATGAGTAAGATAAGATTATACATATTATGACACGAATATTATACCCATAGTAAAGTGTAAACAACAGATACTTTTTTAAAGTGACTTCAAAGAGAGATTCTGTATTCAAATGTATGTAAGTTTGTATGGCCGCGGCTTGTATTTTCCATGCAGTGTTCTGTCAATTTTCTTTGGCCATACAAGTGAGCTGAAGTTCTCACCTCCTGGAGCTTGGTACCCGGGGTGGACTGCCTCGACCGCCCGAGCGCCCTTGCGCCGCTAAGCTAGTGAGGGCTGGTATTGTTGTAAATAATTTGTGTGGCAGACTGTACTATTACAGCTTACCTTCTTATTAGTTATTCTCCCATAAACATCCCACACCGCCGACTCCGATATTTGATGCATACTAACATTGTGTTCCAAACATATTCGACAAAATTTAAACTTGAACATTTTCTTGCAGTACTCTTGAAATTGAAACCAGAGTATTGTTATAATTGTTATTTCGTATTTGTAACTAGTGTTGGTCAGGACATACAAGAGGCGGCAGAGACAAATAAACAACAAGAGGCGGTACATTTATCCCAAAGAGCATTATAAATTATAATATTTGTCCCGTGCGTGACGTCATTTTTTTTTTTTTTTTTTTTTTAATTTTCCCTTTGTTTTGGGAAGGCAAAGGGCTCGAGCCCATACAGCCTCGTCATGAGTAATATTCATATTTGAAATTCCGTGCATTAAAGGCCTAAGCCAATTCTTCATAATATTATTTCCATATTTTTAGTCTTATATTTAGGCCTAAGCCAAGTCTTCATTATATTATTTCCATATTTGTAGTCTTATATTTAGGCCAAAGCCAAGTCTTCATTATGTTTTCTTCATTTTTAGTTTTGAGCGAAGTCAAGTCATTAGACTGCTATCTATTATATCTTTATTTTTCCCTAAATATCCATTACCGTATGGCATATGTAATCATAAATAGCTTTGTATGTCTCTGGTCTTTTAAGTATTTCTTGCATAGAGCGCGGGACAAGCTCAGATTTGCCGTAGATGTTAATTAATTTATCAATGAGTATAATTCTTTGTATGTTGAAAGCAGAGCATTCAAATACTATGTGATTCATTGTTTGTTCAACATTCTGATCGCAATCTGTGCATATGGGGGACGAAATAATGCGCATTCTGTTAAGATGGGCTTTAAAACGACCATGTCCAAATCGAAGTCTATTTAATATAGTATAAAATTTTCGTTGCATGTTGAATTTGGATCTACAGAACCAAGGACACTTTCCCACATTAATATTGATTGCTGCGTAATAGGTACCTTTAATCTTTGTTGTAGTCAACCAATATTCTTTCCATTCATTAAGAATAGACTCTCTTACGAGTAGCTTTAAGTCCGAGAATGGTATGGCAACTTCATCAACAGCTTTCACACTGTCGCCGCTGTCACTGTCAACAATTGACTTTGCTAAAAAATCAACTTGCTCGTTTCCGATTACTCCCACGTGCGCGGGTGTCCAAAGGAATTGTACTTCTTTGCCTTGATTCTTCAATTGAAACCAACGACTCTTGATGTTGTATATAATGTAATTAATTTTACAGTCTAAACTATTACTTTGTAAGGCACATAAAACACTCATACTGTCCGTAATAACAAGCCAACGTTGATCATTTGCTTGACCAATATATTGCAATGCAAATAATATTGCCAAAGCCTCAGCGGAAAAGATACTCAACTCACACGAGAGTTTGCGACCAAATCCTAAACGCAGATGAGGAATATAGAACGCCATCGATACGTTTCTCGACTTGGAACCATCAGTAAATATTTTTCTATATTCATTATATTCAGCCAAAACATTGTTTACCTCTTCTTTATGCTTCATATTGTTATTGTTATTTATCTCTATAGAAGTAAATTTGCTTTCAAAACTGTCCGTATAGCAAGCCCAGTTGTCAGGTTTATGAATTTTATATTTTTGATCAAGTTGAATCATAAATGAAAAATCATGAAGTGCATAAGGTACATTAGTGGTTGAAACAAAGGAACATTGACTATCAAAATGTTTATATTTTCTCAATAATAAATTATTAGCCATAGAAAATAATTTGAGAAGAAAACAATATTTTAGATACTTAAATCTATATGACAAAGGAGGAGTATTGCACTCTACTTGCAATGAATTTATAGGGGTCGTCCTCATAGCACCAGTAATTAATCTCAGATTTTTATTTTGCAAAACATCCAATTTCTGAACAAGTTTGTCATTAGATGCGAAACACAAAAAACCATATTCAAAGTGACTACGGACAAGTGATTTATACAACATGAGCAAAATTTTTGGGTCAGCTCCCCAAGACGTTCTTGCAAGTGATTTTAAGATATTGAATGCCTTACCTGCCCTTCCGATAATATAATCAACATATTTTTTCCATGACAGATTATTAGTCAAAATTACCCCTAAAAATTTAACTTCAGACACTTGTGGAATTTCTCTTTGGTCATAAAATAATTTAATTTTAAAGGGACGAGTTTTGTTAAATACCACCATTTTGGTTTTGTCAATATTAATATCAAGATTCAGATATTTAAAGTAAATGTGAAGATTCGTCAAAGCTGCATTAAGAGTATTAACAATGACATTTACATTAAACCCTGATGTATAAATAACAAGATCATCAGCAAATTGTAAATTTCTAACGTCTGAACCTAGTATTAAATTAAGTTTATAAATATACAATATAAATATTAAAGGGCTTAAAATTCCTCCTTGACACACACCTTTGAAAGACACTCTAGGTCCAATAAGTTGATTTTGAAATTTGACGTACACTACTCTACCATGTAAAAAGTTAAAAATCCATTTCACAATTTTTTCAGGAATACCAATGGTCAATAATTCAGAAGCTAATATGTGATGATTGACATTATTAAATGCTCCAACTATGTCAAAGAAAATACCTATTAGAACTTCTTTGTTCTTGAATGCATTGAAAACATCAAAATGTAAATGAGAAATACTTTCGCGACAAGAACGACCTTTGCGGAATCCAAACTGGTTTGATGGTAAAATATGATTGCTTTCTACAAAAAATTCTATTCTTTGTTTTAACAACTGTTCAAATATTTTTCCCATGCATGAAGTTAAAGCTATTGGCCTATAAGAATCAGCAAGTTCTTTCTCTTTATTGGGCTTTAAAATTGGTATTAAACAATCTGTTTTCCAACTTGAAGGAATGATTGAATTATTCCACAATAGATTATAAATATTTAACAAAACATGCTTTGAAGTATTTGATAAATGTTTAAGTACTTTATATGGAATTCCGTCGAGGCCAAAGGCTGTATCACGTCTAGAGGAAATGGCTGAATTCAATTCTGCAAAAGTAAATGAATTTGTAAGATAATCAGAACTCGAAGCAGTTATGAAGTTATTATTTAAATTTAATTCAGCCTCAACGGTGGAAGGTGTGTATTTTCTAATAAAATCAAAAATCCAATCTAATCTCTTACAGGAGTTATAGCTTGTATTTACGTTTTTAAAAATTTTCATGTAGTACCATATTCTAGATAAAGGAGTAGTTCTATTAAAGCTTTCACAAAGATTTTCCCAACTTTTTTGTCTTTCTTGCTTCAAGGTCAACTTTTTAATAGCTTGCAACTTTTTGAAATGTAAATAATTAGATTCAGTTGAATCACGTCTAAAGTTTACATATGCATGTTTGGCCTGTTCAACAGCAGAAGCACACCTAGCGTTCCACCAAGGTAGAGGTCTTCTATTTTTATTAAAATAAGTGCTGGAGTGACTTTGAGAATTAGGACGAAGTCCAATTGACATAGATAACTGAATAGCTGTATCCAAGAGACTCATTAATTCTTCATATGATTTTAAAGGATTTTCTTTGTTATAATGAAAATTATGCAGGAAACTATCTGAAATGGTTCTAAACATATCCCAATTAATTTTACGATAATTGTGTTGTTGAGGATATTGCTTACTATCGGGTAATAAAGTTTGTTTGTTACCAGAAACATTTCTAACAAAAACTTTTGTTATTACAGGTAAGTGATAGCTTCCTAGAGGGTCATCGTGCACAGACCAATCGCAGGAAACTGCAAGATCAGGAGAAACTATTGTAAGATCAAGTGCATTTTGTCGCCATTTATGGGAACCTACTGTTGTCATTTGACCATCATTCAGAATAACTAACAAATTATCATCTATACATTCTAATACTTCAGATCCACGAGTATCAGAAGTCATGCAACCCCAGCTATGGTGCAAGGCATTAAAGTCTCCAGCAATAAGCAAGGGCTCAGGTAGACTTTGAATTAGGTTGTTCAATTTATGTTTAGAGAAAGATGGAGAACATAGTTTGGGACTGTAAAGAGATACTATGGTCAGTTCCTTATTGTTACCATAATACAAACGAATTGCGCTATTTTGAATGGAATTATCGCTAAAAGTGTCTAATTTCTTAAAATTAAGGCTTTTGTGTACTAAAATAGCAACGCCGTTATGATCGTTACCACTGTCTAATCTCACCATCTCATAATTTTTAAAACTAATATGATGATGTGACTTCAACCAGGTCTCGCATATAATGGCAATATGAATGCTTTTCTCATAAAGAAAATGTGAAAAAATAAGTCGATTACTCATTAAACTCTGGGCATTCCATTGTACAATATTTATATAATCCATAAAAGAGAGAAAAAGATTTAAGAGGAGATTTTTTGGTCTTGTATGTTTTGGATGAGAAATTCTTTGATAGTTTTACTACAGATGCTAGTTTCATTTGCTTTGCTCATGGTAATAATTTTTATAACTGAATCAACTAGTACTTTCAAAAAGTGATCAGAGTCTAAAAGTGATATAAATAGTTCATTAGGACTTTTTTTCCTGCCACCTAGTGAAGGGAATGATTTTTCATTGACAACATCCACAAATGATCTTTTAATAAACTTTTCTTTGTTCTGTTTAATTTTATCTTGTTTTACTGGGCACTCTGATGAAATAGCAATATGGTTTCCTTTGCAATGAATACAACAAGCATTAGTTGGAGCAATAGTGCAATTCTTAAAATTGTGGCTGCCAGTACAGATTGAACATTTTTCTGAGTTCTTGCAAAATTTAGCTAAATGGCCATACCGGAGACAACGCAAACACTGTTTGACTGGAGGTATGTATGGTGAGATCTCAAATCGCCAACTATTAAGATCAACACTGTCGGGTAAAGTTTGGCAGGAAAATGTAATACATATAGTTTTAGTGGGTTGTAAAGTAAAGGTGCTGTCAACATTTTTTATTCTCCTCATAATTCTACGTATAGAAATAATGTTTTTTGTTGTTGTTAATGCAGTATAAATTTGTTCGTTGGATAGGTCTATCGGAACATGATGTATAACACCTGTAGTCTCGGTAGCGGCAGCCGGTATACTGGCTTTAAGCTTATTCATGTCTAGAAATTTTTTATTTGATAATGCAGCATTTGCAAGTGTTGCACTGTCGAAAATAGCGCCCACCTTATACTTATTCATGCGCACTAGTTGTTTTATGCCCTTATTATACCTTTTCAGATTATTTGCCAGAGACATCATATCTCTGTCCCCCAGCGGTTTATTGTTTTCGATACTCTCTAAGAAGACAATAAATTCGACATTACCTGTATTTTCTGCATACAGTCTGTGATAATTGGGTATTTGGAAAGTTCTATACTTATCCACAGCATCCACGGATTTTTGAGACGAAGAATCCGACGCCTCCAACTCCGCCTCATCATGCCCTGACTCATCTTTTTTCTTACGTTTTCTTGTCCCCCCCATTTTGGACGAATCTCTTCTTCAACTACCAAGATATAAATATGTACAATTATTTATACTTTACTCGTATAAAAATTATTTTTAATAAATAAGTTTAAAAATTGCGCCTTTTCTTTTCGACGTTCCCGCGCTTTTTTTCGTGCGTGACGTCAAAATGTAAGACTGAAACGTCATGTGGTGTTGCCAATCCTCAAACCTAATTATTTTTTTTTTTTTTTTTAAATTCTCCCTTACAGGGAAGGCAAAGGGTTCAAGCCCATACAGCCTCGTCTTAAGTGATATCTCTGGTTGTCGTAGTAAAGCAGTGGCTACCTTACCAAGACTTTATCAAGGAGTTTTGGCGGCAACGAAAAAACACTTGATTGGCACAGTTATTTCAATTCACTTCATTTGAGCACTTTAATAGAACTATATTGGATAATATACCACCATAATTATGCAATATAACACTAAGTATCACCAAAATAATGAATTAAAACAAGAGCACCTCATGACACTTCCACATTCCCGCCAAAACTCTCAAACCTAATTAAATTCCGTCAGACATTTCGTCATATCGCCCTATCGTTATCTATTTGGTAAACTTAAAGCCAAAGAGTACATTAAATAAGGCTGTAATATTTTCCGATTCGCTAAGCGCGCTTCAAGCTATGTTTAAATTCCCTTTTATATAATGGCATTTTGCCAGCAATTGACATGTTATAAAAATTTTTGTACCACATTTTTATGGACTTTTTGAAAAGAGCGTAGAAATCTAAAGGCCATGTATTTTTTATACTTTTAAGTTTAAGTATCTGTAAAATCATTTTGAAATATTTTTTATTCTAAAAGCACTTTGGAGGCTGTATGAAAAGAGTCCTATGCCTACAATGATAGAAAAAAAAATTGTCATCGATACAACCACGAAGTAAAGTCTCTGTTCTGTGGATACAACGATTATACTATATTTCCGTAGTATTATAATGCTCTTTGATAACGTTTATGCAGGAACTGAGAGGCTACTGCGAAAAACGAAATCCGAAACGTCGGTCCGAAACGAAGAAACGACGAACTTTGGATTTAACCTTACTACCAAATTACTTCGGATCCGTCACCGTTGAACGAAGGTTTCACGCAGTTTGCGACGCTTGCGACTTCGCTCAACACTTTCTTCACGCAACAACTCTTCATAAAGAAGGATCCGTAACACTTCGTAGTAAGAAAACGTGCGATCCGTCACCCGAAACTACGGATTTCGTTTTTCGCAGTAGCCTCTCTGCTCTTTG
Organism: Lapara coniferarum; assembly: GCA_949316025.1. Classification (NCBI taxonomy): domain Eukaryota; kingdom Metazoa; phylum Arthropoda; class Insecta; order Lepidoptera; family Sphingidae; genus Lapara; species Lapara coniferarum. Next base: position 26,603,174 of record OX438929.1, read on the forward strand.
GTACCGGCTGTTGTATGTCCTAACCAACACTAGTTTCAAACAAGAAATAATAATCACATGCCCTTATAATAATACTCTGGTTTCAATTTCAAGAGTACTGCAAGAAAATGTTCGGCTGCGATTTAGCGTCTTGTAACAGGAGTTTGAGGTCAAAACTGGCACTAATTGGATTAGTTTTGGTTTCCACTTGTAACAAAACCATTTCCGAGCAAAGATAATAACTTTTTTTTGGAAACTGATATTAAATTTATTTTATTTTTATGTGGTTAATATGCGTGAATAAATACGCGAGAAACTGAAAAAGTAGTGTTTGGTTGTCAAAATTCTTTATGCCTAAATTTTCTCTTTTAGAAAGGCGAAGGTATTCGGTACCATACAGCCTAAAAATGGTTTTTATGACAATAAATACTTATATAAAAATAGATAATTCATGTGACAAAAATCCTAAAGTTGGTTAGGTTATGTTAGAACCGTGTACACTACGCGCGAGCCGAGCGAGCGCCGGAAAAAAATTACGCTTACAATTATTTTGCGTACATTTAGATGTAAAAAATTTTTGATTCAATTTTTACGAAAACAGAACTCCAGCGAAGTTCAAGAATGTTGAACTTATAATCAGCGAGCATGATTTTACTAATAGCAACCACTTAATTGTCATAAAAACCATTTTTAGGCTGTATGGTACTTAATACCTTTGCCTTTCTAAAAGTAGAAATTTACGAATAACGAGTTTTGACAACCAAACATGACTTTTTCAGTTGTTCACGTTTTTATTTACGTATTTTAATCATATAAAAATAATATTAATATGATATAGGTATCCAAAAAAAAGTAACGCTCTCTGCTCGAAAATGGTTTTGTTATAAGTGAAAACAAAAACTAACCCAATTAGTGCCAGTTTTGACCTCAAACTCCTGTTACAAGACGCTAAATCTTAACCAAATGTTCAAGTTTAAATTTTGTCGAATATGTTTGGAACAGAATGTTAGTATGCATCAAATATCGGAGTCGGCGGTGCGGGATGTTTATGAGAGAATAACTAATAAGAAGGTAAGCTGTAATAGTGCAGTCTACCACACAAGTTATTTACAACAATACCAGCCCTCACTAGCTTAGCGGCGCAAGGGCGGTCGAGGCAGTCCACCCCGGGTACCAAGCTCCAGGAAGTGAGAACTTTAGCTCACTTGTATGACCAAAGAAAATTGACAGAACACTGCATGGAAAATACAAGCCGCGGCCATACAAACTTACATACGTATGGATTGAATACAGAATCTCCTTTTTTTGAAGTAGCTTAAAAAAGTTTCTGTTGTTTACACTTTACTATGGCTTTAATTTTTGTGTCATAATGTGTATAATACAAGAATTTTATACCCATATGGATTATTCATTCCGTTTAACAAACTGAAGAATAAAATGTGACGTCACAGTTAACTGCTGTCTCTCTCTTTAGAGTGACAAAGGTTTATTTTCAAAACCAGGACGTAACATAATTAACTGTCCATAATAATATGATATGATATAATATGGCTGCCTCGGTGGCGTAGTTGTATTATGGTACGACTGCAATGCTGAGATCTCGAGTTCGATCTCCGGGATGGTCGGGTCGGGCAAAGTGATTATTTTCCATTCAGTATCAGCTCGTAGTCTGGAATTTGTACACGATAAGGCGATAGGCTCGCCCCCTATCACACCATGGAACGGAATAACGGCAAAAAGTGGTTGCACTAATTGCACCTCTGTCTACCCGGGGGATAAGAGGCGTGAGTGTGTGAGTGTGTAATAATATGATATCGCACCATAATATTTATTTTTATCTCTATAAAGTAATGCGGTTTAAATTAACTATGAAAACCAACTACAGCGGCTAGTAATAGTTGATATTTAAAAAATATAATTTGAGTTAGAAAGTTTATTCCAAACAAAATTGGCATATTTACATACTGTTTTGGTAAGTAGTTCGGAACTACTAGTTCCACTTACATAAAAAAGTACCTCACCACGCGGTGGTGAATTCAGTGGCGGCCTTGGAGGAGGGGGGCGAACCAGGCAACCGCCTGGGGCCTCGCAGTTACAGGGGCATCTTGCAGCTCCTTGGGGGACCGTTTTTTGGCACCTTACTTACAAAGCTGTTAAAAAAAATAATTTTTGCTTCGCACGGGGCCCCGCGTGCTTTTTTTTTGCTCGGCACACAACCTCACATCATATATGTTTTACTTTCCCCTGCGACTGGATATGTTCACGTTGTTTGCTGGCCTTTATAACCAAATATGGAGACTGTAAGGTTAGACAGAAAAACATTGGGATATTTAAAAATGAAAACTACACACACACACACACACACACACTCACGCCTGTTATCCCCGAAGGGGTAGGCAGAGGCACAACTAGTGCACCCACTTTTCGCCGTTATTCCGTCCCATGATGTGATAGGGGGCGAGCCTATCGCCATATCGGACACAAATTCCAGCCTCCGAGCTGGGGTGCAAAGTCAGGAAACCTCCACGTGGTGCACCCTGGGCAACGGAGCGTCGGTCGAGTTGATCGGCGCTACGGCCAATATCCTGACGAACAGTGGTCTTGGCGGTAGTCACCGCTTTTTGCGGTGGCTGCCGCATCTCTTTAGATGGTGGGCCCGTTTATTCGGGCGACTCCTGGTTCATCCGGGGGTGTCGACGGGCTCGGTGTGCGCTAACACCGCCCCGAGCAGGCAGTGGGGGGAACCTTCCTCTCCGCTGTCACCGTTGCAGATCGTAATCTAGTATGGAGGTCCGTGGACATGTCTCGCGCTCCTGCTGGACCGAGGGTCTTGGCTTAATCGCCCGGACCACGAGGGAGAAAACCTCTATAAAAAGTTCCCCGAATCCCAAGCGGCGGCGCACCGCGAGGGGATGCATGGCCGATGGGTAGTTCGGTCACTAGTGCGACCCCCGCCAGAGTACCGGCCGACCCTCTTGGCGGGTTACGCTAGGCTTACCCAGGTACAGGGGGCACTGCCTGGGTGGACTCTTATTTCCCCCATACTCGTGGGATTCAAAATGAATAAAAATGACCCAAAAAATTTTATTGACGAGGTTGCCTACTCCAGTTCCGGCTGGAGAGGCGGAGATTGGTGGGCGAAAGCCCACTGATAGAGGGAAGAGAGTCGGCGCGGGCAAGATGTCCGTAGACGTCGACTCTGAATCGAGTGGGAGCGTTTCCTCCGTTCGGAGCCGTAGGCTCTGGAGGAAACGCTCAGAGGTGAATAGCAGGTCGTCCCTCGGGAGCGACACTGAGGAGCCGGTCCCGAAGTCGCAAGCGACAACCGGACGCGGCAGAGGAGGACCATCTTTGGTCGACGATTCCGTCGACCAAAGAAAGAAAGCCAAGGCGCGCGATCTCCTGCAGCGCAGGGAGGCCCGCCAAAGGGCAAGGAGAGAGGAGAGCGAGGAGGGCATGGTCCTTCGCTCTGCCGCTAAGCAGAAGGTGCCCGCCGCCGAGGTGGTTGTCGCGGCGGAACCGGCTCCGAGTGCTCGCCCTAAAGGCGAGGCTAAAAAGTGGCGAGACAAGTGCGCCAAATTGGAGGAGGCGGTGAAGGAGCTGAAGCGTGAAAACGCTTCTCTCCTTCGCCGTCTGGAGGAGCTGGCAGCAGTGGAGGCCAAGTGGCAGGCCAGGATGGAGTCGGTGCTCCTAGGGCCGGCCCAGAGGCCTCCACTGGCCCACGAGAGACGTACCACCCCCGGGGACATACCACTCCCCGTCCAGGGTGGTTTCGTTGGGGGAGCTCCCCAGCCTTCCTCTAAGGGGAAGGGGAGGGGGAAGGGGAAAGGAGCAGTGCAGCCTGCTCCTCCTCTTAAGGCTCCTGCCATCGTGGCCGGGCCCTCCACCTCTGCTGCCGTGGCGGTCGCTGGACCGTCTGGGGTGCCCCAGAAGGGGAGGGGGAAACGTGGTCCTCCTGCTCCCCCCGTCGCAAAGGCCGCTCCGAGGGAGCCCCGCCCACTGCCACCGGCCCCAGCGTCCATGGACGCTGAATGGACCGTGGTGGTGGGGAAAAAGAAGCGGGGGAAGCCCAGCCCCACTGCGGCGCCTGCGGTGAAGCCGCAGCAGAAGAGGCAGAGGCGCAAGGAGCCCAAACTGCGTCAGCCACGCTCGGCGGCCATAGTGCTGTCGCTGACGCCGGCGGCGGTGGCCAAGGGCCTAACCTACGCCAAGGTGCTGACGGATGCTCAGCACCGCGTGGACCTCGCCGGCCTTGGCATTGACAGGCTGAGGCCCAAGGTGGCAGCCACGGGTGCCATGCTTTATGAGGTGCCCGGGGCTGAGTCGGAGCAGAAGGCGGACTCCCTCGCCGCAAGGCTGAGGGAATGCTTTGGCGGGTCGGAAGATGTCCAAATCTCCCGGCCCACCAAGTGCACGGAGCTGCGGCTGTCGGAGCTGGATCCGGCAGCCACTTCCGAGACGGTCGCAGCGGCCCTCAGCGTTGCTGGCGAGTGCGCAGCTGATGCCGTGAAGGTCGGAGAAATCCGGCCTGATCGCTCCGGCCTGAGCGCAGTTTGGGCCAAGGTGCCGACCAGGGCGGCACAAAAAATAAAGGCGGGCCGCCTGATGGTAGGGTGGACTGTGGCCCGGGTGACCGTGCTCGGGGCGCGCCCGATGCGGTGTTTCCGTTGCCTTGAGCACGGTCACACGCAGAGCACCTGCACCGGAGGACCGGACCGCAGCGATCTTTGTTATCGCTGCGGCAAACCGGGCCACAAAGCCCGCGGATGCGAGGCCGCGCCGAACTGCGCAGTCTGCGCGGCCGCAGGGAGGCCCGCCAAACATCCGGTGGGCGGGAAGGCGTGCCCCGCCCCCTCCCGTCGCGATAGGCGTCGCGACGGGGTACGAAGTGCTGCTGCCGCTGGGGCTTCGACCCAGCCGCAGGCAGCGAGCCCACCGCAAGGGGCCGCGATGGACGTGGTAGAGATCGCCCAATAAATGGAACTAAATTTCCTCCAGGCGAACATCAACCACTGTGCCAGTGCCCAGGACCTGTTGTCCCAAAGCCTGGCGCAGTGGTCGGTGCAAGTGGCCGTGGTCGCTGAGCCGTATTTTGTCCCCCCCCGGGATAACTGGGCGGGGGACCTTGACGGCTTGGTGGCCATCATCAGCCGGGGCGCCGCTGGCTCCCCACCCTTCGAAAAAGTAGCGAAGGACAGGGGATGCGTGGCGGTTCTGTTGGGAGACATTTGGATAGTAGGAGTGTACTTTTCTCCCAACAGACCCCTCGCCGAATTTGAGTCTTTCCTCGTTCGGCTGGGGGCCTTGGTGGAACAAGGCCAACCTCGCCCGGCGGTCGTCGCCGGCGACTTCAACGCCAAATCCGTGGCTTGGGGTTCGCCGGCGACGAACGGTCGTGGTCGGGTCCTGGAGGAATGGGCGATCTCTGTCGGCCTGGTCGTCCTGAACAGGGGGTCGGTGGACACGTGCGTGCGGCACAACGGCGGGTCTATTATAGACCTGTCGTTGGCGAGTGCCGCCGTCGCACGCCGTGTCCGGGACTGGAGAGTCCTCGTGGGCGTGGAGACGTTGTCGGACCATCGTTACATCAGGTTCGGCGTCTCCGCGTCCCCGAGTGTCCAGTCCGGTGGTGTACCGAGTGCCCCAAATCAGGACGGCCCGCGGTGGGCGCTTCGTCGCCTCGATGGGGAGGCCCTAGTGCTGGCCGCTCTGGTCATGTCGTGGCTCCCCGTGCCGGACGGGCCGGTACGGGTTGAGCAGGAGGCGGAGTGGTTCGGGGTGGCAATGTCGGATGTCTGCGACGCCGGCATGCCCCGAGCTCTCCGCCGTTCGCCGGTGCGACAGGTGTACTGGTGGTCGGCGGAGCTAGCGCAGTTGCGCGCGTCGTGCGTTGCTGCGCGCCGCCGATACGCCAGGCATCGTCGTCGCCGGCTCCGAGACGAAAACCACGCAGACCAGGAGCGGCAGCTCTATGGCCTCTACAAAGAGGCAAAGAGAGCGCTGCGGGTGGCCATTCATGGGGCCAAGGTCGCGGCACGTAAGGCGTTCGTGGGGACTCTCGACAGGGACCCGTGGGGGCGCCCTTACCGTATGGTGATGAAGAAGCTTCGCCCAGCGGCGCCCCCGCTGTCGCAGAGTCTCCGGCCAGAATTACTGGCCAACGTCGTCGCGGCCTTGTTCCCGGCCACCGTGGAGTTCACTCCTCCACCGATGGCGCCACCGGATGTGGCGTCATCGTCGAGTGAGAATCCGGCAAGGGATATCTCGGAGGTTTCGCCCGCTGAAATGCGGGCGGCAGTGCTTCGGCTGCGGAGCAAAAACACGGCCCCAGGGCTCGATGGCATCCCCGGGAAAGCCTGGGTGCTAGCCCTCGAGTACCTGGGCCCGAGGCTCCGCAGCTTATTCACCGCCTGCCTGGAGCAGGGCGTCTTCCCGGTGCGTTGGAAAACCGGGAAGCTCGTCCTGCTGAAGAAGGGAGGACGACCCGCAGAGTCGCCGTCGGCCTACCGGCCCATCGTGTTGCTCGACGAGGTGGCAAAGCTCTTCGAGCGCATCATTCATAACCGCCTCGTCGAGCACCTTGAAAGGGTCGGACCAAATCTGGCCGACGAGCAGTATGGATTTAGGAGGGGACGTTCCACTGTCCACGCGATTCTGCGGGTGAAGGCACAGGCGGAGGATGCAGTGGCTGGGGGCGAGGTTGTAATCGCGGTGTCGTTGGACATCTCCAACGCATTCAACTCGCTGCCCTGGCCCTGCATCCACGAGGCACTGCGGTACCACGTGGTGCCGCCCTATCTCCGGCGTCTGGTGCACGCGTACCTGTCTGACAGGCACGTGGTGTATCCGGGCGCCGATGGGTGGCACCGAAGAGCGATGTCGTGCGGTGTTCCACAGGGCTCGGTTTTGGGCCCTCTCCTGTGGAACATCGGGTACGACTGGGTGCTCCGTGGTTCCAATCTCCGGGGCGTCGGCGTGACTTGTTACGCCGACGATACGTTAGTCACAGCGACTGCTGGGACCTTCCGGGACGCCGCAACTCTGGCGGCGGCGGGCACCGGCCAAGTAGTTGGTAGAATACAACGTCTAGGGTTGAAGGTGGCCCTCGAGAAAACCGAGGCCGTGTGTTTTCACGGACCTCGGAGAGGGCCACCGGCCGGTGCCGGCATCGTCGTTGGGGGGGTGCGGATCCCCATCGGCTCTAGCATGAGGTATCTAGGTTTAGTCCTGGATAGCCGATGGCGATTCCGCACCCACTTTAAGGAGTTGAGGACGAAATTGTCCCGGGCAGCGGGCGCTCTTTCCCGCCTGCTGCCCAACCTGGAAGGTCCTGGCTTCCCTTGCCGGAGGCTGTATCACGGAGTCGTGCGGTCCATAGCCCTTTATGGCAGCCCCGTTTGGGCTGACTCCCTGGGCCGCCCCTGCGTCGCCCTTCTGCGCGCCCCGCAGAGAGCTTTAGCGCAGCGGGCGGTCAGGGCGTACCGCACGGTCTCTTTCGAGGCGGCTTGCCTATTGGCCGGATTTCTGCCCTGGGACCTGGACGCCAAATCCCTTGCCGATGTATTCCATTGGCGGGAGGAGGCGTTCAGTCGCGGGGAGCGTCCGGCCCTGAAGGAGGTGGAGGCCAAGAGGGCCGCCTTACGGCGAGCCGCCGTGGAGGAGTGGCGTCTCAGGCTGGAGGCCCCGTCGTGGGGGCACCGGGTCGTAGAGGCAGTGCGTCCTGTCTTTGCCGAATGGCTGGACAGGCGCCACGGAGCGGCAACATACCGCCTGACACAGGTGCTCACCGGGCATGGCTGCTTCGGTGAGTTCCTGTTTCGGGTGGTACGGATAGAGGAGTCGGCCGTGTGTCACTATTGTGACAACTGCCCAATGGACACGGCCCAACATACGTTGGAGTGTTGTCCAGCCTGGGATGAGGAGCGCAGCGCTCTCAGAACAGTCGTCGGAGAAGACCTCTCGCTGCCGGCCGTGGTCGCTTCCATGGTCGGCGGCCGAGAGGCCTGGCAGGCGGTGGCCCACTTCTGCGAGGCGGTCCTCTCGCGGAAGGAGAGTGCCGAGAGGGATCGCCAGCGCAGTGGTGATCCCTCCCGCCGCCAGACGAGACGTAGGAGGCGTCGGGTGGACGACTGACCGACGTCTCCCGCCCTGTGGATTGGGGGCGTTTGGAGAATTCCACCACGGTATCCCCTGCCTGTCGTAAAAGGCGACTAATAGGGGCCTCCGGGGGTCACGGGTGGGCGGGACGTGCCGCCCACCCATTAGTCTAGCCAACTTCTGTGGCCCCCGTGATGGACATGTCCGAGGCAGCGTGTCTCACGCTGCCTCGGACAGCAAAAGGCGGACACGGTACGGTGTTTCGGGGGCTTCTGAGCCCCTGCAACAGGAAAAAGGACCGCAAAAGCGCGGTGCGCGCAGGGGCGGTTGCGGACGACAACTTAGACGTGAGTCGGAGGAAGCCCGCAGCCGTCCCTAATGAGCCGAAGATGGCCATATAAAAAAAAAAAAAAAGCCTCCGAGCTGATACTGAATAGAAAAACTCAATATCACTTTGCCCGACCCGGGGATCGAACTACAGTTATTGTTAAATTTAAATATAATAAAAAAAAATAAAAAACATACTCATAAAAGTAAACAATCATACATGAACAAAATAATACACATTTAGGAAGTTAATAACCTAATTTTCAGTGAGTAATTTTGAAATATTACGAATATCTATTTTGTGTGATTTTACAATTTTTGCAAGTATTCTGCGAACTTTTTTTCTGTAATTATCCACTATAATAAATATTGTGTTTTAGAGATATTCTACTATGAGTTGTGTAATTCATGGTTGCAGAATTATTTGCAATCCAACATCTAGTGTGAAATTCCATAGGTAAGTTGATTGTAAACAAAGTTGTGTAGATATTTATAGCAAAAGTAATAAACACGTGGATGTTTTACAAATTACAATACTAAATAAATTCTTGTTTGAGAGCCATGGAATCAAAAATTAACGCTACATTCTGCGGGTGAGGTTTCTTCCTTAAATTTATTTTTAATATTCTAAAACTTCTGTGAAGAAGCCAACAAAACTATTAAAGTTTGCTAAAGATCACCATAATGTGCTCTCTTTCGGCAAATAAATCTTTGAATTTATAAAAACAAAATTGTTTTCGGCGACTAAAGGTGTAATGTTAAAACAAAAGTCTTTATGTCATCACTATATGTAATTTTTCTTTGCTTGCTATTTGGAATATACTTTTAAAAAAAATCTCAAATGTTAGCAAAATTTCACTGCAAAATATTTTCAATTTCAGACTGTAAAGTATAATCATGAACAACTTTAGTAAGAAATAACTTGTCATTAATTTTCTTCTTTTATCTCTTCATCTTCTGCTGCAATACTTTCTTTTATTTCTTCTAATTTATTTCACGGGATGTCTTCACATTTACTGATATATTGAAATCTTTCAAGTCTTGACGTTTCAATGGTGGTTCATATTCATTTCGCTGACATATAATGTAAAAAGTAAATATCAATCAATAATAATATATTTAAGTACCTATATATTTTAGACAGAGGCAGAGGTGCCATTTAGTACACTCAGATATCACCCAATGTACCGCCGTTATAAAATTTGGTGGGTCGCAAGCTTAATGCCCTATCCTACTAATCTTACTAATATTATAAAGGCGAAAGTTTGTAAGAATGTCTGGATGTATGGATGTTTCTTTCATGCAAAAACTACTAAACGGATTTCGATGAAATATGGCACACGGGTAGATCATGTCCTGGATTAGCACATAGGCCACTTTTCATCCCAGTAAAATATAAACAGTGACTTTTATCCCGGAAAAACATTCACGCGGGCGGAGCCGCGGGCAAAAGCTAGTAAATAATAAAGTCTAAGTGGATCATAATTATACCAGTGAAATGATAAAAAATAATATACTTACAGCATGAGTTTCTGTTAATAAATAATTATTTTTGACATCTTCTGCCATATTCCGAGAAGTAGAAGACACATTATCACATTCAGAATCATAATCTTCTGTCTTTAAATGTAGACTAGTAATTCTTGCAGACATCAAATTGACCTTTTAATGGTATTTATATTTAACCACGTTTTTGCTTATCCAGATCTTTAAGAAATCTGTAAAGAGTAATACAAACTCGATTTTATCTATATATATAAAAGAAAGTGGTGTTAGTTACACCACTTATAACTCAAGAATGGCTGAACGGATTTAGCTGAAAATTGGTGGAGAGGTAGCTTAGAACCAGGAGACGGACATAGGATACTTTTTATCCCGGGAAAATATAAACCGGGACTTTTATCCCGGATAATTGTTTTCTGCCAGTGGAACCGCAAGAAAACAAGTATAGAGATATTTCGAGATCCAGTTGAGGACATAATTACTCTTATCCCGGAAAAAGATAAACCGGGAATTATATCCCGGATTTTAATTTCTCGCGAGTGGAGCCGCCACGACTAAACCACCGAACCGATAGCGATGCAATTTGGCAGGGAGATAGTTTTAAACCCTGGGAAGAATCTAGGCTACTTCATATCCCGGGAAAATATAAACCGGGACCTTAATCTCGGAAAATAGTTTTTTGCCAGTGGAACCGTATGAAAATAAGTATGGAGATAGTTTGTGATCCAAAGGAAATCAATCTCAAGTTTGAGTTACATCTCAAGTAGACATAATGTATGAACAGTTCAATACATTATGTCTACTTGAGATGTAACTCAAACTTGAGATTGACCTATTAATACCGCCCATAGGCTACTATTATCCCGGAAAACAGACACCGGGAATTTTATTCGGGATTTTTTTCCGGAAAAAAATATGGTTAGGTATTATTTACGGGGGGGTGGGGGTGTTTAGGGATTCGTTAAATAAGGACTCATTTGGTGGCAGGGAGGTTTTTTGCAAGAACATTACGCGGAAATTTTGAAAATTTAAGAATACTTAACCGCCATATTAAACGTGTATGTCACTGAATTCCTCCTAAGCGGCTGGACCGATTTTAATGATTTTTTTGTGTCCTCAGGTGGGTTTGAGAATAGTTTCGATTAACAATTAGATCCGGTAGGTGGCGCTGTACTCTGGTTCTAGGATTTCATTTCCTTTTCAGGGCAGGACAACGTCTGTCGGGGCCGCTAGTTTTAAATAAAAGTTTCAATAAATCAATGCTGGATACACTGAGAACTCGATTGTAACTGTTGATCCTCAGTTTTTATTTACGATGATTATTTAAAGATTAATAAGCTTTATAATATTCATTAGTAAGGCGGCTAGTATTACAAATACTCTAGCACCATCGTGAAACCGGTCCACCAAAGCTTACACCATGGTCACCCTAGCCTCTTGTTTACATATACTATTTACAATACAAAAAATCACATTTAACATTACGTTAATATGAAAAAAGTAGTCATATATAAAGCAAATCACATTAAGCGAGGTTTTTCTACAGTTCATTTATAAAATATTCACGTATTTTATTACGATTCGTATAAATATTGATAAAATTATAATATTTACACAATATTGATTACAATAAACTTACCTGTAGAATTTCACACTAAATTATGGATATCAAATATTTCTGCAACCGTGAACTACACAATTCACATTAAAATATCACTAAAACACACTTATTATTGTAGATAATTACAGAGAAAATTTCGAAGTGAACATTTATTTGACAACTATATTGTCATCGAACTTAACGTTTTATAACAGTGTTGCCGAAATATGTATTCGCAATTACCAATTAAATGAGGAAATTTTGTTTAACTAAAATGTTAATAAGGATAAAAAACCTTAAGGATATCTTATTCAACAAGAATAATTCTGAAATGAAAATAGTATTTATATCATTATATAAGATATGTTGGAAATATTTATATATATATGATTGAGACGACAATAACGGTATTGATATTTTTTTATGGGTGGGGAAATAATCCGTAAGCTTTGGCAACATAGGTTAAAGAGTGAGTGAGATAGAAGACAGCTCAAAAGGTAATTTTTTTGTCTTCACAAAAATGTGTGTACCGAGGCCTCCAGTAGATATATTATAAACTTCTTGGTATAATATTATCTTACTCATATTATCATAAATGCGAAAGTTTGTCAAAATGTGTCTATGGTTGTTAAAGTAAATGTAGAAACACCTAAACAGATTTGGATTAAATTTGGCACACAGGTAGGTCTTCTTTTCTTTTAGGTTAGTGGCTCCACCGTTACAGTGGTGATTTTGCCAATGTCTTCATGTAAATAGTGTTACTCAAAAGTCTAAAAGCATAATTACATATTTGACTGTTTCCTATCAGGATCAATAACAAGTTCTGTCCTGAAGTGTCCAAAGTATGAAAATTAATGACATGTAATATATATACAGTTACGTCATGTTCCGTAATTAACACAGTTAGTTTTATTATAAAAGCCTAGATATATATTGACAATCCACAGATTCTTGAGGATGGCAGTCAACACTATGCATGTTACATGTGCGTTTGTCAGCTGCAGAAGTGTAAGCAGCTTGTTACTAAAGCTCAAAGGGCTGAGGAGCTTCTCAGACAAGTTTTGACAGATGGGTATGAGGTAAATAGAATGTACTTCACTCTAAAAAACTAAGCAGTAGTGTAGCTTGGATGAGATCATAATGAGACTTGACATCTTATGTCTCAGGATGAGGAGCGCAGTGAAATGCCACACAATACTTTGTAACTCAAAGTGCTGGGTGGTGTTACTACCGATTATGGGTGGTTGAATCGCTTACCATCACGAGAACAGCATGCTCGTCTCTTCATTCGACGCAATAAAAAAAAAGATAAGCCCAGTGCTGTAGTGTGTTTGGGGGAGGCTGATTTTGGGTCTGCGGATACCTTCAAAGTATTTATACAACCCAATTCACTAGTAGTGTGACCTTATACAGGGTATTCATATTGAGCAGATAATGTTTACGTATTTGTTAGACAATACTATACGTCAAAAATACAAATTCGTACAATTTTGCATCCTTAAATGTAGTACATCCTTTAATATGACTGTCATTGTTATTGTACGTCAAAGAAGTGAGAACCTGGTGACCTGAAACACAGGCTTTACCTCATCGGGCACCATTCTCTTTAATACATCCTGTGTACTTTAATATTTTAGTAACACTTTAAGTAATGTGATGATGAGTATGTAATTATAGTTTATAAATAAATAAAAATAAATACATTTTAAGTTTACCGTTACCATGGTTACATGTTTACTATTACAAGTTTACACATGCAATGTTCACGCTGATGTCTTTAAATACGTCCAAAAATTTACTCAAGTGTAATCATTACGTTAAGTAGAAGATATCGCGTAAACTCGTTCTCAGGGTACAGAAAATTAGAAATTGTTTCAAGAAACAGTGAATTATATCAATTCAGCATAAAATATTTTTTTCAGCTGAATACACAATCACTTACCCTTATAAATAGGCAGGCACACGGCCTAACAAGCACAATGACAAAAAGCTGCGTTGAGTTCTTGCGAATATGGGACAAAAATGAAATAGAAACAAAAATTAAATGTGAAGATGTTATAGTGAAGAAAGAACTGGAAGAAATTCGTAAGTGATGTCATAGCTTTTTATAATAAAAATTACTTTGTAGTTGAATTTCGGCCATGGCTTTAGATAATATATAATAATGTGTGTAATAATAATAATAATAAAGAACATAAATTTATAATAATAATAATGTCTATTGCCAAAATCAATACTGTTATAAAATTTGAAACAAGCTGAAAAAAACTTAGAAAATAGAAAAAAATAATAACAGAAGGAAGTGGCTCAGCTTAACTGCTGTCGTAAGATGTAAAACTCATCCAGCGCTGATTTCCAGCCACCCCTGGCCATTTAGGTATTATTTAGAACTTAGGACTAACTCCTCCTCCATTCATTTTTACTTAGTTTCTAACAACATTCATTAAAAAATATATTTAACAAATGAATAATATCCATCACATAATTCATGATTAAAAACTTATGTATATGTTTTGTATGGGTGCTGGACCTCAAAATGCAACCAGGATCAAACTTTATGGATATTATAGAGGCAAAAATATGGATCCTGGATCCATTAAAGAAATATTTTAGACCCCTCTATTTATAACTAACTGTTAATTTTTTTTTCATATCAAGTGTAGTTTTCAAGTAAAATTAAATTATACAAATCTCAAAATCGGAGGACTTTATAATTATACGATATATTGCAAGGGCCTAGTTTTATCCAGATATATATAAAGTATCTTGGTTAGAATTTAAAGACTGTTTTTGGACAAGTCCTTTCATGCAAATCTGTTAATATATTTTCTAGTTTACTTGGAACAAACATCCAAACATTTTCACATCTTTCGCATTTATAATATTAGTAAGAACTAAGAAGTAAGATTGTTTTAATATTTTCAGATACACCAGAGGCAACACCAGATTTCAATGCGGGTTCTCAGAGTGTTTTGAATGATGACGACATCACAAATTGCAGCATTGAGGACATATCAAAACCCCTTGATTTACCAAGTGCAACTGTTGTGGTTAAACCAGAAATCACAGAGAATTGTGATCTTCGTAATAAAGAAGGGTGTAAGCCTTCTTGTGGTATAAATAATAGCAATCAAGATGAGTCTAAAAGTTCTTGTGATAATGACGCTGATGACAATAATGGTTATCAATCAAGTTGTTCAGATTCTGAAGACAATTTGCCTTTAAAGAAGTCAAGCACCAAACTAAATGTCAAAAAGAAAAAGATTAGAAAGGACAAAGGTAATTTATTGTTATGTTTGATTATAGTGTCCGTAAACACGTATTTTCTGCTTCGTAGCTGACAACAAGAATACAGTTTTACTACTACCCACTTAAGTAGTACTTTTTAACTTAAGTTGTCAGTTAAGTTAGACTACCTTCGTGGTGTAGTCCTATTACGGTTTGACTGCAATGCTGAAGTCTTGGGTTTGATTCTCGGGTCGGGCAAAGTGATATTGGGTTTTAAATTCAGTATCAGCCCAGAGTTTGGAATTTGTGCCTGATATGCCGATAGGCTCACCCCCTATCACATCATTGGACGGAATACGCACGGGGAAAAGTGGGTGCACTAGTTGCGCCTCTGCTCACCCCCTCAGGGATAAAAGCCGTGAGCGTGTGTCAATTAAATGCCGCGAAGAATGTCCGCAAGTTTAAAACCCAAGAACACGCTAGACTGGGCGCCGCCTAGGAAAAAGCCGGCGGCGGCGTGATGGTAATTTTTGGTCGGAATATTGAATATATAGCCCAAATCAAATCAAATAAATTCCTCAGTTACATGTTCGTAGGTCCCCGCAAAGCACTGGAAGCACTAGCCAATTAACTTATCCTTATAAAAATCCCTTCAGGACCTATCCTCCATCCGCCCTGTGGATTGGGGGCGTTTGGAGAATTCCACTACGATATCGTAAAAGGCGACTAATAGAAGCCAGCGGGGGTCGCAGACGGTCGGCAGGGGGCTGTCCGTCTTTAGTTTTGTGTTGTTGCGATCCCTGTGATGGACGGCAGCGTGGCAGGTAGGCCTCACGCTGCCGTTGACGCCGGGGTCCTTCAGTGCGCGGGGGCTTCTGAGCCCAACACAACAGAAGATGGACCGCACTAGGCGGCACCGAGCAGGGGCGGTTGCGGACGACAACTTACGAGACTTCCGTCAGAGGAAGCCCGCAGCCGTCCCTAATGCGCCGAAGATGGCCACAGGGGAGTTTTGGTTTGTACGCCGTGCGTTGTAAATACGTGGGGCGGTCACCCGATGGTTCCATCTCTCCGGGCGGTTCAACGTCGGGTCGTAAGGCACGGCGAACCCAGCATAACCGCTCAGTCGCCCCCCTTGAAGGCTGGACGGTAGTAAGAAGTCACTTTCTCTGCGAAAAATAATAACAAAAAGACCCATGCACTCGCGAGTCTTTATCTTGTTTCGCGGAGAAGGTGAAATGACCATTAACGCCCTTTGGTGCCACCATTCCGTTATCAAAAATGACTTCGCGGTTATATCAGTATCACCGCTTTTACGACCTAGCGTTACGCCACTTATAAAGATGGTAAGCATCGGACAACACACCATGCTGGGTAAAGTCTTTTAGTCTATGAAAACTACTAGTGGCGGCGTTAGGCGTCGGCGACCACCGACGACCACGCGCTTAAGGTGCCTTACAAAAAAAATCCTACTAATATTATTAAGTGGACGATAGCCTAGTTGGGAATGGAATGGTCTGCCGAGACAATGTACGGAGGTTCAAAACCCAGGGCACACACCTCTGACTTTTCGAAGTTATGTGTGTATTTTTTATCAATTATCGTTCGCTTTAACGGTGAAGGAAAACATCGTGAGGAAACCTGCATATCTGAGAAGTTCTCTGAATTTCAAAAGGTATGTGAAGTCTGCCAACCCGCACTAGGCCAGCGTGGTGGACTAAGGCCTAAAAACCCTCTCAGTAGTAGAGGAGGCCCATGCTCAACAGTGGGCAAGTATATAATACAGGGCTGGTGTTATTATTATTATTACTAGCGCGCCCCGACAGACGTTGTCCTGTCCTAAAAATAGTACTCCGAGTACAGCGCCGACTACCGGATCCAATTGTTAATCTAAACCATTCTCGAATCCACCTGAAAGCCCACAAAAAAATCATTACAATCGGTCCAGCCGTTTAGGAGGAGTTCAACATACACACGCACAGAAGAATTATACTTCTTTGACAATATTTGCAACACGCAGTCTTGTTATGTCAAGCGCCATAAGGTTGGATTAAAAAGTTCATAACAACTTTCTCTTGTTCCTCTTCTCTTCTCTCTTTTTCTTGAACTTTTGTTACTCTTTCACGCAAAAACTACCGGACGGATTTCGATGAAATTTTGCAAACGGGTAGAACATGTCCTGGATTAACACATAGGCTACTTTTTATCCCGGGAAAACATAAAGCGGGACTTTTATCCCGTAAAAACTTTTTAACGCGGGCGGAGCCGCGGGAAAAATCTAGTAGATAATATTGTAAACGCGAAAGTTTCTAAGTATGTATGGATGTCTGAATGTATGGATGTTTGTCACTCTTTCACGCAAAAACTACTGAACGGATTTCGATGAAATTTTGTCACACAGGTAGATCATGTCCTGGGTTAACACATAGGCTACATTTTATCCCGGGAAAATAAGAAGCGCGACCTGTATCCCGGAAAACCTTTGTGACGCGGGCGGAGCCGCGGGCAAAATCTAGTATTTAATATTACTTCTTGATAGTGGCGGCCTTAGCCAATATAAGGCTCAAGGAGCAGATGTTTGCACGTGGCCTTTTTCTTTGTGCCCTTTGTCAACCGCGGGCTCAGCCGCCGCGCCGCTAGGCTCGCGCGGGAGAAGAGTGAAAAATAAAAGGGGCCTCACAAAGCTGATGTCGCCGACGTCCACGTTTGGTCTAGCGCCGCCATTGTAAACTTCCACGGCATACCAAATGTATACCAAGACACTTTGTTGCATCAGGGACGACTTCATGATCCCATGGTCATGTGCTATTGTTCATTTGATCCGCAAATCCATCGCAAGGACTGGTAATATTCAGCATACTGCTGGCGAGAGGAGTCCGACCTTTCCTGTTCCTGCACCATCTCTTTTCATAAAAGGTCTACCTTCGCACTCGCAGGCCATCAAACATTAAAATCTTCTGCTGTGGTCTTGGTCAGCAACACAGCGACAGCGACGGGCCTGTTCCTTTAAATGGTACGAAATCGCTATGCTCTCAATTAAGGGTAGCTAAAACTCCAATAAGTTGTTAGGTTATACATTGCAACCTCAAAGGCTGAGTGGACGGTTATGATGGGTTCTAGAGACCCCACGATCGCCCGATAGACCCTGTTAGTCGGTTTTACGACAGACCGGAGGTGCTGCAGTGGACTTCCCTAAACGCCCCCAATTCACAGGTCAGGGCCAGAAGTCTCTAACGTCTCTGATGGCAGAGGGATTGGCCCGTTAATGATCTCTCGTAGCACTCTTCCTGGTGGAGGACTACTCCGAAAAAGTTAGCCACTGCAAACTAGAACCTCCGCCTGTCGACAATGGACTAGTAAAATACGATCACATGCACCTGACCGTAAGACCGTTGGGCAGTTATAACAATGAAAAGATATGGCTTACGATCTGCCACAGATACTCTCTGAAACAATGTTCTCCGATGAGCTCATTTGTCGGTTGATAGTTGGACCATCGTTGCTTCGCGCCTTGGTGAAATCAGGGTGCACTACTAAAACGTCTGAGCACCGACGACGGGGTCTCTAGCCTGAGGCCACATCCTCCATGGCAACTCCACTTTAAGGAACCCGCTAGGCCTCTACGTAGGAGCAGGACGCTGCTCATCTGCGGATGCTTCCTCGAGCCAGTGAAAGGTGGCCAAAGGGATTTGGGGTCAAGATCCTAGGCCGGCATCTAACCAACAAGTAAGTCACGTACTAGACCGTGTGGTACGCCCTTATCATCTGCTGCGGATTCCGCTGGAGAGCATTGCAGAGGGATTCGGAGGTCCAAGGTTTCGGCCGAAGAGGGACTCTTATAAAGGATCATGGACCACATAACTCCGTGGCATAAAGTCTGGTTGGAGATGCCAGGACCTTTTAGGTTTGACAGCAAGCTTGAAAGAGCGCAGCTGCGTATGGGCGCGTGGGCAACTGGGTACAGAGGCCGTAGCCAAGACGCCTTTTACAATCGTTAACGCTCATAGTCGTTTTTCTGTTAGGTATTAATTTTAAAAAACCAAGTCTACCAATAACTATAAATAAAATTTTACAAGAAAAATGATTTTTTTTCCAAATCCACGGCGGCGCAGCGCTCATGTCTACGTCGAACTATATATGACCTTTAAGACACAATCATTAATAAAATTTAACAATAAAAATAAAAATTATTCACAAAATCCACGCCGTTTAAGTTAGGCGACGGCGCGCGGGTCCTGCGCGGCGCCCATGTCTAGAACACGCACCTCTGACTTTTCTAAAAAGTTGTGTGTATTCATTGTGAATTATCGCTCGCTTTAACGATGAAGGATAACATTGTTCTGATACCTGCATACCTAAGAACTGAGAAGTTCTGTATAAGAATTTCTAAGGTATGTGAAGTCTGCCCGCACTTGGCCAGCGTGGTGGACTAAGGCCTTAACCCTCTCAGGAGTAGAGGAGGCCCGTGCTCACCAGTGGGCAGTATATAATACAGGGCTGGTATGGTGGCGGTAGTGGTCAATTAAATGAATGTGTATCCAAGTTAATATATAACAGTTTTGAACACATTAAATACACAGGGCATGGAGGAGGGTAAGCTGATAGTTCTGGCTCTACTCGACTTCAGCACTGCCTTTAATACTGTTGATTTTGATGTCTTGCTTGGTATATTGCGTTCACTTAACATATCTCCAACCGCAATCACGTGATTTCACAGTTACTGATTTGGACGTCACCAGCAGATTTGCATTGATGACAAATTTTCCTCTTCTTGCACTACAACGGTTGGCGTCCCACAGGGCGGCGTTCTGCCTCCTCTTCTCTTTGCAGTATCATCATCTGCATACCACCTTTATGCAGATGATCTCCAAATTTATGTTTAGGCACCATTGGATGGGATGACGGAGGCTATGACGGGTCATTAACCGTGATATGGTGTGCATTTGTGAGTGGAGCGAGGCCTATAGTCTGTCAATCCATCTAAAACGCAGGACATTGTAATTGGCAGTCGTAGAATGCTATCCAAATTAAACTGGGCGCTACTACCACCTGTGGCCTGTGATGGTACCATCATCCCGTTCAGTGACACTGTCAAAAACCTTGGCATCTACTTGGACAAATTTATTTCTTGGGGTCCGAAGGTGAAGGAAATAAGTCGTAAACTGTTGGGTAACTCCTGGGTGTCGACTCCCAAAAGCGATATTCGATATATCGCGACATTTGTCGTGTCGAAGCCTACTCTCAGTTACATCGTTTTTACTATCTAAACGATCAACGAACGAACGAAACATATTTGCCAATGTCGTCTGTAAACCTACTCTAAATGGCAACTGTCAGTGACGAACATTTGATTTTGACATCGACTCAAAAATACTTACTAAATAAATATATTTAAATATATTATACCGTCGTTTAAATATATTATAATTTCAAGAAACTTTTAAATTAACGCGTTGTCTCTAACGTAGTGTTTATATTCTCCTTGGCGCTGTCTGCCAACTAATTTAGTGTTGGGTAGGACATACAAGCGGCGGTACATTTGTCCCGTACATGAAGCAAAATGTAAGAGCGGCTCAACATTTTTTTTTACTACTTCATATTTCATGTCGCGGTAATCGCGAATTCGTCGTACGCACTATCTATCTCAGAAAAACTATAAGACGGGGTCAGAGAGGGAGCGAAAGGCATGCTACAAATTACAATAGTACGTTATTTTTCAATGAAAATCCTACTAATATTATAAAGGCGAAAGTTTGTAAGAATGTATGGAAGTATGGATGTTTAGATGTTTGGATGTCTGGATGTTTGTTCCTCTTTCACGCAAAAACTACTAAACGGATTTCGATGCAATTTGGCACACGGGTAGATCATGTTCTGGATTAACACATAGGGTACTTTTTCTCCCGGGAAAATATAAAGCAGGATTTTTATCCCGGAAAAACTTTATAAAGCGGGCGAAAGCTAGTATGTCATATTTGTACTCGTTACTTCAAATGTATCACCGAGCTTCATTACGCCTCGCCTCATTTGAAGTGGGACATTGTACTGGCTTAGAAAAAGAGGCTAGTCTTACAAACTCTTTTTTTTGTGTCGTGTCCTACCCAACTATGAGTATGCGGTATGCCTATCTGTGTGTGTGTGTATTTTTAATAATTTTCCCTTGTAGGGAAGGCAAAGGGTTCACACCCATACAGCCTCGTCTTAAGTGATATTTTTCGTTGGGTTTTTTTTTACCTACGTACTATGTCGTAGTTAAGCAGTGACTAACCAAGACTTTATCATGTAGTTTTGTCGGCAACGAGAAAACACTTGATTGGCACAGTTGTTTCAATTCACTTCATTTGAGCACTTTCATAGAACTATATTGGATGATATACCACCATAATTATGCAATATAACACCAAATATCACCAAAATAATGAATTAAAACAAGAGCACCTCATGAAACTTCCACGTTCCCGCCAAAACTCCGCCTATCTGTGACTATAACAAGTTTGTCTTTTTTTATTATTTATTTAAATATTACGGCTCTAGATACTAGTCTATTGAGCCCGTCTTTCATAAATTGTTATCCTTAGTCCTAACTACTATTTCGAAGTAAAGCAGTGGCTACTTTACCAAGACATTATTGAAGAGTTTTGGAAGCGACAAAAATAAATACTTGATTGTCACAGTTATTTCAATTCACTTAATTTGAGCCCTTTAATAGAACTATATTGGATAATATAACACCATAATCTTACTAATATTATAAAGGCGAAAGTTTGTAAGTATGTATGGAT
This sequence comes from Lapara coniferarum, assembly GCA_949316025.1. NCBI lineage: Eukaryota > Metazoa > Arthropoda > Insecta > Lepidoptera > Sphingidae > Lapara > Lapara coniferarum. The sequence continues at coordinate 26,624,690 of OX438929.1, forward strand.
GTATGGATGTATGGATGTCTGGATGTATGGATGTATGGATGTTTGTTACTCTTTCACGCAAAAACTACTGAACGGATTTCGATGAAATTTGGCACACGGGTAGATCATGTCCTGGATTAACACATAGGCTACTTTTTATCCCGGGGAAATATAAACCAGGACTTTTATCCCGGAAAAACTTTTTAATGCAGGCAGAGCCGCGGGCAAAAGCTAGTTACGCAATATAACAGTAAGTATTACCAAAATAATGAATTAAAACAAGAACGCCTCATGACACTTCCAAGTTCCCGCCAAAACTCTCAAAAAAAGTTTGTCATAACTCCAGTGCTGCCAGATACATGATGGTTGAAGTCGCAAAAACTTCATCGTGAAGTAGCCTAAAGTCGCCGCATTGCATATGGAGAGGCAAAGAAGCAAAAAAAGTCTTTAATTCCAGATGAATGCTGGCCCAACTCGCCAAAAATTGGCAGTAGCCTAAAGTCGTCCAATTGCGTGGGGATGCGAAGAGCTATTAAAAAGCTCCCCAATTTTACATGTATCGTATGTACGGTGATCTGAGTACATGTTTTGTACTATCAAAGTTAAAAAAATTAAAAACAAACAATTAAAATAAGAAATATTAACATTTAATTTGGACTGGCTGGGTTGCGCAATACATAAGTCAAATGTCTGTGATTTTTTTTTAACTAATTCTAAGATTACACATATACAATTGGTGTAAAATAATTAACAAAATATTAAGGGGGGATATTGAAGAAAAGTATGTATTAAAAATGAGCGGTCCTCCAATAATGGCATATAATAAATGTAAATCACATAAGCTGAGGAATACAAATAAATAATTATTAATCTTTGTTTCATTTTGAACCAAACTCCCTTAATAAGAATTAACAAAAATAATAGTAGTTGGTACAAACACCTACAGGTGCCTACCTACCTATCCTTACATCTGCAACACTAGCGTCCTATCTGTCTCTAACTAATATTCAGTTATGACAAACTTGGGAGTTTTGGCGGGAACTTCGAAAGTGTCATGAGGTGCTCTTGTTTTAATTCATTATTTTGGTAATACTTAGTGTTATATTGCATAATTATGGTGGTATATTACCCAATATAGTTCTATTAAAGGGCTCAAATTAAGTGAATTGAAATAACTGTGATAATCAAGTATTTATTTTTGTTGCTTCTAAAACTCTTCGATAATGTCTTGGTAAGGTAGCCACTGCTTTACTTCGACATAGTAGTCAGGACTTAAGAGTTAGGACTAACAATAAAAATTTATGAAAGACGGGCTCAATGGACCAGTATCCAGAGCTGTAATATTCAAATAAATAAAAAAAAGACAAACTTGTTATAGTCAGTCCAGTGCTGCCAGATTAGGCGACTTTTCGCCATTTAGGCTATCTTGAAGAGTGTTGGGGTGACCAAAAATTGCGAATGGCGACTGGTCGCCGTTAAGGCTACGCGAATCGTGATTAGTCGCCAATTTAGGCTACTTCCGAAACTTTGTGTTTTATGCATTGTTTTTGTCGAATTTGAGGATATTTATATAGCTTTGAGGGTACCCCCTTACACACAATCATTGAAAACTGGGGACCTTATTTTTTTTTGCTCTCCGCGTCCCCACACAAGTGGGCGACTACTGCTACTTTGAATTTTCGCCACGATGGACTAGTAGGAATTAGAAATTTTTTTTTGCTCCTTCACCTCTCCATATACAAAGAGGCGACTTTTGGGCTACTTCACAATGAATTTTCGGCGACTTCAACCGTCAAACATCTGGCAACACTGTAATATATAGTTATCTGTGTCAATAACGATACGACACTGCTCCGAAAGTATCGCAAACAGCCTACTCTAACAAATGTACGGATACTTTATCGTTTATCGTAACTATAGACTAAGTTTATGTCTTTTATTTCGTTAATCGGAGTGAATGATATTGTGCAAAACTTACAAAAATAAAAATTATCCTTTATGGAGTCGCTGTCAAATACGCTGTGAAGTTGACAAGAGTTAATAAATATCAAATAATCAAACTTGTAAACAATATCCTTATTCAAAAATCGAAATACAACAATTTACTGTATCGTAAGTATCAATTTGTTTGATTGTGTTGTTTTATGTGACTATCATATACATGTAAAAATAATTATTCTTGTGTTGTTGTAGACTACTAACATCGTTAAAACATCAAGTCATTACGCCAGTTGAAAAAAAAGGATTAGTAAATCAATATAACATCTCATACAACAAGAGTCAATCGCCTTCGTTTGTCTTCTCCCACCAACCAAAGTCTCCAATGTAAAATCATTCAACAAACTTTGCAATCTGCAACAACAACAACAACGTGATATTGGCGGAATAGCTTCATAATCATGCATGTCGCCAGTAACCAAAAAAGAAGAAGAACAGTTACGGTACGTTTCATATATTTAACATTAGGAAATTGCAAAGTTTCCTACAATTTATCATAGCATGATGTGATTTTTTTCTCATACATATTTTATGTTTTTAGTATGTGTCTCAATCATCATCAGTACCAACCAATTATATGTCTCATTCAATTTCCTTCACGAGCATAAAGACATAGCAAAAAGTATACTTTGAATAATTGATGGGAATGCTCAAGCACAGTGGTTGTGGGAGGAAGTTGGTTAGCTTTTGAACTGTTTGGATAGCAGAATAAAGTTGAGGCTAAAGGTAATTAATGTTTTATTGATACATTACTTTTATTTCCATGTTGTGCAAATTTATGATAAATTACATTCGAATGTAGACTGACAAGAAATATCTTGCAATATAATTAGCTGTCCGCAGAGACCATATAGAATATAATGGTGGTTTGAATCACATAGAGGACAACTGAATATTCTGAACCCTTAAAGATGTCTGGCCTGGCGTTACAACAATGAAACACATGAGAGTTTATTATAATAAATTTAAGATAATTTTACATATTATATTGTCTCTCATATATACATATTTTAATTACAATACTGAATTATTTTGTTTAGGTCCTACCCGGTGCTTAATGGGACTGCGGCCAACTCAAGTTCAAAGAAGCACTGTCCAAAAACAATTGTTCCACGTGTAAAGTGAAATAAACAATTTGCATAGAATTATGTGCTATTAATGAGAATCTGGAAATCTATAATACTAAATTAATAAAACTTGGTTTGGGTCTGTTAAATTTCTAATTATGTATATTAGTACTTGTGTTCTTAATTTATATAATTTTTTTATAATACTTTAAAATTGTCAATATTCTGATATATTTTTTCTACGTTTCAATGCATACTAGGCATTTATAGGTAAAGCATTTAACACACTATTGTAAGTTTTTTACCATAATGTAGATAGATAAGTTTTAATGTAATTACTACTGGTTGTCCTAAAACAATAAGTGAATTGTTATAAATCTAGTACAGCTTTTTGAATCCTTTACAGGGAACAATAAATGTTACTTAGTTAACTTTTATTTTTACTTATTTAGCTAATAATACAAAAAATATAAACAGTTAATTAAAATAACAGATTTCTTTTAAAACTAGAAAGTTTACCCGTATTGTTTAAAAAAAGAATCTTTCGATTACCCTTACCGAAAATTAAAACTTCTTTTGGACGTAGATTTGGGGAGTTCGTTAGAGCTCACACTTATAACTCAGTGCTAAGACACTGCAACTTAAAAAGCCTTTCATTACATGAAGCAAATGATGTGATGAGATGACAAAGTGGCTTCTATCTCTGAGCTATTTAGAAACAGAAAATATTTTAAGCTGAACAAACTCACCTATAGGTAATGATCTCAAACAAGACTGATACATATTACTTCACATTAATTATGGTTGAATAAAATTTATGTTATTTTATCTTCCTTTTATTCTTGCCATATGCCTAGTTTTGTTATTGTTTAACATCTAATATATATATAAATAAATTAGAATTAAAGTCAGAACTTAAACAAATATTTAGTTATATAATATAAGAGTTTTGTGGAAATATAAAACAAAAATGAAATACATATTGAAATGAAATGAAATAAATTTATTCGAACCCATAAAATGTTATACATTATTTAGATTCAGTCAATATTAACTCTACCAACAGTTCGGAAAGCAGTTCTCACTAGAGAAGAACGGGCAAGAAACTCTAGTGTTGCTCTTTTCAAAATCAGTTCAAGGTAAAAAATACAATTCATAATAAAAAAAAAATAACATGATATAAATCTATTTGTTATTTTTGTTTAGAGCAGTTCATTTATATACTCTCAAAAAAGGTAATAAATTTTAAAATCCTATACGAGTGTATAACCCTCTTAGGAATCATATAATAATTTGGTCTGAAATTCTTCAAGATTTCGTTATTAATCTAAGTTTATCCCTAATCCCTAAGTTTATCCGTAATACTTAGATGTAGTAAGTGAAAAGGGCAGACCAGTCCACACAAGCAGCACCCGTTCACGAGTATGACGCATGTGCCAGCCATCGGCCTCCTCTACCATGTTGCAGGGAAGTGACCGACCCGGCACACGACGCCGCCGCAGGCACAGACAGTTAAGGAGTGTATTATATATAATGTATAGACTCATATTATGGTCCCCAAGATACAGGCACTGCCTAGTTTGGGGCCCCCTGCTAAATGTAGTGTTTAATTTTAAACTAGCTGTAAGTACTAACATAATTCTTAGAATTCTATGTACTTAATTACTGATGTTCCTACTTCTTTGTCAAAATTGTTTGTGCCAAATAAAATTGTTATTATTATTATTATTATTTATTATAATTATACATATACTTATACACTCACGCCTGTTATCCCCGAAGGGGTAGGCAGAAGCGCAACTAGTGCACCCACTTTTCGCCGTTATTCCGTCCCATGATGTGATAGGGGGCGAGCCTATCGCCATATCGGGCACAAATTCCAGACTCCGGGCTGATACTGAATAGAAAAACTCAATATCACTTTGCCCGACCCGGGGATCGAAACCGAGACCTCAGCTTTGCAATCGTACTGTAATACAACTACGCCACAGGGGCAGTTATTATAATTATATTCTTGTTTAATTATTTTTTTTATTCTTGCTTTACTACAAAGTATTATACCTTATAGAACATTTAATCATTTTAATTAGATACATCCTCAGCAAACGTAACTAACATTTAAAACAATAAAATCGCTGATATGAACTTATTTGCTGCTTTCTTCTTTGATGGAAGGCTACATTTTCATCCCTGTGAACTTTAAAGAAAATCTTGTGATTGTCTCAAAGCAAATAACATCAATTGTGATAATTATTGTTGCTACAAGGTATATGATCCAAGATTGTTTTATTGTACACCAAATTTCGAGAGAATTTACTCGAAAATCACAAACATAACACGTAACGATAATGCTGACGACGCCCTAAAAGGTCTCGTTGCGATTATCGCAAAAATGACGTTTGAGGCGATGTCAAAATCAAATGTTCGTCACTGACGATTACCATTTAGAGTAGGTTCATAGACGACATTGGCAAATAATGATTCGTTCATTCGTTGATCGTTCAGATAGTGGTAGTTTACGATAAAAGATAATGAATCCGAACAATTGTTAGAGTAGGGTATTTGCGATACTTTCGGAGCAGTAGCGTATCGTTTCCGATATATCGTTGTCGATTATTAGAGTAGACCTTCTGAAACTGATTCGATTATTCGATTGTTCCTGTATTCGAACTCGTTTCGATCTTCGATTCGAACTTAAAATGCGCACTCCCAACTTAAATCGACTATAGTCCGGCCGCTGAGAGAATGCACATTTGACAATTAACAGATTGACTTAACTAGTGATGGGCAATAAGTAACAGTATTTGGTATATCGATGGCATAATCGATACAAAAAATACTAGTAATGGTTATGTGGCATTGCATATAGGTACTTAATTAAGAAAATAAAATTATGATATTAATGTTAATATATTTATTGTTCACATACGGACTCAGAATCGCTATCGGAGTCCATAAACATACGCGATTACAAATGATTCGGGTACCGAGAACAGATGGCCGGTCCTGAACTACGTAAAAAAGGCAATAAAACAATTAAGGAATATTTTTCCTGCGAATTTTACAATGGCGGCGTCTTTAAGCCGTCCTTACATTTTTATCGTAATGGTTTTATGACCCCTACGTTTGAGCAAAACAAATTTAATACAATAGATCGGGCCATTAAGATATTATATTTTAAAATACAAACTAAATAATTTTACACAGATGTGCCAGATGCGCACAAACAAGGCAATAAAATAAATTCGAAAGCATAGCTAGGAGCATTCCACCTCATTTGAAACCAGCCCGCCGAGGTGAACACTTACGTTCGCTCGTCGTCCGTAACAGTCAATATAGTAAGCAGGATCAAGAACGTGAACGAAAGCCGGGTCACAAAAACTTAACAACGGGAGATACTGGTAAATGTAGTCTGTTCGCACGAGATGACAACGGATGACTGACTGACAGTGACGCGTAATGGCGGACCACGCCACGCATCGACATAAGCGCGATGTTACCATTTTTATCACAGTGATTTAATTTTATTATTTAGTATGTTAAAGAGTATGTTATTTTATTTATTTTATTCATAGAAATGCTCTGAAATTTCAATGTTTAATTAGAAAAAAAACCGTTTTAGTAATTTCAAAGTACGATACTATGTATATTATTATCGTATACGCCTAATATTTTTAGCACATCACTACGAGAATGGGCTGTTGACGTAACCTTGCAACGACGGAGTATGGGTTTGAAAAAATCATGTTCGTCGCTTCAAAGTTATATCGAACATTCGATAATGAACTGTCAAATGTGCATTCTCTCGGCGGCCGGACTATAGCTGATCAAAAACGGCCGTTATAAAACGTCGATCGAGTATTTGTTCACAGATTATAAGCATCATCAGCTGTATCCTGTACATTACGTCATATTTACGTGGTTATGTTCTATGGAGAATTTAATTATAATAATTTTATTTTATTTATTTTACGTATAAAGTGATGCCCTAGTTGTTGTTAGATACATATTCATATAAATATAAGAAATTATTGCGTTGTTTATTGAGTTTATTGTAATAATTTAGCAACCAAAGATAAATTGAGTTGCCCAAATCTATTTAGTCTATGCTGTGAACTATCAAAATATCTGACATTGTCAACGTCACGTCACAATAATATATGTCGTAGCGGGAGACTCAAAATACAGATTTTGGTTAAGATTTAGAATCTTGTAACAGAAGTTTGAGGTCAAAACTGATATTAATTTGGTTAGTTATTGTTTTTACTTATGACAAAACCATTTTCAAGCGTAGAAAATAACTTTTATTTGGAAACTGATATCAAACTATTTTTATTTTTATATGCTTAATATACGTAAATAAGTAATAATTTACTGGTGGTAGGTCTCTCATATCTAAGAGTCCGTGTAGGTGGGTACCACCGCAATATCTGCTTCTACCGCTAAGCAGCAGTGCGCATGCACTGTTGAAACTGAAAAGGTAGTGTTTGATTGTCAAAATTCGTTATGCTTCAATTTTAGAAATGCGAAGGTATTCAGTACCATACGGCCTTTTATTTTATTTTTTTACGCGGAGAAAGTGACATTACTATCGCCCAGCGTTCAATGGGGACGACTGAGCGGTTATGTTGGGTTCGCCGTGCCTTACGACCCGACGTTGAGCCGTCCGGAGAGATGGAAAACGTCGGGCTACCGCCGGGCCGAGTCCCTAACCTATGTACACCGCACGGCATACCAACTAAAACTCCGCGGTGGCCATCTTTGGCGCATTAGGGACGGTTGCGAGCTTTCTCCGACTCGCGTCTAAGTTGTCATCCGCAACCGCCCCTGTACCATGCAGCCTAATCATGTTTTTTCTGACAATAAATATAAAACATAAAAAATTTATGTCACAGACTGCACCGGTGGCGTAGTTGTATTACGGTACGACTGCAATGCTGGGGTGTCGGGTTCGATCCCCGGGTCAGGCAAAGTGATACTGGATTTTTCTATTTTGTATCAGCCCGGAGTTTGGAATTTGTGCCCGATGTGGCGATGGCGGCGGCGATATGGCTCGCCCTCTATCACATCATGTGACGCAATACGTACGGTGGAAAGCAGCAGCATTAGTAGTGTTGCGCCTCTGCCTAGCCCTTCGAAGGTAAAGGCGAGGGTGTGTGTGTGCAAAGATAAAAATAATTTAATATCAATTTCCAAAAAAAGTTACAGTCAAGTTCTAGTTAAGCTCTAGGCTCGAAAATGGTTTTGTTATAAGTGAAAACAAAATCGAAAATGGTTTTGTTGTAAGTGAAAACAAAAAAAGAACAACTAGTGCCAGTTTGACCTCGAACTCTTATTACAAGACTCTAAATCGCAGTTTTGATTGTCAGCCCTTAGCAAAAAAAAAACGTATTATTCCTACAGCGTTTTAAGTTTGAACATAATATAATTTGTAAATTAAAATGATAATAATGGTTATGATATTTTATTTATTTATTTCGAAACACCATTAGGTAATACACAACACATACATATTTTATTTAATTAATTACAGGTATAAACTATAGACGATTGTGAAGACCATTGTGAAATACCTTTAAGAGATAAGAGGTAAGCCTCTTAAAGGTATTTACAACTAACTCGAGAAAGACAAAATGCTTAGGTATTTTATTGGATAATACAGGCTTATGAAATTAACAATTTAAGGTCCTAAAATATGATTATTTTTACAATCCATATTAATTATTTTTATATGAATATAATAAGTACTAGACTTTACCCAGTGGTCGAGATTGGACTGCAATTCCTAAAAATATGTAACAGGGCTTAATTTAGATAAAATAAAAAAAGTAGATTTTTGTCTGAACATGTATAATATTATTTTATAACAAAAAAATTAAACAATAAGTCAGCTTCGCCTATTGTACCTACTCCTCCACATATTTTTGAACAAGACGTTGCCGCGCGTTTTGCCCACGTCGTCGCTCATCATTGCGAGATGATGATGAGGCATATATGATATTGTCTGCGATGCCTGTCTCCATGTCTCCATCAATAATAATAGGAGATGGGCCGTTATGCAAACTTGGAAACTCATCACAATCCATATTAATTGCCCAGTTACTAAAACAGCCCGTACTAAACAAATTTCTTCTTCTTCAATTGTCAATACGGTTAGTTTCTTTAAGAACATAAAAAAAAACGTTGTAGTCCAGCCGTAATTGCATAGATATTCGTAAAATTTCTCACTAAAACACAAAACAATTTCACTTGAACCGTACACGGCACCTATTTTGTGATCGTAGAATTTGACTGATAAAGTCGATTTGTTAACTCGATTCACGATCGTACGAAAGAGAGGAGAGTAAGCATTTCTCGATCCTAACGAATTTTTTCGATCCCAGTAAGTTCTAATTTGAGGCGCGGCTCGAGAGTGCGCTAGTGTAGATTTCGGGAGTACCAAAACGCTTGAAACCGAATCGAACTCGAATTGATTTAGGATTCGAACGTGTCAGGAGTAACCCAGCTGTTTGCATCGGCAGGATCGTTGCGACGGCAAATTCTTTTTCTGCCTACTACCACTAAGATTTCATTTGCACAATCCCTTCTTCTCCCCATCCTTGATTATGCAGATGTCACTATCTCACCGGGGGTCACGGGTGGGCGGAAAGGGCCGCCAGCCTATTAGTCTAGCCAACTTTCGTGACCCCCGTGATGGACGGCAGCGTGGCGGTTAGGCCTCACGCTGCCGTTGACGCCGAGGGCGTCCTTCGGTGTGCGGGGGCTTCTGAGCAAACAGGAGACGGACCGCAATAGCGGTACGCGCAGGGGCGGTTGCGGATGACAACTCAGACGTGAGTCGGAGGAAGCCCGCAGCCGTCCCTAATGCGCCGAAGATGGCCACCGCGGAGTTTTGGTTGGTATGCCGTGCGGTGTACATAGGTTAGGGACTCGGCCCAGCGGTCGCCCGATGATTCCATCTCCGGGCGGCTCAACGTCGGGTCGTAAGGCACGGTGAAACCAACATAACCGCTCAGTCGTTCCCCTTGAACACTGGGCGGTAGTAATAATTCACTTCATCCGCGTAAAAAAAAAAAAAGATGTCTGCTATCTAGACCTCACTGAAGACCAACTTAATAAACTTGAGCGCCTTCAAAATTTCTGTATCCGTTTTATATTTGGACTTCCCAAATATGAACATGTTTCCAAGTTTCTTAATAAGCTCAAGTAGTTACCCATTCGGCTTTGCAGGAATAACCACATAATTTATTTGCTTTATAATATTATTTTTAATCCTCTCAGCCCTTCTTATCTTAAATCTCGATTTGAGTTTCTTCATGACACACATGACAAGCGTTTGCAATCATCAGAGAACCTGATATTGAAAATTCCGGCGCAGTCTATATCATTTATTTACAAATCTTTTGCCATTCAAGTCGTTCAATTGAGGAACGCGTTACCGGTTGATGTAAGACTTGCGAAAACACTACCAATTTTTTAATAAATGGTTAAGAACCACTTTCTTTCCTGTTGAATTTATTGTCTTATTCCTTATATTCATGTTTATTTAACTACTTTTTTTTACATTGATCTATATGTATGTATATATAAGTATGTGTGTGTGCGTGCGTGCGTGCGTGCGTGCGTGCGTGCGTGCGTGCGTGTGTGTGTGTGTGTGTGTGTGTGTGTGTGTGTGTGTGTGTGTGTGTATTTGTTGTCTATTTGTAATTATATGTATGTAATTTTTCCCAATATATTCTGTATTGTATAGTGTACACCTCAACTGCCCTTTCTTTTCCTTTCCCTGTCTTCGTGCTACGGTTGTCTGTAAGAAATTGCCTTGAGTGATAAGACCGCCAATTGTACTTTATTTCTAGTGGATATACTGTATGTTTCTATTGTACGTGTACAATAAAGTATTATAATTCAATTTAAAAAATATACCTGCCGACTCGAATGTTACCTGATCTTTCTGAGTTGGATTCGAACGAAACATTCTCAGTCCACAGACCATAATATTATAAGCGGTAACGAGACCCAACGGACCGCAGAATTTTACTAAAGTACGCTGAATAAGTATGAAGTAGTAGTCCAAAAATTATGCATTTTTATTCAAAATCATATTGAAATTTTCTTTAATTTCTTCTAGAAAAACAGTTTCCATGAACGAATTTGCGAGCGTAAGTTAGTCGTAAAGTGAGGTTGTGTGTAACATTATAATAATACATTATTTATTTATGTTTAAGGTGCACCTCTAAACAAAAAACCTAAACTGGATGATAATAACGTACAAGACGAAACCAAAAACAATATTGAAAACACTTCGTCAATAGTATGTAATGAAAGAATTAATTCAATGTCTTTATACAAAGAATTTATATGCAATGAATGTGGTAAAAATTGTTATACCAAAGCTCTACTTATAAAGCACATGAATGTACACAAGCCAGTAATTATTGAACCAATTAAGATTGACATTAAAATACAGGAATCTGTAACCCATGGAAAAATTAAAGAAATCGATAATTTAAAGGAATATCCAACTACGCGTAAAATAAAGTATCAATATGATCGATGCAATTACAATACTGCAAAAAAGAGTAATTTAAATTGTCATATTAGAACCCACACAGGAGAGAAACCTTTCAAATGTCAGTATTGCGACTACAAATGTTCCCGAAAACAAACTTTAAATTATCATATTAGAACCCACACAGGAGAGAAACCTTTCAAATGTGATTACTGCAACTACAAATGTGCACGAAAGACTAATTTAAATTCTCATATTAGAACCCACACAGGAGAGAAACTTTTCAAATGTGAGTACTGCGACTACAAATGTGCACATAAGTCGAGTTTAAACAATCATATTAGTACCCACACAGGAGAGGAACCTTATAAATGTCAGTACTGTGACTACAAATGCGCAATAAAGAGTTATTTAAATTCGCATATTAGAACCCACATAGGAGAGAAACCTTTCAAATGTCGGAATTGCGACTACAAATGTTTCCGAAAAGAAACTTTAAATTCTCATATTAGAACCCACACAGGAGAGAAACCTTTCAAATGTGATTACTGCAACTACAAATGTGCACGAAAGACTTATTTAAATTCTCATATTAGAACCCACACAGGAGAGAAACTTTTTAAATGTGAGTACTGTGACTACAAATGCGCAATAAAGAGTTATTTAAATTTTCATATTAGAACCCACACAGGAGAGAAACCTTTCAAATGTGAGTACTGTGACTACAAATGTTCCCGAAAAAATAAATTAAACCTTCATATTAGAACCCACACAGGAGAGAAACCTTTCAAATGTCAGTACTGTGACTACAAATGTGCACAAAAGTGTCATTTAAATAGTCATATTAGAATCCACACTGGAGAGAAACCATATCTTTGTGAAATATGTGATAAGAAATTTACTCGTCGCAGTTCTTTAAAACATCACTTACTCGTACATATGTGTAAGAAATCTCAAATTATACTATACTAGCGGCCCGCCCTGGCTTCGCAGAGGTAGCGGAGCATAATATTATATGCCGAAAGAACAATGGTGAAATCGTATTTATAAACTGTTATGTACGCAAGGACAAGTGAAACAGCTCGCAGTTGATTACGCACTGACGTTTAATACGTAAAGACACAGTGGGCACAGCCACTAACTTATTGTCTATGCATACCTATATCTATACACAACAATCCTCCCTCTTTAGTTAATACTTATATTTTTATACAAAAAAAAACGGTTTATAATTAATCCGGGGTAACGGCCGCAAAACCCTATCTGAAAATGATGTCGGCATAGGGGGTTGCTCACACGGATGTTCCGCTTCTGCATTACCGACAATGCCTGCAGAAGTTTCAGGATTTGGTGTCTCTTCAGGTGACATCACTGAGCTCTGGGGTTCCGGGGGTGACGTAGCCGGAACATCTTCCTTCCCTTCGTCATAACACGGCATATCACACCCTTCCAAAGCAGGCACACCAGTTGCAGGCAACTCCGATGTCCCGTCAGATATCTCCACAGGGCTATCACCATAATCATGCCATTGATTAGCATTATTATGCACTGTTCTGCACCGTATGAGGTGGTTTTTGTGTTTTTTAAATTCCACCGAAGAGTTACAGTCCTTCACTAGGTATGTTACGTTCCCCAAACGCTTAATCACTATACCCTTGTACCACGTGAACTTTTTGTTCACAAGAAATTGTTTATACATGACATAGTCTCCGGGTTTAAAACTTTGTTTATTTGTTCCACCGTAGGCTTTACTCTGTGAGCACTGATTACGTTTTACAGTTTCAACGAGAGTGTTAGATGTGAACGGCGAAGACGTTGCCCTGTTTGGAATTATCAAATCTAAACGCGAACGAAGTTTCCGACCAAATACTAATTGCGCAGGCGAAATACCCGTAGTACCGTGCAGTGAGTTTCTATAATCGAATAAATATTTTAGTAAATTTTCATTATTTTGATTCGAAGTATTGCTCATCATTAAACTAGATTTAATGCACTTTTTTATAATTTTTACATAGCTCTCCGCCTGGCCGTTACTAGCTGGGTGATAGGCGTGAGATGTTACGTGCGATTAGATAAATAAATTTTCTTGTTTAAATTAATCCTACTTAATATTATAAAGGCGAAAGTTTGTAAGAATGTATGGATGTTTGGATGTATGGATGTAAGGATGTTTGTTCCTCTTTCACGCAAAAACTACTGAACGGATTTCGATGAAATTTGGCACACGGGTAGATCATGTCCTAGATTAACATATAGGCTACTTTTTATCCCGGGAAAATATAAACCGGGACTTTTATCCCGGAAAAACTTTTTAATGCGGGCGGAGCCGCGGGCAAAAGCTAGTAAGAAATAATATAGATTCTTCATATCATTGAATTACTTGAAGTTCAGATGTCCAAACTTAAGTACCTACGCGTAATTCTAGTAAGTACTTGTTTTATTTGCCCCATGTAGGTAAGAACTAACTATGCTCAAAATACATTCACCTTTAGAGTCTGTCATGAGTATAACAAAAAGTTTTCTCATATTGATTTATTTACAGGCTCCTACTTGAAGTTTAAAAAAAATATACCAGACTGTATTTATCTTTAACTAACGATAAGTTGCAAATCATAATGTTTTTTTTGTTTATTGTTACTTTTTATTTACCTATAAACTGCTCTCCTATGACTGCCTCGGTGGCGTAGTTGTATTGCGTGCGCATTACGAGTACGATTTGCGCGCAAAAAAACATTGTGACTGGGTTTTTCTATCTTAAAATTTACTCAGTCGCAGCTCGGAGTCAGGAAGTTGGCGGTGTGATACCTCCGTGCCTCGGAAAGCACGTAAAGCCGTTGGTCCTGCGCCTGATCTCTCTCCGGTCATGTCGGATTGCCGTCTCACCGGACTATGAGAGTTAAGGAATAGCGAGTGCACCTGTGTATTGCGCACACACTTGTGCACTAATATCTACTGCGTACCTAGCTGATCTCCGTTGAGATTGGCCACCGTGGCCGAAACTGGTTAGGAGAATTATTCTTATTATTATTTACCTATACTAATTTTGCCCTTGCGTGTATCATTGCGGTTTTTTATAACATTTTCTAACATTTTACCATATCATACCAACACTAAATGTATATATGGTTCTGTCTAACATTTATTTGTGGAAATTTTACTGGTCAATGTACTAGTTTTACTATATTAATTTTATATGTATAATTGTACTGCCTCGGTGGCGTAGTTGTATTACAGTACGACTGCAAAGCTGGGGTCTCGGGTTCGATCCCCGGGTCGGGCAAAGTGATATTGAGTTTTTCTATTCAGTATCAGCCCGGAGTCTGGAATTTGTGCCCGATATGGCGATAGGCTCGCCCCCTATCACATCATGCGACGGAATAACGGCGAAAAGTGGGTGCACTAGTTGTGCCTCTGCCTACCCCTTCGGGGATAACAAGCGTGAGTGTGTGTGTGTGTACTGTTTGTTTTCCTATTAAAGCAAAATAAGTGGAATAAAGGAATCTCTTTGAACATGTAGTAATGTATTTATTTATTTATTTTTTTCTTCATGGCTTCGCACATCTTGTGCATTTAGCCAAAGACAAGTTGTATTTGTTCCGCCCTGTGGATTGGGGGCGTTTGGAGAATTCCACCACGGTATCCCCTGCCTGTCGTAAAAGGCGACTAATAGGGGCCTCCGGGGGTCACGGGTGGGCGGGAGGTGCCGCCCACCCATTAGTCTAGCCAACTTCTGTGACCCCCGTGATGGACATGTCCAAAAGGTAGACACGGTACGGTGTTTCGGGGGCTTCTGAGCCCCCGCAACAGGAAAAGGACCGCAACAGCGGTACGCGCAGGGGCGGTTGCGGACGACAACTTAGACGTGAGTCGGAGGAAGCCCGCAGCCGTCCCTAATGCGCCGAAGATGGCAATGTAAAAAAAGAAAATAGTTGTATTTGTTCATAATTTTCGGCTTGCTCGTCTTGAGATAGTCTTTGTAGGATTCATAAAGCAGCGTAAAGTGTCGTGTAAGTACTTATATAGGACAAAGGTAGGGAAACTATTTGACTTATAATATTGGTAAGGGAATTTGAAAAAGAAAAAAAAAGGACTATCAGGAGGGTTTGAGGAAAAAAGAAAGGACTAGGCAGTACATAAAAGATCTAAATTAAATATAGGTATAGGTAGAAAATATACATATGTAAACGGTAAACATACTATGACAATCATGGACGAGGATGGAATATCTACAGTTTTATGTGGTTTTTAATGAAAAATGATGCTATACATTTATACACAAGAAAATTATTAGTACTAAGAAGACAGAGGATAGAAGAGGGAAAAGGAATACGAAGGTCTAGAAGGGATCGAATCAGGGGTGAGCGGTCAAATTGAGAGCAAGAAAACAGGATATGATTTAAATCGCCGACATCACATCCACAAGCGCACACGGGGCTATTTACTATATTAAGCCTGGCAAGGTGAGCAGGGGCACAAGTGTGACCAAGTCTAACACGAATAAGAATAGAAGTCTCAACCTTGCCAAACTTAACTCTAGAAAACCACGGTTTCATTGGGATCTGAGGTTGAATGATGGAGTAATAGCGGCCCTTCAATAAGCAACTGGATAACCAAGTTTCTGTTCAAGAGTCTCCAAGAAAAGATTTCGGCAAGGATTGCAGGTCTTGGCTATAATTTTTGAATGGGAATAAATCACCACTCTGCACCGCATCTTTGGCAAGTTTGTCAACGGTTTCGTTGCCACTGATTCCAGAGTGACTGGGAATCCAAACAAAATGTAATGAGTATTCCCTCGAAATACATTTGAACGCCAACTCTCTTATTTGGAGAATTGCTGGCAAAATGCCATTATATTTAAAAGGAAATTTAAAGATAGCTTGAAGCGCGCTTAGCGAATCGGAAAAGATAACAGCCTTATTTAATTTAAGTAAAAGAATATATTCTATAGCTTTAAGTATACCAAAACATTCACCAGTAAACACAGATGATTCCGGAGGAAGCTTAATTTTTTGAACAATTTTGTATTGGGAGTGAAAAACACAAACCCCAATACATTCCGAAATTGAGAATTAAGAAGCATCTGTATACAAGTGATGGAAGCCCTCAAAATGTTCCTCAAGGAATGCGTGAAACGCAGTTTTTATGTTGGGTGCAGTTTTATTAATACAGTTGTAGATTATACTAGGAGACAAAATTAAAGAGTTGTAACTGTTGATGAATAGCGGGAATTTATTAAAACGGTGAGTGGGGGCAGGGATTGAACAGAGTCTATGATAACTTGTAATTAGACATGGAGTTTTGCGGAAACTGTGACTAGGGAGAGTGGAGTAGTATGTAGACAGAGCTTCAAGTAGCGGAAAGAGGGGATGGGTGGAAAATTGTATAATTTTGTATAAATATTTATCGGCAAGAAATTGTCTTCTGTAACGAAGTGGAGGTTCACAACACTCCACTTACATTGCATTAATAGGGCTAGATTTCATTGCTCCTATAATTATGCGTAGTGATTTTGACTGAAGGTTATCCAATTTTTTAAAAGAATAAGCTATGCCTGGTTCCAGTAGAAATGAGCCGTAATCAAAAATGCTTCTAATAATAGCATTATAAACAAGTCTTAAAGACTGGGGGTGAGCGCCCCACCACACACCAGATAAACATCTTAGCATGTTAATATGACGCTCAACTTTACTAACAATGTAGTCACAGTGCAGAGTACCAGAAAGTTGAGAGTCCAAGATAACACCCAAATATTTAAAATTGTTTTTAACTGGGATTGGAATATCTCGGTAAGTAATGTTAATTGTTGGGGGACTTCTTTTTTTTGAAAATAAAACTGCTGCACTCTTAGATGTTGAAAGGTCTAAGCCATTTTGGTGAAGCCAAAAAGACAGAGATTGAAGAGCAGAGTTTAATAGTAGGCAAGCGTGTTCCACTGAATGGGAACTAGAATAGAGAAGTACGTCGTCCGCATATTGTAAAATTTGAACATCGTTATTAATAGAGCGGTCCAAGTCATAAGTATAAACATTGTACAACAAAGGACTAAGAACAGAGCCTTGCGGAAGTCCTCTCCATACATGGCGAGTTAACACCTGAGACGTAGTTGTGATGCTAACGGTACGATTGTATAAAATGTTCATTATAAAATTTGAAAGATTTACTGGAACTCCCAATGACTAATTTATTACGCATGATGGATAATACGACGTTGTCGTAAGCACCTTTTATATCTAAAAACACCGCAACTGTTGAGCAATTCGTTGAGAAAGATAAACGAATATCTGTGGAAAAAATACTTAAGCAATCTGTTGTACTTTTGCCTTTTCGAAAACCGTATTGAGATTTTGCCAATAAGTCTTTATTTTCTGTATACCATTCCAGGCGGTTCTTAATAAGATGCTCTGCTATTTTCATTAAAACCGAACTTAAAACGATAGGGCGATATGATGAAATATCTGACGGAATTTTATTAGGTTTGAGGATTGGCAACACCACATGACGTTTCCATTCCTGAGGAATGTTGCCTGTTGCCATTATGGAATTGATAAGAGATAAGTAATAAGCAAGAACGGTGGTACTAACATTAGATAAAAATGAGTATGGGATGCCATCAATGCCGGGAGCCGAGTCTACAGTATTCGAAAGGATACCTTTAATTCCTCAATATTAAAAGGCAGATTTAATGACGTGGTATCGGAGGTTATAATGGATTCGACACTATTTACCGGTAGAAGAGTAAGTTCTTGTGGCACCCAGGCAGGAGCCAGTTTATCCACGAAGTCACCTACCAAGTTATCCGGGATACGGGAAGCTGTGGGGTTGGAGAAGGCAGACCGAAATCTCCTAATGTTACGCCAAACGGTTGAGGGGGGAGTGTTCGGTGAAATGCTGGAACAAAAATTGTGCCAACCCTCTCTTTTCTTCTGTTTATAAAGTTTTCGAGTTTGTTTAATGATGCTGGAGAGATATGCAAAATTTTCTTGTGTCATGTTAAAACTATATTCCGCTTCAGCTTCTTTACGTTTTTTAGCTGCGGCTGTGCAATCAGAGTCCCACCAAGGCGGCATTGGGATTTTCCTAAATGATGTGTCATTTTTCACTGGGAATGTATCATCTGCAGCAGAAATAAGAATGCGAGCTAATGCTTTTGCACAGGCCTGCTCATTACCATTATTGACAAGGGGGAGAGAAGAAATCTGACTATCCACATTATTCTTATAGTTTACCCAAATGCTGCTATTACTATCTGGAAGTTTATGCCTTAAGTGAGATTTTCTGTTTTGTGAGTGTGTGATTGGGAATGGAAAGGAGATTTTAATAGGGAAATGTTCACTACCGAAGGTTGAGGAAAGTATGCACCAAGAGAGGTAAGAAGCAAAATTAGGAGTGCAGACTGATAAATCAATTGCACTGTTATTATGACTGGGATTGCTGCGGCGTGTGGGGCAACCGGAATTTAAAATACATAAATTGTGTGTATCTAAAATATCAAGTAGTTTTTCCCCATAAGAATTAGAAATAGAACTACCCCATGATTGGTGATGGCAGTTAAAATCCCCTAACAGAATGTAAGCACCAGCAAGAGAGGAAAGAATATTATTGATTTCATTGAGTGTAGAATGAGAAGGGTGTGAAATGTATATAGAAACAAGATAGATTTTATTTACAATTACAGCTACAATAGAAATTTCTTCACTGTGTGAGGGTAAAGAAACCACTGTGAAGGGAACTGAATTCTTTACAAGTATAGCGACACCGCCATACCCATCAGATCTGTCCTCTCTTACAGTGTTGTAGCCATTAATTTTATATACATAATTAGATTTGAACCATGTTTCACACAATGCAAAAGCCAATGGTTCATATTTATTAGATAAATAAATAATATCACTTTTTTTATTTATTGCACTGAGGCAATTCCATTGAATTATATTTTGAACTTGACTGTCCATTTTGGGGTAAGAAAGAAGAGATAACATTTTGAAGTAAGGCAACGTTGGACGGTGAAGTGTTAAATGTAGTTAAAAGATTTAACAAAGCTGTAATAAGTTCTATAACATTAAGTTCTTTAACTGATTCATCTTTACATGAATTATTGATGGCACAGCCATTAGTGGGGTCAGAAATTCTAAACTCTTTTAATAAAGCGTTGTGGGCTTCTTTATTATACCCTTTAGGAGGGCTTGTGGGGGGTTGGGGTTTGCGGAAGACTGTTTTTTTGTAACTTGAAGACTGTTTATTGAATGTGATAGGTGAAGAAGTGTCCAGTTCTCTGGGAGCTTGGGATATAAGGGTATCAGCAAAAGATCTAGTAACAGGTGGAAGTAATTTACTGGCCTCTGCATAAGATACAGAGTTCTGAGCCATATGGGTTTTTATTTGTTTTTGCCTTGAAAATTCGGGGCACACTTTACTTGTAGCAAAGTGGAATCCTGAGCATAAGCAACAGTTGGCATTGTGCTCGTCCCTGTCGCAAGATTCCCCAGAGTGATTATTGCCACATTTATAGCATTTTGGTTTGGACCGACACTGTATTTTAGTGTGGCCAAATCGGCATCAATTAAAACATTGGACAGTAGGATATATATAAAGGTCCACAGGCATTGCATTATAACACATAAAAATGCGTTTAGGCAGAACCTGACCATCGAAAGTGAAGACAACCGTTTGTGAGGGCTTCCACACCGCAGAGCCATCAACGAAAGTTTTAAAGTTTAATCTGCGTGCTTTTAAAATAGGTCCACAACCAATTGGTACTGATGTATTTTCAATGATTTCTTCCGGGCACCACTCTGCTGGCACACCACGCACTAAACCCATTCTAGTTACATTAAAGGAGGGAATGAATGCCTTATAATTAAATTTAGATGGATTTTCGTGAATAATAAAAGAGTTGGCGTCAATAAATGAGGAAAAAGCCAAAGCTATTTTATTTCTGCCAATTTTCTTAACACTACCATTGATAATGTTTTTAAAATTTCCACGTTGAAGGAATCTTCCAAATGTAAGCGGATGCAGTGTGGTAGAGTCATTCTCCTGAACAATATTTTTTTGAACGTGAATAACGAAGGGCGCGCTATCCGAACCATCATACACCTTCCTACCTACAGTTTGCACGGGAGTTGGTGGTGTTTCCAAATTAGTGATTTTGTTAGCCGAATGTGATTGTGGAGACTGAGCAAGATCTTCGCAATCACAACCGGGTAAATTGCTATCACCAGAATCGTGTTTTCTGCGTCTTTTATTGCAGCGCTTGCAAACATGTCGACGACTTCTTTTTACGGGCCGGGCTGATACCGACGTATCAGTCTCCATGCCTAACTCTGAGACATAATTATTGGACTTTTCAGTCTCGACAGTTATGAAATGGCCTGCCGGAGGGACGAAGCCCCCCGGATCAGGCGGCAAATTCATACGTACTAATCTACAATATAAGTCGCGGCACGAAACTCTAGCGGTGACCGTTATTGCGCAGAAGTAAAAAATAAGGTGTCTTGGCGGGGTACAGGGGTGAAGGGCGAGCGTGCGTTGCGCCGATTGGCTCTCCAGTCGTACTCCGTCCCCCGTGCCGATACGACGCTCCTCGCACTTCCAGTGTACAGTCGCGTTCTGAATTGTTTTGTTGTCATCGTTAATTTTTGTTGTTGTTTTTTGTTAAGTTTGTTTTGTTGATTTGTTTGTTGTGTTTGATTCGGTTCTTATGTAATTCGGACTTAATATAAAAATTATTATTATTTGGTATTTAATATAAAAATTTACAAATCCGATAGTGTATTTATTTTTCTACTCCCCATAAACTTGTTAAAAATTATATTGTAGGTAACATGAAGTAATATTACTTAAGTAATATTTGCGTGCGTGACAGTACCCATACGCAGTTAAGTTCCACATTTTGTTCACCGCTAGACTTACTATTTGACTTTACATTAAAACATTATTTTGCTGTTTTTAATTAAGCAATTAAATTACTAATTTGTATTGCGTGCGCGACGGTACCCATGCGCAGCTATCCCCTCCACGTTTCGCTCAGCGCTAGAGTTTCGTGCCGGGACATATATGTATGTGCAAAAACTTACCAAAATAAAAATGAATAAACTAAAACAGACTAAACTACAAAATGTACAGAAAATTTTACCCTACTGATAACAAATATATACAAAATTATTTAATTTTTAACACAGGTGAAAAAAATGCGACCGCGTATTCCAAAGTTTCTCGCGCTTTTCCTAATGTAGTTATTAATACGCACCTTCGTGGAGCTATAGTATGACCAGTGTTGCCAACAAGATTTTTAAAAACCGTCAAGTTAGTCGTCTATTTATGTCAAAAATCCGTTAAATAAACAATTGACACGAGTGTAGCTATATATGCAGACCTCCTATTACATTTACACCCTCCCTCCTCACATAACAATGATTTTTTTGCCCCGTTAAATATCCCGTCAGCCGTTAGATGGATTTTTTCCCGTTTCACACGGGTCCAAATCCGTTAGAAATGACGGGAAATCCGTTAAGTTGGCAACACTGAGTGTGACGGCAAATTTTAGCCGTACCCCAGAGCAGTGTTGCCAACTTAACGGATTTAACGTCTAACGTATTTCGATGTGTTGGGTGGGAAGAACCCCCCTCCCCATGCGATAAAATTATAGTTACACCCACGAATTAAAGATAGAATGGATATAGTTTAGCATCAATGTACTAAGAAAACCAGTGTCGCCAAACTCACACATGCGTATATTCACAACTATCATCTTTTCATTATGATTGGCCAAAATCAGCAATAAACATAAAACGTATAATACAAAATCATTTGCATTAAATTTAACCTTAATGCCATTGCATAAACTTCAATTTTAAATATTCACATACATTCATACTGTATGTATGTGACTGCCTCGGTGGCGTAGTTGTATTACAGTACGACTGCAAAGCTGAGGTCTCGGGTTCGATCCCCGGGTCGGGCAAAGTGATATTGAGTTTTTCTATTCAGTATCAGTCCGGAGTCTGGAATTTGTGCCCGATATGGCGATAGGCTCGCCCCCTATCACATCATGGGACGGAATGTCGGCGAAAAGTGGGTGCACTAGTTGCGCCTCTGCCTACCCCTTCGGGGATAACAGGCGTGAGTGTATATGTATATGTATGTACATACATTCAAACGATATTATTCCGTCAGCCTGAATTTTGATTTTAATTCGATTTCATTCTGCTACTCCACGCTAGATGGCATATAATGGCGATGGCATTCATACGATCTCTATGGCTGTCGTTTTAAGAAAAGTTATTGATTGACACCCAGTACGCTAAGCATGCGTTAATAGTGTCGCACCCATATGATACCTTTTTGTAAACCTATCGATGTTTTTTATTTCATGACTAAAAATTATAAATAACATTAATCAATGAAATTGACTTATTACAAAAATATATAATATTATTTTGATAAGCGCCGGAAAAGATGTTGGAAATATCTTGAATAAAATTTTCACTCCGTAAATTAAAAATTAATTAGGAAGTTGTACCACATATTTTCGTCGGATGTACCACAGAGCCTGAAGACGAAAGTTTTCAACCAGTGCAACCTCCCTGTAATGACCTACGGAGCCGAGACGTGGACACTGACTGTGGGGCTAATCCATAAGCTTAAAGTAGCTCAACGTGCTATGGAAAGAGCTATGCTCGGAGTCTCTCTGAAGGACAAAATTCGGAACGAACCAAAGTGACCGACATAGCTCCGAGAGTTAGTAGGTTAAAGTGGCAATGGGCTGGCCACATATGTCGCAGAACAGATAACCGCTGGAGTAAGCGTGTTCTGGAGTGGAGACCGCGCCTTGGTAAACGTAGCGTGGGACGCCCTCTAGCCAGATGGTGGGACGACTTGCACAAGAAGGCCGGCAGCAACTAGATGCCTAAAGCAGCAGACCGGGCTCTGTGGCGTATCTTGGGAGAGGCCTATGTCCAGCAGTGGACTGCAACGGGCTGATGATGATGATGATGATCAAATTAAAATTTAATTTTAGGTATAAAGTTCAAATTCTTAATTTATAATTTCAATTCTGCAAACATGTATGTTAAATTACATAATATATTACCTACACAGTATTACAGTATAGCTAGTTTGCAATAAATTATAATGAGTATTTATACATATTATAGTAATTTCACTGCCGGAGTTAAATAGAGTAAAGTTTAAGGAAAATGTCAACCGGTAATAATACCAGCCCTGTATTATATACTGCTCATTGCTGAGCACGGGCCTCCTCTACTCTTGAGAGGATTTAAGACCTTAGTTCACCACGCTGGCCTAGTGCGGGTTGGCAGACTTCACACACCCTCGAAATTGTTATGGAGGTTTCTCAGGTTAGCAGGTTTCCTCACTATGTTTTCCTTCACCGTTAAAGTGAACGATAATTGATAAGTAATACACACGTAACTTTGAAAAGTCAGAGGTGTGTGCATGGGGTTTCCAACCTCCGGACATTGTCTCGGCAGACCCTTCCATTCCCAACTAGGCTATCGTCCACTGTCAACCGGTAAGGGAAGAAAATATTTTTTAACGGTTGGCACAATTATGCCAGCCTAGTAGGCCGGACAAAAGACATTGAAGTTTGTTCCACAGTTTAATAGCACAATTACGAACTTCTTAACATTTTGTTACGGGCTGAGATAGAAGAAATCACTAAGCAATGGTTTCGCAAGCCAGCAGTCACCACGCGTGCTTCACGTCAGGAAGTGTGAGGATGAGCAAAGGTTAAACTTGTATTCATCACCACGCGTGCTTCAGGTCAGGAAGAGTGAGAATGAGCAAAGGTTACACTTGTATTCAGTTAAACTTTTTTTTTTCTGTATTACATCGTTAGCTACATATGTATGCTACTATAACAGTAGGTTAAATAAAACAATACACACCTTTGAAATTGATATTATATTTATTTACTTATCGGCTAAACTTAGCTCAAGACAGAAATACAACAAAACCTGGTTCCGGCTAATAAGGTAAGTTCTCCCACCTTACCTTATTACCCGGAACCCGGTTTTGTTACATACTTTTTTCGTAATTTAAATACTTTTGTTGTTTAATTTTGAAAAATATCAATAGAAGTGTGTCGTCGATCCTCTAATGCAGAGTCAGGAATCATTGAGGCTTCATGCAGCTGGGGAAGATAGCCTACTCTCTGGTGATGCAGGCAGTTTTAACTCTACCCGCGATAGACAAAGTGAATGAAAATTGTATGTAAAAGAAAACCGCCTGAGGTAAAACTCCCGGGAATGAATAGAGAATCCGCAAAATCGGCAGGCCGGCGAGTATTCTCCTATCAACTTCCGCGGAGGATTCCTGATATGTTCATCGTGCACTAGAACAAATCGCTCTTCGCCGTCACGGGGTCACTGACGGCTAAGCGGCTACAAGTACAGCTGATCATGGCGAACACTCCGCGGGGCCCTTGTCCAAGCCTTCGTAATTTATGGGCACATACGAGCCGGCGACGAAATTACGTGCTCACACGCTTGGTGCTGCCGCTCAAGAGGTCGAAGAGATGTCGTTCACCGGTAGGGTTGCAATCCCAACCAGAGATGAACTGAAATTGATATAACCAACATTAGAACCAGACCACTCACCATTCTCAAAATTAACTTTTAAATCAAAGTAATTTTGTTACAAATACTGCATACGCAATCATAGTTTTTAATACGTATGTAGAATTTATTATTGTATATAAACAAAACAAGCAGTTGGAAAACTGACAACACTACTCGCACTTGTTTTACAACACACGACTTGTAGGCCAAGGTACACAACCATATAGCCTTCAATCCGTTCATGTTCTACGAAAATAATTAGAGTATGGGGTTTGAAAATTTTTATGTTACAACATAGCGCTTTAGTGAAAAATTAATAATTATCGATAACATTTTATCGACCACGCATGCACTAATTGAGTAGCGGTGACACTGTGAATTGGTGACAAATCATTCTAGAACAACTGATTTTCGTTTTCGAAAATTAACCATATGATGAAAGAAATAAGAAACACTTTAAATTGTAATTTTTGTGCCATATTTGACATAGAAAATCAATATACATTTTTCCACGAATTAAAGATAGAATGGATAGAGTTTAGCATCAATTTACTAAGAAAACCAGTGTCGCCAAACTCACACATGCATATATTCGCATACTATCATCTCTTCATTATGATTGGCCAAAATCACCAATAAAGATAAAGCGTATAATACAAAATCATTTGCATTAAATTTAACCTTAATGCCATTATATAAACTTCGTATTCTAAAAATTCACATGACTTCATACGACATTATTCCTTCAGTCTGAATTTTGATTTTAATTCGATTTCATACCGCTAGTCCACGCGAGATGGCGTATAATCGCAATGGCATTCATAAGAACTCAATGGCAGTTGTTTTAAGATAAGTTATTGAATGACACCCAGTACGCTACGCATGCCGGTAATAGTGTTGCACCCATACGTTACCTTTTTGTAAACCTATCGATGGTGTTTGTTTTATAACTAACACTAATAAATGAAATGGACTTATAACAAAATTATATAATATTAATTTGATAAGTACTGGAAAAGTTGTTGGAACTGTCTTGAATACAATTTTAACTCAGTAAATTAAAAATTATTTTAAATTTTAAGTATATATTTGAAATTCCTACTTTATAATTTCAATACTGCAGATATGTATGTTACACATACTATATTAGCTACACAGCTTATATAGCTAGTTTGCAATAAATTATAATGAGTATATATACTTATCATAGTGATTTCACTGCTGGGGTTAAGAGAGTAAGAGTAGACTTCACATCTAAGCAAAACGTCAACCGGCAAGGCAAGAAAATATCCTTTGACGGACAGCAGAATTATGCCGGCCTGCTAATAGCTTCTGCAAGTTCCGTTTTAAGGACCCAATATCATAAGACTTGGAAACATTCGTGCCCGGCAACTGTTCCACAGTTTAATAGCAAAATTACGAACTTCTTAACCCGATTGATATGGGCTGAGATAGAAGAAATCACTAAGCAGTGGTTTCGCAAGCCAGCACGCGTGGTTCCCCTAAGGAAGTGTGAGGATGGCCTAAGGTTAAACTTTTGTCCAGAGCACTCACCAAGACACGGACGATAGAATACACTAAGTGAGGCAATGTCTCGGCGTAACTGCATTGATTCCAAACTGAATAGAGTGCTTTGTGCTGTTTATGAGTGATCGTATCGCTTGTTGAGCGACATGCTCGTCTCGTCAAGCAAAAGTTGTTTAATTTTGTACCTGGATCTGACTCGGTAATATTTTACGCTTTTTGGGGGCAACAATTTCTTGTGCTTCGTTTGAAGAAGATACGCCTGCGTTTAAATTTATGATTTCAGGTTTACTTTGGAATCCACCACCCTAAGAAATGACATTAACGATGAGATATCAAGTAATACTCATAATATAATATCAAGTAACATAGCTGATCAAACATTGTTAACCTATAAAGCAGACAGGCACATTTATATGTAATTAAAAACAATTATTTAAAACTATGTGTTGTCTCAATAAAAAGCTTTTCCCGTTAGAAAAGCCCCTAAAACGCAGTACGACGCATAGAAAAAATATCCATTATATCCCATGGGAGCAAATTACCGGAATAAAAGTAGCCTATATGTGTTAATCCAGGGTATTATGATCTGGCTGCGGACGACAACTTAGACACTTTAGCCCGGGGAAACCCGCAGCCGTCCCTAATGCACCGAAGAAGGCCACCGCAGAGTTTTAGTTGGCATGCCGTGCGTTGTACATAGGTTAGGGACTCGGCCCGGTGGCTCAACGCTGGGTCGTAAGGCACGGTGAACCGAACAAAACCACTCAGTCGCCTCCCTTGAAAGGCTAGGTGATAGTAATAAGTCACTTTCTCCGCGAAAAAAAAGGGTATTATGATCTACTCATGTGCCAAATGTCTGAGTTTACTTCTAAGAAACATACAAACCAAACAAACATCCCGACATACAGAGATCCAAAAATTTCCACAAACATTTGCATTTATGATATTACTAAAATAAGACAAGAAGTAAGATAAGATTAAAAAGGGTATTTTTAAATAATAACCTATAGTTTTTTTAATAAATTTATGTAGTAAAATAAAACAATAAAATAAATATTATGGTGTGTGGCTTTCTTATAATTACTTATTGATTGATGAATTAGAATATTTATATGAGCTTCTGCATTCACTTTAAAATATTGATTTCCCCTTTTTTTTACATTACACATCTTCTACAAAATGTTCTGAACATATTACGGAAAATTTGGAAGGAAACCAATTT
The DNA here is from genome assembly GCA_949316025.1 of Lapara coniferarum. Classification (NCBI taxonomy): domain Eukaryota; kingdom Metazoa; phylum Arthropoda; class Insecta; order Lepidoptera; family Sphingidae; genus Lapara; species Lapara coniferarum. The sequence continues at coordinate 26,652,572 of OX438929.1, forward strand.
AACCTTCCCGTAGCATTGATCCAACTTTCCTTAATAAATTGATCTTTTGGAAAACTGAAAATTAACAATCTAGTATTGTTTCATTAATTAATTATTATATCGACCACAGCTATGCATCACAAGCGGATCATGCATCAGATAACTTTTCGTACTTTTCTGCATAACATAATGCTTCAGTGAAAAATTAATAATTATCGATAATATTTTATCGACCACGCATGCACTAATTGAGTAGCGATGACATTATGAATTGGTGACAAATCATTCTAGAACAACTGATTTTCGTTTGCGACAATTAACCATATAGTGAAAAGAATAACGAACATTTTAAATTGTAATTTTTGTGTCATGTTTGACATAGAAAATCAAGATATATTTTTCAACTAAATAGCAATATACCAGAAAATATTACTTACCGATGGTACGAAATACCTCCGTGGGACACATTTTTGGTACGGCTATTATTTTTGCATTCCAGAATAGCATAATAGGGCATTTTAATATTTTTAAATATTTTTTCCAATCATTAAACCTTTGACAATGCGCAATGACGACTGAGACCGTTCAAACAGTGAGTTTGTACTGCATTCTAAACTAGTGTATCAAAGGTTACGCCCACTTTATAGTTCTATCTCTATCTCTGTTCTGTGCATTTTTCAGCTAAATAGCAATAAACCAGAAAATATTACTTACCGACGATATGAAATACCTCTGTGGGACACATTTTTGTTATAGCTATGATTTCTGCATTCCAGAATAGCACAATAGGGCATTTTAATATTTTTTCTAGTTATTAAAGCTTTGACAATGCGCAATGACGACTGAGGCCGCTCAAATGGGAGTTAGTACAGCCTTACCAACTAGATGATAAAAGGTTACGCCACATTATAGTTCTATCTCTATCTCTGTTCTGTGGTTACACCCGGTTGATCTAACGGATTTTAGAGGGAAAATATACGACTAACTATTGGCAACACTGCTCCGGAGTCAAGTTTGGCAGATTTTTTGCCAGTGTCGGGCAGATTCGCCATTTTTGAGATGGTCACCCCGTACTACTCTAACGTAGGTCGTAGTGTTGAAGCAAAGAGTATTATATACATTGGGAATAGAGAGACAACTCGTCGAGTTTGCGTGCCAACCGACAATTGTCAAAATTTCGGCTGCTTCAACGATTGTATGATAGAGGGCGCCCATGTTGCTATTGAAATCCGGTAGATGGCAGGGATTCTGTTTAAATTCAGGTTTACTGTACTGGATACTAATACTGTAAATATTAAACTGTTATAAAAGCATTGCATTGAATGACGAAAGTGCAATTAAAGTAAAATGCTTTTTACAATTATATAATACAATGCGTTTAGTGCTTTATTTACAGTACATCTTTGCCACTTACAATTAATATGGTTGTGTTAGTTTTACCATGCGAAATCAGACAAACTTATTAATCAAAATATTTTATTTTGTGTTTGTTACGGAATAATAAATAATGTACAAAATTTAATTTTAAAAACTATATTTAGGTACTGATAATATATAAAATTCCTTATAAAGAGGAACAATTTGTTTACTTTCAATCGATAATCTCCGATATCAAATAAACTGCTGTACCAATTTCAATATTTTTTTCATATAATAAACGTAGACGAAAGCTTTTATGGAACTAAAGAAAGGAGTACAAACGCAAACAAAAATCTGTTTGAATATTATGCAAAGAGATACAAAGCCGTATTGAATCTCATACAAAAGATACAAAATAGCCATTACATATAAAATCTATTAATAAATGCAAGGCCACTCTGACAATTTATAAATATAGATAAAAATGCTACAATTAAAGAAAATATTAACTGTAAACAAGGATATGGTCGAACAGTATCAGATTATAATAACATTGCCCAATTGTTAATGGATGTTTTATGAACATAGCAAAATGCAACAACAATCAGTATGCAACCGCATTCCTAGTGGAAGTCAATCGAATTCTATTTTTGTAAAATCTGTGGGAGCGAGTGAATTTAAAAAAAAATGTTCATTCTCTAAAAAATGTTTCCAGTACTAGCTACGACGAAATTGCTGTTAGGATCGTACAACATTTTATCACATATACTCTCTCCAATTTCGAGCTATATCATTAACTTAAGTATAAAATACGGCGCTTTTTCAGATAATATAAAATTCACTATAAACTCAATGTTCAATGAAGTCGGTTAAAAATGGCGATATTGGAGATATTAATTGTTACGGAACAATAGCATTAATTCCTATCTTCTCAAAAATTTATGAAAATATTATAAATTCTTCTTTATATTCCTTCCTTGAAAGTAACAATTTTTTTGTACCCGAACAGTATGAATTTCGCAAAACAAAATCAATAAACTCACTAGTTTATATCTTTTTTAAAATTAAGCCCGGAGTTTCTTTCTGCCTTTCTTCTTCGGGTCGTCATCGCTTAGGTAGCTAGTGAAGGGCTGGTAGGTTAGCTAGGCTAGGACCTTTTTATCCTCGCCGGCGAGGACCGTGGCGTTTCCTTTCCTCGTAATGTAAAGACACTCCTTCCCTTTATTTTATATCAGCTCCACTTCTCCTTTCCCTAACCCTATTCCCGTCCCTAATGTCCGTGTCCTCTGTACCTATCAGCCCGTGCTGGTTGTTCGATATTTAACTTTAAATTACTTCATTGGTTTATTATGTACCTTTGTTATTGTGTCTACCTTCATGTCATGACCTGTCATAAGTGCTTTTTTGTAAGCCTATTTGACCAATAAATGATTTTATTTATTTATTTATTTTTATTTACTGTAATCACTAATATGGATGATCGCAAACCTGCAGTAGAGATCGACGGTCCCATAGAACAAAGTCGTATATGCCAAATGTTAGCTTTTGAGTAAAGTGCTTTGAAAGTCTAAATTAATTGTGAAAATCACAAGTTATACATGAAGGAAACATTATCTATTAGGGTTCAGTAACAACTTTGAACCTAATGTGTGAAAATAGCACTAATTCGTACATGAATACACACTTACGACTTTAAAAGCGCTCTACTGAAAAGCTAACATTTTGAATATACAACTTTGTTCTATGGGACCGTCGAGATATATTTAGACATGACAAAAGCTTTCGACCACGTTCACCATATTTTGTTTAAAAACTTGCACCCCTATGGTATTCGAGGTAATATGAATAACCTAATAAAATCCTATTCAACTGGTAGACAGTAAGTCAAACAAATTAATAGAATATGTCTAATATTAAAAATGGAGACAATTTAACAATCGCAACACAGTCCTACTAATAATATCATTATAAACGCGAAAGTATGTATGGATGTCTGGATGTTTGTTACTCTTTCACGCAAAAATTTCAGAACGGATTTCGATGACATTTGGCACACGGATTGATCATGTCCTGAATTAACACATAGGCTGAAAAAGCGCGGGAAACTTCGGATCGCGGCGGACGTGTTTTTCACTTTTCTGATTTTTATTAATTAAGTTTGTAAATATTACCTATCAGTTGGGTTGTAATTATTTGTAAATTTTGTAGTTTAGTGTTTATAATTAGTTTATTTAATATTTCTATTTGGTAAGTGTAAATATTTAATTTTATTAGTAGTTAAATTATGAATACACCGCCTGACCCGGGGGGATTTATCCCCCCGGCGGGCAATTTTGTAACAATATCTAGTACAGAAACAGACCAAACTGCGAAAGCGCAGTATATTTCCGAGTCGGGAATGGAGACAGACGGTTCGACGTCGGCTAGACCGATAAAACGTAGTCGTCGTTTCGTATGCAAGAAATGCAATAAAAAAAGGCGAAAACACGACAGTAACTCTACTAATACCTCTGGTTGCGATTGTGCCGATGTTTCACAGTCGCAACCAATAATTTATTCTTCCGAGTCTCAATCTCAAACAATTCCCGCCCAAACTGTGGGCCGCAAAACTTATGAAAAAAGTGATAGCGCGCCCTTTTTATTGCACGTTCAAAAGGTCACAGCAGGAGAAAATGACGGAACTATCCTCCATCCTCTGACTTTTGGTAAATTTTTAAAACGGCATGAATTTAAAAATATTGTAAATGGAAGTGTAAAAAGGATTGGGAGAAATAAAATAGCCATGGCTTTCTCATCACACACTGATGCCAATTCTTTTATTTGTCATGAAAGTCTTATTAAATCTAACTTAAAGGCCTTTATACCTACTTTCAATGTAACCCGCATGGGATTAGTGCGTGGAATACCTGCAGAGTGGTCTCCGGAGGAGGTTTTGGAGAACACCTCTGTTCCAATTGGCTGTGGGCCTATTTTAAAAGTACGACGTCTTAATTTTAAAGCAGTTATAGACGGATCTGTTGTGTGGAAACCCTCCCAAACGGTTGTTCTTACATTTGATGGGCAAGTCTTACCAAAAAGAATTTTTATGTGTTATAACGCATTGCCAGTAGAACTATATATTTTCCCTACCATTCAATGCTTCAATTGCTGTCGATTTGGTCACACCAAAATTCAATGCAGATCTAAACCCCGCTGCTATAAATGTGGAGACAATCATACAGTTGAGACTTGTAACATAGTTGAGGGAAGTGCTTCCTGTTGTTTATGCTCAGGGTATCATTTTGCTATTAGCAAATTATGCCCTGAATATGAACGCCAAAAACAAATTAAGGCACATATGGCTCAGAGCTCAGTTTCCTATGCTGAAGCCAGCAAACTATTTCCACCAGTTTCCAAATCCTTTGCAGACACTGTTATTTCCCGCGCTCCTCATGATCAAAGTATTTCAGAACCTGTTGCCTTTAGGCAGCCACAATCTAGCAGTTATAAAAAAAACTATTTTCCGAAAACCACACTCACCAGTCACTACTACTAAGGGATACAATAAAGAAGCACACAATAATATATTGAAAGATTTTAAAATTCCTGAACCTGCTAATGGATGTGCTCTTAATATTACTGCTAAGGATGCCCAGCCTAAACAATTTGACATGAAAGAACTTATCTCTGCATTTATCACTATTATTACACATTTTAATGCATCACCGTCCAACTTGCCCCACTTTTAAATAGTATTTCCTCCTCTCTTTTCCAAAATGGACAATCTGAAGTTAATAATCCAATGGAATTGCCGCAGCATAATCAATAAAAAAAGTGAGCTAATTTACTTAATTAATAAATATGAGCCATGGGCTCTTGCTCTCTCTGAGACATGGCTCAAACCAAATTATGTATTCAAAATTAATGGATATAGAATAATCAGAGAAGATAGACAAGATGGGTATGGTGGTGCTGCCATACTCATTAAAGATTCAGTTCCATATTCAGTTATTTCTCTTCCTTCACATAGTGATGAAATATCTATAGTAGCATTAACTGTCAACAACACTTGTCTTGTTTCTGTTTATATATCGCACCCTTCACTTTCTATACTTCAAGAAATCAGCAACCTTATTTCTTTCCTTCCACAACATTTCTTGTTGCTGGGAGATTTCAATTGTCACCATCAATCTTGGGGTAGCTCTTTATCTAATCGGTGTGGTGAAGAGCTGCTGGAGATATTAGATATGCACAACTTATGTGTATTAAATTCAGGTTCACCTACTCGTCGTAACACTCCTAATAATACCAATCATAGTGCAATAGATTTGTCCATTTGCACTCCAAACGTTGCATCTTTTCTTACTTGGTCCACTTTATCTTCTTCATTTGGCAGTGATCATTACCCAATTAAAATCACTTTTCCTTTTCCACATAGTCATATGCCAGCAAAAAGAATTTTCTTAAAATACAAACTGCCAGATAAAAGCAGTGAAGATTGGTCAAAATTTTGTAAACATGTAGACAGTCAGCTATCCTCTCTCCCTGATGTTGCCGATGGCAAGGAACAAATGTGTGCTGAAGCTTTAGCTCAAGTTCTTATTACCGCTGCTGATGAGGTCTTTCCTGTTAAAAGAAATACAAAAATTAGAAAAATTCCCATGCCTCCCTGGTGGGACTCTGACTGTACTAGTGCTGTCAAAAAACGTAAGCAGGTAGAATTGGAATATAATCATAACATGACTCAAGAAAACTTTGAACTCCTTTCCAAAGTGATTGCTGAAACACGCAATCTTTTCAAAAAGAAAAAGAGAGAAAGTTGGCAAAGTTTCTGTGCCTCCATTTCTCCAAACACACATCCTACTGTTGTCTGGAACAATATTAAACGTTTTAGGTCTGCCTTTGTGAACCCTTCTCCCTGTATTCCAGAATTGTTAGCTAATGACTTTTTAGATAATCTGGCTCCCCCATGGGTCCCTCAGGAGCTTATTTTGAAACCAATGTCTGTATCCGTCTGCAAAGGTGCTGATAGCTGTTCGTCACTAAAACTGCCATTTGACATAATTGAATTAAAAGGTGTTGTCCAGAATACTGTAGACTCTACTCCTGGATTTGATGGCATCCCTTACTCTTTTTTATCCAATCTCAGTGATAACGCTCTTCAATACTATCTTTTATTGCTTAATTCTATAATGTCAACAGGAAGCATTCCCTCGGCGTGGAAACGTCATATTGTGTTGCCAATTCTTAAACCTCACAAGTCTCCATCTGATATTTTCTCATACCGCCCTATAGTTCTATCCTCAGTTTTAATGAAATTGGCTGAACATTTAGTTAAAAATAGGCTTGATTGGTTTGTTGAAAATGGAGGTTTTCTGTCAAATTCTCAATTTGGTTTTAGAAAAGGAAAAAGTACTTTGGACTGCCTTAGCATATTTACGGCTGAAATCCGCATGTCTTTTTCAAAAAATTGTTCGACTGTAGCTGTATTCCTTGACATTAACGGTGCTTACGATAATGTATTACCGTCTATACTTCAACATAAATTACAATCTCTTCAAATACCATCTAATCTAACGAATTTTATCTTAAACATTTTAAATAATCGATCAATCAGTATTTTATCGTCAGAAAACGAATTAACTCGACAGGTTTGGAAAGGTTTACCGCAAGGATCAGTGCTTAGCCCACTGCTATATAATATATATACCCACGATTTGGAATCTTATATTACCAATGGCGTTCAAGTTCTACAATATGCAGATGACTTGCTGTTATATTACTCTTCGGATTCAGTTGAGCACGCTTGTTCAGTTCTTAATTCTTCGTTAATTTCTTTGTCATCATGGCTTTTTCAAAATGGTTTAGAACTTTCCCCATCAAAGTGTGCAACTGTAGTTTATACCAAGAAAAGAACTCTACCTCCAATTAATATTTTATATAACAATAATCCAATTCCTGTTAAAAACGTTTTCAAGTATTTGGGTGTTTTGCTGGACTCCAAAATGTCTGGGAATGCCCACTGCGACTATGTTGCTAACAAAGTAGAGCGTCATATTAATATGTTACGATGTCTCAGTGGAGTATGGTGGGGTGCTCACCCACAATCTTTAAAACTAGTGTACAATGCTATTATTAGAAGTATATTTGATTATGGTTCATTTGTTTTTCAACCCGGTAATGTTAATGCCTTTAAAAAAATAGATCGCCTTCAGTCAAAATGTTTACGCATCATATCAGGAGCAATGAGATCAAGCCCAATCAATGCTCTGCAAGTTGAATGCGGCGAACCTCCCCTTTATCTAAGGAGACAATTTCTGTCTGATAAATATTTATTTAAAATTATTCAGTTTTCAAACCATCCTCTCATCCCAATACTTGAAAAATTACGAACACATTACCTGAATACTCCATCTCATAAATCTCTTCCGTGCCTAATCATAAGTTTACATAAATTCCTTGCCATTTCTGCGCCAACTTTTCGTTCTAACCGGCTTACCGTATATAGTATTAACTTTGATTCATTAATTTTCACCCCTAAAATACTTTACAACTGTATTAATAAAAAATCTGGTAGTGCTAGAGACGGATTTAATGCTTTCCTAGCTGAACGTTTTCAGGGTTTTCACCAATTATATACGGATGCTTCAAAAGCGGGGCCACTGCAATGCGTTGGGATTGGTGTTCTCCATACACAATTCAATATTGTGCAGAAAATTAAGCTTCCTGCGGAATCTTCTGTTTTTACGGGTGAATGTTTAGGTATTCTAAAGGCCATTGAATATATCCTTTTATTTAAACTTGATAAAGCAATTATTTTTACAGATTCTTTAAGTGCTCTTCAAGCAATAGCTAAGTTCCCTTTTAAAGGTAATAACACATTACCACTTATTATAAAAATAAGAGAATTGGCGTTCAAGTGTCTCTCCAATGGCACATTGCTTTACTTTTCTTGGATTCCCAGTCACTCGGGAATCGAAGGAAATGAAAAAGCGGACAGGCTTGCTAAGGAGGCAGTGGATTGTGGGGACTTGTTCCCTTTTAGAAATTATACTCAAGATCTTTTATCTTTACCAAAAACTTATCTTTGCGAAACCTGGAGAGAAGTTTGGATCTCCAGTAGCAAATTAAAGGGTCGTGTTTATAACGATATACAACCGGATGTTACATTAAAACCCTGGTTTTTCAAGGTCAGGTTTGGTAAAGTGGAGACGTCTGTGTTAATTCGTATGAGACTTGGCCACACATGTTCTCCATCTCATTTGGCCAAAATAAACATTTTGAATAGCCCAATGTGCCAATGTGGAGCAGATGTAGGTGACCTTAATCACATTCTGTTTTCCTGTCCTCGGTATGACCACCATCCTTTCTTCCAATCCTTACTACATCTCTCAGTTCCTTTACCTTCTTCTATTGTTTGCCTTCTTAGCTCTAATAGTATGTTAGTATATAAATGTATAGCATCCTTTGTAATTAAGAATAATATTAAACTTTAAGTATTTTATCAATATTTTACCATACTAATCTTATTAGTCATCACTACTTATAATTTATTATCATAATATTTTGTATACATTATGCCTGTACCCGTCAACTCCTGCCTATCTATTTAATTCTTTTTTATCTGTTTTAATTCTGAACCCACTTGATAGTATTCTAATACTTAACAATATATTTCTCTGCGTACTTGTGTCGCACAATATTTTATATTTAAAGTTTCCTTACCTTGTATCCCTAAATCCTGTCTTGTCCAAATACTTGACATTGGCTAAATGCAACTAAACTGCGAAGCCACAAAGAAGAAAAAAAAAAAAAAAAAAAACACATAGGCTACAATTTAACCCGAAAAAATAAAAAGCGCGCCTTTTGTCCCGGAAAAACTTTTTCACTAGTAATACATATTTTGGGGTACCACAGGGTAGCGTATTGAGCCCAATGCTTTTCCTGGTATATATAAATGATTTATCTCATATAACTTATCACCAAATGACTATTTTTGCTGATGATAGCACAGTTTTATTTACTGGTAAGCATCTGCATGCAGATCTTAATTACACAATTAAGACTTTCCCAACTAACCATACAGAATGTCTTTCTTGTAATAATTTGAAACTAAATTGAGCAAAAACAAAAACTATTCATTTTTGATAGAGAAATCAAGTAAAACTAAATTAACATATAACTTTCCAAAATATAAGAATTGCAGAAAGAGAACAAATCACGCTTTTAGGAATATATATTGACAGAAATTTAGTTTGCAAAAATCACATAAATAACGTTTGTAAACGCTTAAATCAAGTCATATACTCTTCATAAATTAAGCTAAATACCAGACAGATCTGCCGTTATTACTGCATATCATGGCCACGTATCTTTTATCTTGAGATATGGCTTGATATTTTGGGGAAACTCTGTAAACAACGACCTAGCTTTTAGGGCTCAGAAACTTTATATTTGATCAATGGTAAACATAGAATCAACTGTTTCTTGCATACCATATTTCAAGGAGATAAAAATACAACCACTTCCCTGCATGCATATTTAAGAGTGTGCCATTTTTTGCCAAAAGAAGTGCTCCCTTTTTTAAATTTCGTAACCGTATTATACGTAATGATAGAATGGCATTTAAACTTCACAAAACTGCATTATTTCATATAAGTCCATTTAACTTAATTCCTGAGATATATAATAAACTGCCAAAAATTATTATAGATTTAAATGAACTTATTGAGTATAAAAATAAATTGTTTCGATTTTTACATGTTAAATTTAATTACACTTTAAATGATGTTTAGATATGGAATGTATTTATTCTCTCTCTAAAATCTTAAATTATTGAATGCCATTATGGCGTGTCATAGCTGTACTGTAATTATAAATGTGTAACACCACTATTCTACCCGTGTATCACAATAAATACTAGGTATTTGAAAAATTTGAATTTGATCAATAGGAAGCTATGTTAGACTGGTTATTATCCCAGAAATCGACTTAACTTGGCCGTGTCGGATAATTTGAATCTATTGATATTAAAAGCTATAAATAAAATATCGCTAATGTCACTGTTACTATATATAGCGTGAGACACGCTGCCTCGGACACCAAAAGGTGGACACGGTACGGTGTTTCGGGGGCTTCTGAGCCCCCGCAACAGGGAAAAAGGACCGCAACAGCGGTACGCGCAAGGGCGGTTGCGGACGACAACTTAGACGTGAGTCGGAGGAAGCCCGCAGCCGTCCCTAATGCGCCGAAGAAGGCCCTAAAAAAAAAAAAAAATTTAGTAACATATTTTACCAATTCGTGAGATTAAACCGAAACTTTTCAATAGCCTAGGTAGGCTTGTTTCAATTTAAAGGGCATTGTAGCCCGTATAATTTATTTGTTTATCAGGTTTACCAGCGTTTTGTCAAACCATTACTTATAAACTAAGATAAAATTAATAACAAAGTAGGTATGATTTAGAATGATGGGTAAATACCGTATACAAATAAAAATACTGGAAAAAATTCTGTAAATTCAAAAATGTTGCTAAAAAGAAAGGATATTATGTCCGCTTTCTGTGGGCCTCAAAATTTAACCAGGCTCAAACTATATGGATATTAAAGGGGTAAAAGTAAGGATCTTAGATCCATAACAAATATTTTAAGATCCCTCCATTTACAACTAACTTTAAAAACTTTTGTATTAAATGTAGTTTTTAAACAAAATTAAATGACATAAATATCAAAATCAGAGGACTTTCAAATTATACAATTTATTGCTAAAAGCTTAGTTTTTGGGAGTACTAACCAAATATACATAAAGTCTTTTGGTTAGAATTTTAAGCTCATTTTGGACATGTTCTTTATTATGTTAAGTAATTACTGAGCAATATGAAACTAATATCTTATATCTTAGGTTGACGAGTGCAGTGGAGTGCCACACAGTACTTTCTAATCCAAAGTTCTTCATAGTGTTGATATCAAATATCTGAAAAATAAAAAATTAAGAACATTGTAGCGAGTATAACAACCGGTCATATTGAGACTTAACGTCTTATGTCTAGGGATGATAAGCGCAGTGGAATGCCACGCAGTACTTTTTAATTCAAGATGCTGGATGGTTTTGGTTCTGTTTTTAGCAGCCGTATCATCAGGCGTACGGCATTCTTGTTTCGTCACTCAATGTAATAAAAAATCCTTTCAGCTGTTTCTGAGTATAGTTTTTCAAAGATCTTAACATTTTCACAAATTTTTATATTCATTATTAGCCACTTGCACGTCCGAGCCGCACGATTAAATATACGTCATACGTCCGACTACTCGCTGCCTCGAGCCGCGCGAAATCGTACCCGCCGCTTGGTAATAAAACCGTTGTAACAGCTAAAATATAAAACCTACAGTGAAGATAAAAATACTGAAAAATAGCTAGACGTTTATAGATCGAACTTATCTATTTTAAAATTCGCTGGTGATAATCTATAATACATAAAATGAGGTTTAATATGAATTACTGAGTGAAAAATTAAAAAATCTTTTTACGTATGTGAAACTTTACCCCATAAATATAATCACATAGTAAAGTTCCTAAAGTTCATTTTGATGTTCAATTATCTAAGAATTAAGTAAAAAACAACGAAATATTGACGACATAATCACTGGTGATCCAAAACAATAAGCATAAACACACTGTGACGCGTCGACTGAAGTTAAAAAAAATATTTCTACGCACTCAAACACATTACACTGCCCTCTTCTGTTTTTTCTAGTGAAATATTTCATAGGCAATCATTTTTTTAAAGAACAACGTTCATTTAGTTCTCAATATTCATGTAAGATGGCAATAATTACAACGTTTCGTATTGGATAGTATAGTATCCAGGACGGACGACGGCATATTTTTTTTGGATACTATACTATCCGCGGACGTGCAAGTGGTTATTAGCATGGACTAATAAGAGTAGTACTATTGTTCCAATTTATGTGACTGCAGCTTCAAGCTGGTTAGGAGTCTATTGGGAATATACATATAAATATTTGTTTTTATATAATACAAGCAGGTTCGATAGATATTGTCTTGGCCTAAAAAAATTCAATAAAAACCTAGAACCTGATTCAAGCGCAGCCAACTTCACCTATTATAAATCTTAATTATCCGAGGACCTATTTTAATTTACACAAAAAATAATCCCCGAAATCGATTCCGGAGGAGCTCAGCGACATAAACACATACAGAAGGAATATATTCCTATAACCTATATATACAAAGATATATTTTTGATTCATATTGTTCAATTTTCTTTCACTTCAAAATTCTTGTCATCAAAACTGCCAAATCCTTATTAAGAGTACCACTCACATTAATTCTATAGGTATGTTGTGCCTGCACCTGTTGTGGCATATCGCCACACCTAGGTAGCCCAGCATAACTATATTACACTATAGATTTCTGTTCGTGGCTCCGCCCACGTGAAAAATATATTTTGGTATTAAAAGTAGCCTACGGCGCTCAGGATTAACATAGCTTCATATCAATGAAAGAGTTTACAAAATCGGTAAAGTAGTTTTTAAGTTTTATCCATTGCAAACAAACAATCAAATCTTTTGTCGTTATAATACTAGTATGGACTAGTATAGATAATAAATGACAGGTTTTTTAAACAGGCATGACTTTACTGAATCTAGTGACAGGGTATTTTTTAATTCAAAGTTTTATATTGTGTTGCTACTATTTATGGGTGGTCATATCACTTACCATGAGGTAACCAGCATGCTTAACTCACCCTACAAATGCAAAAATAACAAGGTCAATTGACGTCATTCGTTAAAACAAACATAATTCCTATTAGTGAAAGAATTTTCAAAATCGGTTCAGTAGTTCCTGAGATTAGCGCGTTCAAACAAACAAACTCTTTAGCTTTATAATATTAGTATAGATTAAGCAGAGCTCTTTGAGCTCGTTCAGCCTCAAGAAAGCGAGTTTTTAGGGCTCCACCCCATACAGGTATACAATATATTATTATCGATTGCACCAAAGCTATATATATTTTATTTAAAAGAGTATTTGGACTATGTTTATTCTGTGGCGTTATATGACGAAGAGTGGTAAACATCCAATTAAATTTTCTTATATTATATATATTATCCAAGATAGTTCTATTAAAGTGCTCAAATTAAGTGAAATGAAATAATTGTGCCAATCAAGTGTTTTTTCGTTGCCGCCAAAATTCCTTGATAAAGGCTACGTTCCACTAAGCACACACGACGATCACGCTGACGACCACGAGTTTTCTCGTTCCACTTAGTCTTGAGCGTTGTTATTGTAAACCCAAGTGGAATGGATTGTGGAGCGTTTTGGGCGTTGAGGAAATAATACAAAGGGCGAGCTAGAAAAAATAACGCAAAAGCTTTTAGGTGAGGCTACCATTATTAAGTTTTAAATGTAAATTTTAATAATTATAAGTGAAGTTGGTTTATGTCGATAAATAAATATATAATTAAACTTTTATATGTAATTTCAATGAAGTATTCAATTATTTTACATTCAAATAGTTTCAAAATGTCTTTAGCGACATTACTAGGTTATTTGTAGATGCGTGTGCGTGCATGCAATAATACTGTCGAAAGTACTAGTTCATCCAGTTCAGATGAAGAATGGAATACAATTTCAGAAAATTATAATTGTGAAAATAGAAAACTTCGTCCTTTTAGTTTTGACAACTTTGCTATTTTTCTCAACGCTTACTTCGACCCACCTCCAGAGATGGGTCGTTGTGGGCTTCTCGTGAGCGTGAGTTATGACGTCATTAATGACGTTTTCGCCGCGACCACAACGATCGTAGCCGCCATGTGGAACGGCCAAAAGAGTATTTTGGACGTTGTGAACGCTTAGTGGAACGCACCCAAAGTCTTGGTAAGGTAGTCACTGCTTTACTGCGACAACCAAAAATATTACTTAAGACGAGGCTGTATGGGCTAGAACCCTTCGCCTTCCCTATGAGGGAAAACTCTAAAAAAATCTTTTTTTTTTTTTTTTTTCTTCATGGCTTCGCACCAGAGACAAATAAACCTTCGCACGTCTTGTGCATTTAGCCAAAAACAAGTTGTATTTGATCATAATTTCGGCTTGCTGAGTACTGCAAGAAAATTTAGTCTTTATCCTATGCTCCTAGAGTAATAGTGTTCTGTGATCCTATGAAGAAAATGTTTGAATTTTGTCGGATATGTTTGGAACACAATGTTAGTATGCATCAGATATCAGAGTCGGCGGTGCGGGATGTTTATGAGAGAATAACTAATAAGAAGGTAAGCTGTAATAGTATAGTCTGCCACACAAATTATTTACAACAATAGCAGCCCTCACTAGTCTAGCGGTGCAAGGGCGCTCGGGCGGTCGAGGCAGTCCACCCCCAGTACCAAGCTCCAGGAGGTGAGAACTTCAACTCACTTGTATGGCCGAAGAAAATTGACAGAACACTGAATGGAAAGTACAAACCACGGCCCATTACGGCCATAGAAACTTACATATGGATTGAATACAGAACCTTCTGTTTTGAAGTCGCTTAAAAGAGTATCTCTTGTTTACACTTTACTGTTGGTGTAATTGTCGTGTCATAATATGTTATGTATAATCTTATCTTACTAATATTATAAAAGCTAAAGTTTGTCAAAATGTATGTATGTTAAAAGTAAACAGAGAAACAACCAACCAGATTTGGATAAAATTTAGCACATAGGTCTTCTTCTTTTAGGATAATGGCTCCACCGTTACAGCGGTGATTTTGCCAATGTCTTTATGTAAATAGTGTTACTCAAAAGTCAAAAAGCATAACTTCATATTTGACTATTTCCTATCAGGATCAATAACAAGTTCTGTCTTGAAGGGTCCTATGTAAAGTTAATACTCAATGAGCTCAAAGTATGACAATTAATGACACACACATATATATGTATACTAGCGGCCCCGACAGACATTGTCTTGCCCTAAAAAGGAAATAAAATCCTAGAACCCGAGTACAGCTCTACCTACCGGATAGAATTGTAATCTAAACCGTTCTGGAATCCACCTGAAGACACACAAAAAATTATATTAAAATCAGTCCACCCGTTTAGGAGTTCAGTGACATGCACATTTAATATGGTGGTTAAGTATTCTTTAGTTTTCTAATTTTCCCCAATTTCTTATTTTTTCTTTCATAAGAACTTTCTCCTGACAATACCAAACACATCAAAAAAAGAAATAAGGAAATCGGTCCAGCCGTTCATGCGTGATGCCGTGACCAAGAAAATAGGCATTCATTTTTATATAATAGATAGATATATGTCATTAATAATTTTCGATATTATCGAAATTAATTTTGATGCAAATGCAATGCAATGCAATCAGCCCTGTATTATATATTGCCCACTGCTGAGCAGAGGCCTCCTCTATTACTGAGAGGGTTCAGGCCTGAGTCCACCACGCTGGCCAAATGCAGGTTGGCAGACTTCATATACCCTCAAAAATTCTTATAGAGAATTCTCAGGTATGTAGGTTTCCTCACGATGTTTTCCTTCACCGTTAAAGCAAATCGACGCGAATGCATTTAATTAATTAACTTGAAATGAATTATCACTAATAAGTGTTACTTATTATCGTATTTTGTTGGTTACAATTATTATTATGTGTTTAAAATGAATTTTAGTCCTTTTGGAGTTGTGGTTTTTTGTTTTTTAAAACAACAGACTATTAATGACTATAGTTAAAAGATGGATTGTAAAGCAAACAAACTGTTACTAAATTAATTTCTATATTTATAATAAATAATTTATTTATTTATTTATTTATTTATTTAAGATGTGGAAAACTTACAGCTTTATAAACCTTCATAGCACTAGGTTGGTTGACTGAGAGCCAATAACAAGCCTTCACTTATAGAAATATTATAGTGAAGTGTGAGCAAACAATTAGTACTAAAGCTTACGAGACAATTTACAATAAAAATTCTTAATAAAGAAGAACACAAATAAAATATTAAAATTAAGGTTCGCCTATATAAATTCCTTGAAAAAGTTAAGGCTTAAGCACCTTCTTGCCGAGGACACACTAGTTGTAAAGGGATCAAGATCGTGCTGCTTACATATTTTATTGAAGTTTGCACTTGCACGCACAATAAAGCTATTTTGCCTATAATTTGATGAGGCATTGGGTATGCGTAAAGGTGGATGAAAACGAATTGATTTACATGGGACATTAAAATACATTTTAGCTAATAGATCAGGGCAATCAATTTCATTATTTAAAATTTTTAGTATTAAGACATAGTCGGCTATCTCACGGCGAATTGTAAGTGGTAACAGATGATACTTTCTACAAAGTTGGAGGTAGTCAATAGAATTATATAGAGTCTTTTGATGGAAACAAAGGTATTTAATAAAACGTTTTTGGATATTATCAATGCGATCGGTGTATTTTTGGTAGCGTGGGTTCCATACTTGTGATACGTACTCCAAGTGGCTTCTGACAAATGTACAATATAATATTTTAAGGGTTTTGGCTTCAGTAAAATATTTGGAAAGCCGCATTATGAATCCAAGTGCTTTAGATGCCTTTTTAACGATAGTGTCGATGTGAACATCAAAGAGCAGCTTACAGTCATGATGAACACCGAGGTCACGCATCGTATTGCACCTAGGTAAAACTTGACCACCTAGATTGTATGCTGCGTCCAAAGCAGTACGTTTCCTGGTGTATGTGATCACAGAACACTTGGAGGCATTGAGATCAAGTTTATTAATACGACAGTATTCTTCTAACCGAGACAGATCAGACTGGAGTGCCGTCACATCTTCAGGTGATGATATTGTGGCGAATATTTTCATGTCATCGGCAAAACAGAGAAGTTTGGAAGACTTCAGACACAGGGCGATGTCATTAACATATATAATAAATAGCAACGGACCAAGCAAGGACCCCTGTGGTACGCCACTAGGAACATGAACCCAACTGGACATGTAGTTGTTGAGAACAACTGCTTGCGTTCTGTTGTCTATGTAAGAGGAGAACCACCTAAGTAGGTCTCCGTGTATTCCTATGTGGTTTAGCTTGTCCAACAAGATACTGTGGTCAACTCGGTCAAAAGCCTTGCTATAGTCAGTGTAAATGACATCGACCTGCCTGCCATCATCCAAAGCAGCAGTAATAAAATCGTTGAACAGAATCAAGTTTGTGGCTGTAGATCGACCTTTTAAGAAGCCATGTTGGAATGGGCTAAATGCTCCAACAAGAGTGGGATATAATTGGCTATATACAAGCCTTTCAAATACTTTGGCAATTGTGCAGAGTTTCGATATCGGCCTATAATTAGTGACCTCTATTTTTGGCCCTTTTTTATGCACAGGGGTAATAAACGCAGATTTCCAAACTTTAGGGACTATACCTAAAGATAAGGATTTCGCAAACAGCATCGAGATAGGTGTAGAGATAGATGGTGCACACGGAACAAGTAATCTAGCAGATATGTTATCCGGACCAGCACCTTTAGACGTATCAAGTTTGTTGAGTAGCTTCGTTACATCATCAACTTTAACCTCAACATGGCAGATGTCTGCTGTAGAATTTGGTGGTCGTGGAATAGAAGAAGAAACTATAGTCTGGTGGTTACAGGTACTACTAACAGAGGAGTTGAGAAAAGTAGAATGAAAGTATGTAGAAAAAGCCTCACAGATAGTTTCTCCTGAGTGAAGTAGTTCGTTATTAAAATTAAGTGAACTGGGAAAAGAATTAGAATTATAACGGTTTTTAACATAGGTCCAAAAGTGTTTAGGATTATCTTTTATTGACTTTTCTGTTTGACTAATATAATGTTTGTAACATTCCTCGTCCATTAACTTAACTCTATCGCGCAGTAATTTGTAAGTTAACTCGTCGGATTTATTGCCATAGATCTTGAATTTTTTAAAGTATTTATATTTCTCTCTAACGGCTTTAATGAGTGGTGCAGTGTACCATACTGGATATGAGCTTTTTCTAATGTATTTGTGTGGTATAAATTTATTTTGAAAATCAATAATAGTTTGATTAAAGAAATCGACCGAGGCGTCCACAGACCTCAGTGAGAATTCATGTTCCCAATCAACTGCCATGATTTCGTCATTTAATGCCTGGTAATCACCTTTTTGAAAGATATAACGGACTCGGGGTGCACTATCCAAGACAGGTATATCCAAGAGGTCATAATTAATTAGTAGTGCCGGGTGAAAGGCATCGATCGGAACTAGAGGATCAATACATTCCGATACAGTAACTGGATTATTAGATAGGACCAAGTCAAGGATCTTGCCGTTTTTATTGCCTACACTGTTGTATTGCCCCAAGCCAAGCACACATAACTCATCCACGAGCAAGTATTCATCATTAGTGGTCAGGTTAACTGGGATCAACGATTGACTTTCACATGACACCCACGAGATTCCACTCATGTTAATGTCACCAATGACCAAAAATAAATCGTCGGTATTATTTATAATTACATGATTCAATTTAGTGAGAAAGTTACTTAATTGTGAGGAAAAAGAAAGGCCTTTATTTTGTTTACAAAGATAAATAGCGCAAATATAAAGGTTTACATAGCTACGCGAGTCGGAATTTCTAAGGCGTATTTTGAGCCAGAGGTCTTCCGCAGTCGATTGAAAAAGAGGCTGAGAAGTAACTTGTAAATCCCTTCGCGTTGCGATAAGTACACCACCACCTCTCGACTGTCCAGTGAAGTCATAATCCCGGTCGCGGCGCCACACTATATATCGGTCGTCAAAAAACTCTGAATTAAAAATACCATCCGTTAACCAACTTTCTGTTAAGACAATAATGTCATAGGAATTCATCTTAACTTGACGATAGAAAGTGTCTGTTTTGGTTCGTAGGCCCCGAACATTTTGGTAATAGATAGCCAACCGACGGTTATTATAATTAGCCATTATAAGCAAAAACAATGTTAGTATACGCAACGATATATTTAGTTAATGTAAAACAATTCGTTACACTGTCAATAATTAATATAAAATATGATTTACTAAAAAGCGGGTAGAATATAACACATTTTGTATCAGAGCAAAAAGCGTATGATAGCGAATAGCTGTTGTAAAAAACTGTGCAATGGTGCGATTTATGCGTAAGCGCAAGTGAGATAGGTATGTTTTTGTGAACTATGGTTGTAAGGCAAACAGCGCGATAACGAGAACAAAAGAATATTATGTCGGAACAATAGTAAAGTGTCGTGCTTACTAGCGAGGCAGGGGTGCGAAACCTTTCACAAAAATAAAACCTTATGCTAATAGTGACAAATAATAAGTTGATTTTGAATTTAAATAAATAGTGGTTTAAGAAATTACTAGATACGTTTAGGAAACAATTTACACAAGTTTGTTTAAATCACTCTCCTTTATAATTATAAATGCTTTACTGGAATTATTTCTCCGAACATGAATTTTACCATGTTTGACCCAAACGTACTCATAATTTCTTTCTTTGGCAGCAATTTTGACATCAGTTAGCAATTTTTTTGTGTGCGGACTTAGGTGATCGTTAACATAAACGCGTTGAGGCGTTCCCGGAAATCCTATGTCGACAGTAGACAGGTTCCTATCACTACGAGCAGCCGCGATGAAGTCTTCCTTTACGTACCTATTTAAGAAACTTACTATTATCAGCTTTTCATTGGAGTGATACATGGGAACCCTCGTTATATAATTAATTTGTGCCTTAGGACAAACGTAATTAATCTTGCGCCCGATTGCTTCCATTACTGAGAATAAATTCTCGTCATTTTTTAGCGGCACTCCCTTAATTTCCACGTTGTTCAGTCTAGACCTCTGCTCCTGCGCGGAAAGCTCAAGTTTCGTCTTAGCCAATTCAGCCTGTAGCAAGTTCACAGTATCTTGAAGTTTCCCAAAATCAGAAACCTTAGTTTCAAGTGCCACAAGTCTATCATTGAATTCATGAACTATGGAATTGGAGGCGTCGCACGTTATCTTTAGCTCAGTTAATTCGTCTTTGATTGATCTTATGTCATCAACTAATGTTGGTAAACTTAATAACTGGCGCTTCATATCACGAATCTCACTAAGTATGGTGTCCAGGGATGCGGTTGATTCTGCTGAGGATACAGTTGGTATAGGAGATTTCGGGGTAGGTATAGGTGATACAATTTTACACCTCGCGCATTTCCACTGGGCTCTTCTATCAGCGCCTAACTTTCTCCAACCAGCTTCAGAGATGCTTGCACAGCCGAAGTCCAATAGCTTTTTACAGCATCCACACTGAACCCCATCGTTGAACTTGATATTGCAGACAGCACACGTATTCATTGTTACTGAATTTAACTTTTTAAAACGAAATAAATTATTTGCAAAAAAGGTTGACGATATATTAATATTATTAGCGACAGGCGACAAGCGTACGGTACGAGTGCGTGCTCACGACCGACTGATACTAAGTTTTTAAACATTTTTATAAAGTTTAAATTGATCTCATTTTGTCGGGGTTAATTATTACTAATTATGCTCTAAGATTTGTTATAAGGCAAAAAAAGTCATGGGAAAATACATTTTACCACCTATGATGAATAATTATTTAGTTTTCAGACATTTTTATGAAGTTTAAATTAACTACATTTCTATGTAGTTGGTACTCGAAAGTTCGCTAAAAGTCTATAGTCCGTCTAACCATTTATTTAACTTTTGACAGTTCGGTTTCTAATCAATTGGGGATGTACTAATGCGTTACCGATTCGATTTCTTGTAGATATGGT
Source organism: Lapara coniferarum (assembly GCA_949316025.1). Classification (NCBI taxonomy): domain Eukaryota; kingdom Metazoa; phylum Arthropoda; class Insecta; order Lepidoptera; family Sphingidae; genus Lapara; species Lapara coniferarum. The sequence continues at coordinate 26,673,654 of OX438929.1, forward strand.
TTTAATTTATGCAGAAGTTTTGATTGATTAAACACATTGAAATATTTTTTTTGTTACACAATCAGTGGGCTTACCGAATATCGATTGGATAATTAATATCGAAGCTGAACAGCAAGTCCCTTCACTATGAAAAAAAAAACTGGCGTCTATAAAGTGTTCAATTATTTTGTTTCGATTCCTTGTCAAGAATTATAAAATTTCATAGGTGTGCATGTGTCAAAAGTTAATTAATGGTTGGATGAACTATATAACAAGTCATTTCTAAATTCATGTTATGATTTATAAACAATTAAGATTTATATAGTACTAGCTTTTGCCCGCGGCTCCGCCCGCGTTAAAAAGGTTTTCCGGGATAAAAGTCCCGCTTTATGTTTTCCCGGGATAAAAAGTAGCCTATATGTTAATCCAGGACATGATGTACCCGTGTGCCAAATTTCATCGAAATCCGTTCAGTAGTTTTTGCGTGAAAGAGGAACAAACATCCATACATCCATACATCCAAACATCCATACATTCTTACAAACTTTCGCCTTTATAATATTAGTAGGATTAGAACATTTTATCAAGTTTAAAATTACTACAATAAGCAGATTTTAAATTAACTGTAAATAGCGGAAACGACTCTTAGAATAAACTTATTTTAAACGTTTCCATTTGCTTAAAGATTATTTAACAATCGGAATACTTATGTGAACACTCTTAATGAATTAAGAAGTCAAAATAACTACCACCGTAGAAGTTTATTACGGGTGATTTGTTTTATTTTGATTATTATTAGTATTTCAAATTGCCATCTGTTTTTATAATTGCTCTATTAATATTTGAAACTGATTGCGTTTTTGCGACATAAATTGTGAGCAGCCCTGGCCATGAGGGTAGTGACGTCAGTTCGCCTGACGACCAGACGTACGGGTAGGTTATGTTCTGTAATGAACACAGTTAGTTTTAGTATGAAAGCTGAAATAAAATATACATACATATACATATACACTCACGCCTGTTATCCCCGAAGGGTAAATAAAATATGTGTTAAATTAATTCAAAGTATATTCACAATCCCCAGATTCCTGAAGATGGCAGTCGACACTATGCATGTTACATGTGCTTTTGTCAGCTGCAGAAGTGTAAGCAGCTTGTTACTAAAGCTCAAAGGACTGAGGAGCTTCTCAGACAAGTTTTGACAGATGGGCATCAGGTAAATAGAAAGTACTTCACACTAAAAAACTAAGCAGTAGAGTAGCTTGGATTAGATAATAATGAGACTTAACATCTTATGTCTCAGGATGACGAGCGCAGTGAAATGCCACACAATACTATGTAACTCAAGGTGCTGGATGGTGTTACTACTGTTTATGGGTGGTCGTATCGCTTACCATCACGCGAACGGCATGCTCGTCTCGTCATTCGATGCAATAAAAAAAAAGATAAGCCCAGTGGCATAGTGTGTTTGGGGTAGGGCTGCCATCATCTAAATTGCCGACGCCGGATAAACACTGCAAAAATCCACGACATTTAGGCGAAATATGGGTCTTTCCCCGGACACCCCTGAAAAAATTTTGCCGTTCCTTCTTGAGTGCGGGGAAGACAATTAATTTATAACTAAGATTTATTTCAATTTTCGCTCATCTATAAAAAATGGATTTCCCATGACAACAAAAGTGTTACCCGGAAACTTTTTAAAACCCCTGCCGGACGGCCCCCGGATGCCCTTCAAACTAGGACAAATCCGGGGAAATCCGGACGGATGGCAGCCGTAGTTTGGGGGAGGCTGATTTTCGGTCTGGGAATACCTTCAATGCATTTATAGAAGCCAATTCACTGGTAGAGTGACCTTATACAGGGTATTCATATTGAGTAAGTTAATGTTTACGTATTTGTTTGACAATGCTATACAACCACTGACGTCTATTATACTAGTACGCTGAACTGGACATTCGAATCGTGAAAGTGTGCCTATTTGATTTTCGCCATATTGGCGCTGATAGCAGTAGCGAGTGTCCATGGAACTAACGATAGAGTTGGAACATGGAACAGCTGATATATCGATAATCATACGAAATAGTCGACGGTTTATAAATTGAAAAAAAATAACAATTTGTTATTATTAACAATTGAAAAAAATACTCAAAAATTTGATTGAAACAATGATTATAACGGCAATCGGATGTACAGTGTAGTGAAGATTCAGACAAATCTGTCTTTACTTATTCATTGTGGCAATATTAGCAGTTTAACCCACGATACCACGGAATAAAAAGTAGTCATGTCTTATTCCAAGTTGTAAGCTATTGTCATATTATATATATTATCCGTGAAAAAAGTTGTCTTATTTCAGTTTGGAAGTTACCACCACGTCAAATTCGTTCAACAATTAGAACGGGAAGCCGTAAGAAATAGACATACGAACGTACACATATTATAATGTATTTATGGAAGGGATAAAAAAAGACAGTGTGACGGCAGATCAAGTTATATTTTATTAAGTCACTGACGTGCCCAAATTATATTACGCGACAAATAATTCGGTATATTGACACCTGTAATATTAAGGGAGTAGTTTTTTGTTGCTGCATATAAACGAATGTCTATATATTAGTCTATATTATATTTAATTAGAGAGTACGCAATTGGCAGCTTCCAATTATCTTTTAATGGCACAATCATTAAAACTAGGGCATCTTTACAATATGGTACATAAAATACGGTAAATCATTATTTTCAGAATCAATTCCTAAATCAACATGCCCACGTATTACTCCATCACGACTTCTAGTACAACTTTTTTTCAAACTCATTTTGTCAATCATTAAAGCGCATTTTCGCCTTTTTCTCTAGCTTGCTCACTTTTATAACTCAAGGTATTAAAACTTTCGGTAGTGAAACCTGGGTTTGCATCTTCCGAAATGTACCACGATCGTATAATTCGAGGATGAGGCAAGGCTACATATTTTTTTTTACGTACATGTGCATATGCCTTTGGCGAATAAAAATGTAGAGTAATTTCAAAAGCCCTTAACTCTGGGGAATATTTAGCATGACTAACATTATTTTCTGAATTTCTTGCCATCCTTTTAAATAATTGTGGTTTAAAATCATTGTACTCACTTAACAAACATACACAATCATCAGTAAGTCATTTCTTTTTCTCTAATTCACTTATTACTGTTTTCGAAGAAGAAACTCTAATCTTCAATCTTTTCACATGTTGAGATAAAGTTTTGAGACGAGTCTGAGAACTTCGTAAAGCTTTTTGTATTCTTTGCATAACCCTTTTAAATGACCTAGGAGTATTTTCGTAGCGGTGTCATGATTGATATTTTCACAGATTTCGGTGTAAGACCGCTTCCTTTCCTGGGTTTCATTTAGTTCCTTGTTGTAGCTTGTGCTGGGACCTGTTAAGAATTAAAAAAAAATATTCAATTTGAATTTCGTTAAGAAACAAAATGTAAGAATGCAGTTTCACATTAATCGAAGCAAGTCAACTATAAGACAGTATAAAGAAAAAAAACTCGTCGAGAAATAATAGTAATAATAATAAAAGATTACAAGTAAAACAAAATAATTATAAACAAATTGACAAACTTTATTTGCTAAAGGTGTAAATAAAATATAATGTGTAACAATTATAAACCATGTTAATTTATAACATGTTAGTTATAAAACAATTATGAACCTGTTAGTTACAAAATGAACTACAGTGAAAAATAGTTACTAAGCTTGTAGTTAGTAATATTTGTAAATAGGTGCATTGACTTTATGTATAAATGAAACACCTTAAACTACAACTACAACTAACTTTAAAATAATCTAAAAACCTGTAAGTCTTATTTATTTAGTACTGAGTTTTTTGCAAAAAATATGTCATTTTACCTGACATTGTTTCTAAATTCATGCCATCAACTTCTCCGCATTCATTATTAATTAAATCAGCTTCTTACTCTCTATTTTCCTCAGGAATAATACCTAAATCTGCAATAATAACATCACCATTGCAAAACGTCTTACAATATACTATATGCATAAAATGCTCAATAGAATAATATAAATTATTATACCCACCAGAAAATATTGTGGGCACACTATCCTTTTTCAATTGGGTTCGTAAAATATCCTACTAATATTATAAAGGCGAAAGTTTGTAAGAATGTATGGATGTTTGGATGTTTAGATGTATGGATGTTTGTTACTCTTCCACGCAAAAACTACTGAACGGATTTCGATGAAACTTGGCACACGGGTAGGTCATGTCCTGGATTAACATATAGGGTACTTTTTATCCTGGGAAAATATAAAGCGGGACTTTTATCCCGGAAAAACTTTTTAAGGCGGGCGGAGCCGCCGGCAAAAGCTAGTGTCTAATAAAACAATCTTCTATAAAATGTTTAGAGCATACATGACTATTTTTATTCGGAAACCAATTTCCAAATTAAATAATTTTCAGCCATAGTTTTTGTATAGTTGAGTCAGTTGGAAACCTGTAACAATACATTTATAATGACACTTTTATGATTTTAAATTGATATTTCCTCTTATGGAGTAGATAGAGTACATTCTTTATAGAATAATACATTCCTAACCTTATTTTATTATTAATCTTATTAATGATTTTATGTGTTTAAAGGTACAGTATAAAAGTATAAATGCCAATAGAGTCAAACCAAAAATTTATCGATATGCATTGTCGATATGAAACTTGGACAACCCTATCAATATATACTTCTAATATGCTATTTGAAAACAAATTATCGTGTAAATACGTTTATTCGAATCGCTTGTTTACCCGTTACTTTCCAGGCAAGTCAATGGCGTGCTATCTGAATCACAACATGGATTACGGCACAGTCGTTCGATCTTAACTAATTTAACATCTTTTGTGTCCGATCTTACAGTAGAAATTGATAAGGGACGCGAGGTAGATGCAGTCTATCTAGATTTTAGTAATGCATTCGATAAAGTTGACCATTTCATATTGTTGCAAAAGTTACGGTATTGTGGCATTGGTGGATCCCTACATAAATGGTTTGAATCTTACTTATATAAAAGGCCTCAAACAGTGGCAGTAAATAACGCTATATCAGAGGTGTATTTCTCTGAATCGGGCGTACCTCAAGGATCCCATCTTGGGCCAGTGCTTTTCCTATTGTTTATAAATGATGTAACTAATCAAGTAAAGAATTGCAAGATATCTCTGTTTGCTGATGACATCAAAATATATAAAATAGTTCACAACAATTAAGATGTTATGCTGATTCAAAATGACCTTTATAGTATTTTAAGTTGGTGTTGCGAAAATCGAATGACTCTCAATGTAAATAAGTATTTTTTTTAATAAAATATACCAGGAAGAAAAAGCCACTTGTGTCAACTTACGTGCTTGGCAGCGCAGTTATTCAACGAGTTCAAGAAATCCGTGATTTGGGTGTCATACTAGACAATAAGCTTAACTTAAAATCTCATATTAATAATATAGTTAATAAAGCTTCAAAAATGTTAGGATTCATCAAACGTAATAGTGCAGATTTTAAGATAGGAACTAAAATTTTACTCTATGATATGCTCGTGCGCAGCCAACTCGAGTTTGCCAGTGTTGTGTGGTCCCCTTTCTACAGCACTCATTCACAACGCATTGAGAGTCTTCAGCGAGCGTTCACAAGACATATAGCTTATAAAACCACAGATTTTTCCCACAGAAGTCCATATAACTTGCGACTTAATAAATTTCATATGACGTCCCTCCGAGTTAGGCGGAAACTACTGGACATGAATTTTTTGTTTAAAATTGTAAACGGAATTTCTCAAAGCAGTGAACTCTTAAGCCATTTCTCATTATCGATTCCTTATCACTACCCTAGATCTCGCATAACTAAAATTTTTCACACTAGTTCATCACGTACTAACCTTGGATTGCAAAATCCAATTACACGCATGTGTATCGAATACAAGGATTTCAGTAGCAAAATTGAGGAACTAGATATTTTTGGCGATAAATATCCAATTTTTAAAGAAAAATTAATGGCTTTTTGTAGTCCTCTTACATAATTTATTATAGTTTATATTAGAAGTTTAATTTATTTTTGTTTTGTTTTTCACTGAAACATGTAATTTTTAAATAAGAGATGCGTATACCTGTAATGGGCATATATTATATCGGCCTGTTTTATAATGTGAGAATGTTCTTTTTATGATTTTTTAATATATATGCTGTTGGTGTACCATAACAAATAAATAAATAAATTGAGTTATTATTAACTTGTAAATGATAGTTTGCTCTTTTACAATAACTAACTTTAATACAAATAGCTAAAAGATGATGTAAATGTACGTACTTATGAAATGTTACTCCACTACCCGTTTCGTAACGGGTTTTACAACACACACAAATTCTCATTGTGGATTACTATAAACCACACACAAATAACACTTAAAAACAACACGTTTCACCGTAATATTTCATTTTAATGCACTGACAAAACAGAGAGCTCTCAAAACAATACGACGGCCATATGCAGTATACGTCAAATTTAGTTCCCTGGACGCTCGAGAGGGGCGTTTCAAATCGGCACAAAATATAGCTGTCATTCTGTATCGTAAATCCTGTCCAGCGTACTAGTATAATAGAAGTCAGTGAATACAACAAAAATACATATTCGTAATGTCAATTCCCATGCATACAAATTTTAATTTTGCATCCATAAATGTAGTACATCCTTTAATATGACTGTTATTGTTATTGTACGTCAAAGAAGTAAGAACCTGGTGACCGGAAACACAGGCTTTGCCTCATCGGGCACCATTCTCTTTAAGACATCCTGTGTACTTTAATATTTAGTAACACTTTAAGTAATGTGATGATGAGTTTGTAATTATTAATAAATAAAAATAAATACATTTTAAGTTTACCGTTACCATGGTTACATGTTCACGCTGCCGTCTTTTAGTTCCAAATACGCTCACCGGGGCGCTGTTCAAATGTCGATACAAAAATTTACTCAAACGTAATCATTACGTTAAGTAGAAGATATCGCGTAAACTCGTTCTCAGGATACAGAAAATCAAAAATTGATTCGCGAAACAGTGAATTATATCAATTCAGTAGAAGATACTGTTTTCAGCTGAATACACAATCACTTACCCTTATAAATAGGCAGGCACACGGCCTAACAAGCACACTGACAAAAAGCTGTATGGAATTCTTGCGAATAGTGGACGAAAATGAAATAGAAACAAAAATTAAATGTGAAGATGTTATATTGAAGAAAGAACCGGACGAAATTGGTAAGTGATGTCATAGCTTTTTATAATAAAAAGTATTTTGTAGTTGAATTTCGGCCATGGCTTTAGACAATATATAATAATGTGTATAATAATAATAATAATAAAGAATATAAATTTATAATAATAATAATGTTTATTGCCAAAATCAATTCTGTTACGAAAATGGAAACAAGGAGAAAAAAACTTACAAAATAGAGTAAAATAATGGCAGAAGGAAGCGGCTCAGCTTACTTGCTGTCTAAGATATAAAACTCATCCAGCGCTGATTTTCAGCCACCCCTAGCCGCTTAGGTATTATTATGAAGTTAGGACTAACTGCTCCTCCATTAATTTTTACTTAGTTTTTGACAACATTCATTAAAAAATATCTTTAACAAATAAATAATATCAATCACATATATGGATTACAAGATTGAAAACTTATGTTACATATTATGTTTTGTATGGGTGCTGGACCTCAAAATGCAACCAGGATCGAACTTTATGGATATTATAAAGGCTAAATATGGATCCTGGATCCATTAAAGTAATATTTTAGACCCCTCCATTTATAAATAACTTTTAATTTTTTTTACTATCAAGTGTAGTTTTCAAGCAAAATTAAATTACACAAATCTCAAAATCGGAGTACTTTATAATTATACGATTTATTGAAAAGGCCTAGTTTCTGGGAGTACATATATACATATACACTCACGCCTGTTATCCCCGAAGAGGTAGGCACAAGCGCAACTAGTGTACCCACTTTTCGCCGTTATTCCGTCCCATGATGTGATAGGGGGCGAGCCTATCGCTATATCGGTCACAAATTCCAGACTCCGGGCTGATACTGAATAGAAAAACTCAATGTCACTTTGCCCGACCCGGGGATCGAACCCGACACCTCCGCTCTGCAGTCGTACTGTAATACAACTACGCCACCGAGGCAGGAGAAGGCAGTTTTTGGAAGTATTATCCAAATTATATGAAGTATCTTGGTTAGAATTTAAAGACCGTTTTTGGACAAGTCCTTTCATGCAAATCTGTTAATTTGTTTTCATTTTTACTTCCAACAAACATCCAAACATTTTCACAACTGAGGCGTTTATAGTATTAGTAAGAACTAAGAAGTAAGATTGTTTAAATATTTTCAGATACACCAGAGGCACCACCAGGTTTCAATGCGGGTTCTCAGAGCATTTTGAATGATGACGACATCACAAATTGCAGTATTGAGGACATATCAAAACCCCTTGATTTGAAAAGTGAAACTGTTGTAGTTAAACCAGAAATCACAGAGAATTGTGATCTTTGTAATAAAGAAGGGTGTAAGCCTTCTTGTGGTATAAATAATAGCAATCAAGATGAGTCTAAAAGTTCTTGTGATATTGATGCTGATGACAATAATGGTTCTCAATCAAGTTGTTCAGATTCTGAAGATGATTTGCCTTTAAAGAAGTTAAGCACCAAACTGAATGTCAAAAAGAAAAAGATTGGAAAGGACAAAGGTAATTTATTTGTATGTTTAATGAAACACAATATTATCGTAAACACATTTCTTTTTTTTTCTTTTTTTTGCCTGATATAGCGATAGGCTCTACCCCTTAGACATGGGCGCCGCCTAGGAAAAAGCCGGCGGCGCCGTGCTGGTAATTTTTGGTCGGCGGCGGCGTAACGCCGGCGGCGTGGATTTTTTTAATGAATATTGAATATATGTATAGGCCACATATAAATTCCTCAGTTACATGTTCGTAGGTAGTTGGAAGCACTATCAAATTAACTTATCGGTATAAAAATCCCTTCAGGACCCATGCTCCATCCACCCTGTGGATTGGGGGCGTTTGGAAAAATTCCACCACGGTATCCCCTACCTGTCGTAAAAGACTGTTAGTCAATAGAGGCCACCGGAGGCCCCAGGCGGATGGCAGGGGCTGTCCGTCTTTAGTTTTGTGTTTTTTTAGCACGTTGCAATCCCTGTGATGGACGGCAGCGTGGAAGGTAGGCCTCACGTTGCCGTTGACGCAGAGGGCACCCTTCAGTGCGCAGGAGCGTCTGAGCCAACACAACAGCAGACGGGCCGCACTAGGCGGCACCGCGCAGGGGCGGTTGCGGACAATAACTTTGACACTTCCGTCAGAGGAAGCCCGCGGCTGTCTCTAGTGCGCCGAAGATGGCCACAGCGGAGTTTTGGTTTGTATGCCGTACGTTGTACATACGTTGGGCGGTCACCTAATGGTTTCATCTCTCCGGGCGGCTCAACGTCGGGTCGTAAGGCACGGTAAACCCAGCATAACCGCTCAGTCGCCCCCCTTGGAGGATGGGGGGTAGTAAGAAGTCACTTTCTCCGCGAAAAATAATAACAAAAAAAGACAAATGCTCCATGGCACTCGCGAGTCTTTATCTTGTTTCGCGGAGAAGGTGAAATGACCATTAATGCCCTTTGGTGCCACCATCCCGTTATCAAAAATGACTTCGCGGTTATACCATTATCACCGCTTTTACGACCTAGCGTTACGCCATTTAGAGAGATGGAAGCATCGGGCGACACACCAAGCTGGACCAAGTCTTTTAGTCTATGAAAACTAGTAGTGACGGCGTTAGGCGTCGGCGTCGGCTTTTTCTTTGTGCCCTTTGTCAACCGAGGGTTCAGCCGCCGCTAGGCCGAGAGAAAAGTGGAAAATAAAAGGGGCCTCACAAAGCTGATGTCGCCGACGTCCATGTTTGGTCTAGCGCCGCCATTGTAAACTACTACGGCATACTAAATGTATACCAAAGCACTTTGTTGCGTCAGGGACGGCTTCATGATCTCATGGTCAGGTGCGCCTAATCATTTTATCCGCAAATCTCCATCGAAAGGACGGGTAATATTCAGTTCTCCACCTCATTCCTCAAATTTCTCTACTTCTGGTGGGAGGAGTCCGACCTTTCGTGTTCCCGCACCATCTCTTTTCATAAGAGGTCTACCTTCGTACTCGTAGGCCATCAAAAATTAAGATCTGTCACTGTGGTCTTGGTTAGTAACACAGCGACAGCGAGAGGCCTCCTCCATTAAATGGCACGAAATCGCTATGCTCTCAATTAAGGTTAGCTAAAACTACGATAAATGTTAGGTTATATATTGGACCGTATATTGCAACCTCAAAGGCCGAGTGGACGGTTATTCGGGAGACCCCAAGATCGCCCGATAGCCCCTACTGGTCGGCTTTTATAACAGACCGGGGATGCTGTAGTGGACTTCCCTAAACGCCCCCAATTCACAGGTCAGGACCAGGAGTCTCTAACGTCTCTGATGGCAGAGGGATTGGCCCGTTATCGATCTCTCGTAGCACTCTCTTTCTGATGGGGACTACTCTGAAAAAGTTAGCCACTGCAATCTAGAATCTCTGCCTGTTGACCATGGATCAGTAAAAACGATCACATGCACCTGACCGTAAGACACCGTCGTTGGGCAGTTATCACAAGGAAAAGACATGACCTACGATCTGCCACAGATACTCTCCGGAACAATGTTCTCCGATGAGTACATTTATCAGTTGATAGTTGGAGCATAGTTGCGTCACGCCTTGGTGAAATCAGGGTGGACTACTCAAACATTTGGGCACCGAGGACGGGGTCTCCAGCCTGAGACCACATCCTCCATGGCAACTCCGCCGAAAGGTGCCCGCTTGGCCTCTATTTAGGAGCCGGGCGCTGCTCGTGCGTGGAAGCTCCCTCGAGCCAGTGGAAGGTGGCCGTAGAGCTTTGGGGTCCAGACGACAACTTAGACACTCTTAGTCTGGGGAAACCCGTAGCCGTCTTTAATGCGCCGAAGAAGGCCACCGCGGAGTTTTAGTTGGTATGCCGTGCGGTGTACATAGGTTAGGGACTCGGCCCGGCGGCTTAACGCTGGGTCGTAAGGCACGGTGAACCCAACATAACCGCTCAGTCGCCCCCCTTGAAGGCTGGGCGGTAGTAATAAGTCACTTTCTCCGCGAAAAAAAAAAAAAAAAAAAAGATCCTAGGCCGGTATCTAACCAACAAGTAAGTCACGTACAAGATCGTGTTGTACGCCCTTATTATCTGCTGCGGATTCCACTGGAGAGCATTGCCGAGAGATTCGGAGGTCAAAGGTTTCGGCCGAAAAAGTACTGCTGTAAAAGATCATGGACCACATAACTCCGTGGCATAAAGTTTAGTTAGCGATGCCAGGACCTTTTAGGTTAGACAGCTTGAAAGAGCGCATCCACGTATGGGCGCGTGAGCACAGAGGCCGTAGCCAAGATGCATTTTATAATCGTTAACGCTAATAGTCGTTTTTCTGTTATTAACTTTAAAAAACCCAAGTCGGCCAATAACTATGAATAAAATTTTTGAAGAAAAATGTTTTTTTTATTCCAAATCCACGCCGGCGCGGCGCCTATATCTATCTACATCGAATTACATATGACATTTACACCCAATCATTCATAAAATTTGACAATAAAAATTAAAAGTATTCACAAAATCCACGCCGTTCAAGTTAGGCGGCGGCGGCGGCGGCGCGCGGGTCCTGTCCGGCGGCGTAACGCCGGCGCGGCGCCCATGTCTACTACCCCTATCACATCATTGGACGGAATACGCACGGGGAAAAGTGGGTGCACTAGTTGCGCCTCTGCTCACCCCCTCAGGGATAAAAGGCGTGAGTGTGTGTCAATTAAATGCCGCGAAGAATGTCCGCAGGCTTAAAACCCCAAAAACTGGGCTGGGGGCCTGGGTTTAAAACCCAAGAACACGCACCTCTGACTTTTCTAAAAAGTTATGTGTGTATTCGTTGTGAATTATCGCTCGCTTTAATGATGAAGGATAACATCGTTCGGATACCTGCATACCTGAGAAGTTCTGTATAAGAATTTCGAAGGTATGTGAAGTCTGCCCACACTAGGCCAGCGTGGTGGACTAAGGCCTTAACCCTCTCAGGAGTAGAGGAGGCCCGTGCTCAGCAGTGGGCAGTATATAATACAGGGCTGGTATGGTGGTGGTGGTGGTCAATTAAATGAATGTGTATCCAAGTTAATACATAACAGTTTTGAACACATTAAATACACAGGGCATGGAGGAGGGTAAGCTGATAGTTCTGGCTCTTCTCGACTTCAGCAATGTCTTTAATACTGTTGATTTTGATGTCTTGCTAGGTATATTGCGTTCACTTAGCATATCTCCAACCGCAATCACGTGATTTCACAGTTACTTATTTGGACGTCACCAGCAGATTTGCATTGATAACAAATTTTCCTCTTCTTGCACAACAACGGTTGGCGTCCCACAGGGCGGCGTTCTGCCTCCTCTTCTCTTTGCAGTGTCATCATCTGCATACCACCTTTATGCAGATGATCTCCAAATTTATGTTCAGGCAACCTTAGATGGGATGACGGAGGCTATGACGGTCATTAACCGTGATATGGAGTGCATTTGTGAGTGGAGCAAGGCCTATAGATTGTCTGTCAATCCATCTAAAACGCAGGCCATTCTAATTGGCAGTCGTAGAATGCTATCCAAATTAAACTGGGTGCTACTACCACCTGTGGCCTGTGATGGTACCATCATCCCATTCAATGACACTGTCAAAAACCTTGGCATCTACTTGGACAAATTTCTTTCTTGGGGTCCGCAGGTTCGGGAAATAAGTCGTAAACTGTTTGCATCGGCAGGATCATTGCGACCGCAAATTCTTTTTCTGCCTACTACCACTTAGATTTCTAGACCTCACTGAAGACCAACTTAATAAACTTGAGCGCCTTCAAAATTTCTGTATCCGTTTTATATTTGGACTTTCCAAATATGAACATGTCTCCAAGTTTCGTAATAAGCTCAAGTAGTTACCCATTCGGCTTTGCCGGAATGCCCACATACTTTCTTTGCTTTGTAATATTATTTTTAATCCTCTCAGCCATTCTCATCTTAAATCTCGATTTGAATTTCTTCATTACACACATGACAAGCGTTTGCGATCATCGTAGAACCTGATATTGAAAATGCCGGCGCATTCTACATCATTTATGGACAAATCTTTTGCCATGCAAGACATTCGATTGTGGAGTGCGTTACCGGTTGTTGTAAGACGTGCGATACCACTACCAATGTAAACAAAAATGGTTAAGAATCACTTTCTTTCCTGCTGAATTTATTGTCTTATTCCTTATATTCATGTTTATGTAACAACTTTTTTTACATTGATCTATATGTGTATATATATATGTCGGGACAGGAAGGAAGTATAAAAAGGAATTATGATTTTTATTAATCTCATTGAGGGTGTCTGAATGTATTAAGTCGGGTAAGATAAAATAATAATCGTGCGACAAACCAGTCGGTATGTCGAACTCGTAGTGGGAGTTACAGTTGGGTGTATAAAGGGGTGCCGAATCATTTGAAGAAACAGTCTTAGTCTGTCGTCATTAAGTTCGGTGGTGTTGCAAGTAGTTGGGTGCAGTTCAATACTATGTGGTAACTATGGTGGTGTTCATATCGGTCAGTGCTTAGTAAAGCGGTTACTATGTTATTTCGAGTTGTTACTAGGTGAGTTGATTATAATCACTTAACCAAACGGTTAAGTAATTGTCTCGATATGCAGTGTGTTATAATAACCAAAGTTAATAACTATTCCTGACGTGGTATTGTACTCTGTGAACAGTTTATTACGCAATAATTGACCAACGAACAATAAATAGCGAGTTAAAGAGAATTCATTTGTGACTTTTATTGTGTGAACCTACGTGTATCGATATCGGCCGCCACTCTGTCTCCGACATCAGAAGTGGGATGAGCCTATTCCCGCAGATATGTGAAATGCAATTAATGGTACTATGGAGAAGCTATTTAAGTACCCGCAATTTACATGAAGAAAAAAAATGCATTGAGTAATGTCTGAATAAGAAAAAGACTACAACGTGAATAAAAGTGACAACGTGTGAAATATAACTAATGCATGGTCATGTGCATACGACTTCGAATGAACGAGAATCGCGTGTATCGCGATTGAACTGTTGGTGTTCTAACGTTCCTGTTGGTGCTCAAGCGTTCCGGTAGATGTGCTGCCGTATGGTGCGTCGTAGTTGGTGTCCCAGACATGACTGTACGGTTGTCTAGTACCGGTTGATGCTAGCTACTGCATCGCGTATCATGTGTGACTGTGTGAATACAGATGTGCCTACTGCAGCAGTACAGGAAGTTTGGTATCGTATGACCCATAATCCTTATTTAAAGGTTATGGTTTCTTTTATTATGATTTTTTTTGGTTATCTCTAAAAATATTGGAATTTAGTTTACTAATCATGTACCTAGTTCTTGGACGTAACAATCTATTTGTGGATGTAAGTCAAGTACCGTATAGTGTAAAAAGAAAAGTAAAGCCATTTTCTTGTATAATTCGCATAGTGGATTTATTTTGTGTCAATAAGATTGCTGTCCAGATATAATGGCAGTGATATTTGACTTGTTGAGTACTTATGAAGGTTCAAATATTTTCCGTTAAATGACAGTTTTAAGTACAAAATATCGTTCATGGCTTCAATTGGTAAAACTTTTAATTTCTACTACTAACTACTTAGCATAAAAAGATTCCTTAAAGGGAAGTCCTACCGTAATTCAACTTATGTGATTTCTTTTATTTCTTGGTAACCTTTACAAATGTTGAGATCTTGTTTAATAGGGCATGTGCAGCCATGGATTAACGAGCTATTCGTGGTTTATGTTAGTACAGAACCGTCCTTAAACTTAAGGACAAGTAGGTACCTGTTGTTGGAAACTATGACTGTGCATAGCATTGGTTTACAAAAGTGATCTAGGTGTATAGTGTTGGGTCTGAAGGATTGCTAGCCTTCCATGGTCAATGTTTCCCATTGTTTAAAATTTTTGAATTAAGACCGAGACGTGCGATAATTTTGTGATTGTCCTCATATTAAGATAACTACTGAATTCCCGCTCAAAGATTGATGCGTGACTTGATTTAAGTTCAGGATAGGGTGAACGGTTTGATGCTGTTGCGATATTTTTGATTGCAGGAACTGGAGATCCTTGCAGGGAGTACTTAAAGTATTCAGTGTTAGAAGACGCCGTAAGCTGTGGCTACTGAAGAGCCTCTGCGGGATCCTTTGGTGGATCTGACATTAACAGCGGTGATAGAGGATTTGGACATCAGGAGTTTGAAGATTCTTGCACTTTGGTGAGAAGTTTTCATTTTGTTGTGTTGAGTTTTTTTTTTTTTTATTTGTCCCTGCGATTGATTGTGGAAAAGCCTGAAAGTGAAGTAGTGATTGAAACGTTCAACGCTAGAACAAAGTAGATGAGCCTGCTCTCGCAATAAATCTGTGTGGTGAATGTTCCAGTAAAATATCTCGAAAAGGATCTTTGTGGTTAAAATCTTGTACAAGATCTATGTGGTTAAGGACGGCTGTGTGATCAAGTCCATGTGGTTAAGGACGGCTGTGTGATCAAGTCCATGTGGTTAAGGACGGCTGTGTGATCAAGTCCATGTGGTTAAGGACGGCTGTGTGATCAAGTCCATGTGGTTAAGGACTGCTGTGTGATCAAGTCCATGTGGTTAAGGACTGCTGTGTGATCAAGTCCATGTGGTTAAGGACTGCTGTGTGATCAAGTCCATGTGGTTAAGGACTGCTGTGTGATCAAGTCCATGTGGTTAAGGATGGCTGTGTGATCAAGTCCATGTGATTAAGGATGGCTGTGTGATCAAGTCCATGTGGTTAAGGACTGCTGTGTGATAAAGTTCATGTGATAAAGGATGGCTGTGTGATCAAATCCATGTGGTTAAGAATGGCTGTGTGATCAAGTCCATGTGGTTAAGAATGGCTGTGTGATCAAGTCCATGTGGTTAAGAATGGCTGTGTGATCAAGTCCATGTGGTTAAGAATGGCTGTGTGATCAAATCGATGACGTGACTTCGACCAGTCTTATATTGTGAAAATAGTAAATAAATTACAATCTGCTCACTATATGTGTCTTGTGTATTGTGTTGTAACTATAGCGTGATCATCCTCCACTGGGTCTGAATCATTGTAGCAAATTTGGTCCTGATGGTAAACAAGCATAACTGAAATAGTGATTGTAGTAGTTAGGAAGAGTCTTAATGTAAGGTCAGAATAGGCCGAGCGATGTGATGCTGCTGCGTATATTTTCTGTTTGCAGGCATTGGAAATTACTGCTGATGGTGCCGCGTGTGACGTGTCTACTCCGGTTCGAAGACAGTGTGCAGTGCAGTGCAGCTACTGAGCCGCTTCCGAGGGAAGATTGCTGCTGATCGTCAGTGGCACTGATCTCCGTTTAGATAAGAATTGTTTGCATTGTATACAGTTCTAATAACTATTGGACAGCTGTATCCTTGAGAGTTTGTTACCGTCACTACTTCTCTCTTGTTAGGAGGTACTAGGAAGTGATGGCGGAAGGGCGATTTGGGGGTGCTGTCTATTTTGTAAAACATACGTAAGAGAACGATCACATGTCAGGAGTATCATGTCACTATACGTGATTTAACTGAATTTTAAAATTAGATTTGTTTTTTATATCCCTTGCACTTAGGGAGACACATTGCGAGCTTTTCCTTAACGTTTGAACAATGGAAGCAACTGACTACAGTAACTTGTGTAAATGGTTACAGCGATAACTTTCTTTGCCTATCGATTATGGTCACTGGTATGACTGCAGAAATAATTCTAAATTCATGACAGCATTAATTCCTAAGTTTTAAAATTTTGGTTGGGTTCTTACACTTTAATTGGAAATTTAAATTGTCATTTAATTATTCGGTGTTAAATTTTCATGAAGCGTGCGTTAGCGAAAAATGCTTGAAGGTTAAGTTTTGAGATAATCAATGAAATTGTAGCAGAGACAAGTGGAAATGACAGTAATTAAGTTTACATGATGATCTGGAGTGGACTTTAGTAGTCCGTTGGGAGTCGGTATTTACTGTGTAAGCAATCCGTGGTTGTGCGTTGCGCGGGTGGTTCTGGCGGTGGTTTGGTTTCAAAGGAAGCCATAGAGTGCGGAAGTGATGAGAGTAACTAGAGGTTACTGGCAGAGGTCACATGCAGGGCTTAATTGGTTAGATTATGTAGTTTGCGTTTGGCAATCGAGACGGACCTTCATCCATTTTTGGTACTAACTATGTTGTTTTGAAGAGTGTTGTTAAGTTTACGTGATGATCGTACTTTGTGTCATTCAGAGTAACACACGAGGACGTGTGTCTTACCAGAATGGCCGTGTCGGGACAGGAAGGAAGTATAAAAAGGAATTATCATTTTTATTAATCACATTTTTGGTACTAACTATGTTGTTTTGAAGAGTGTTGTTAAGTTTACGTGATGATCGTACTTTGTGTCATTCAGAGTAACACACGAGGACGTGTGTCTTGCCAGAATGGCCGTGTCGGGACAGGAAGGAAGTATAAAAAGGAATTATGATTTTTATTAATCTCATTGAGGGTGTCTGAATGTATTAAGTCGGGTAAGATAAAATAATAATCGTGCGACAAACCAGTCGGTATGTCGAACTCGTAGTGGGAGTTACAGTTGGGTGTATAAAGGGGTGCCGAATCATTTGAAGAAACAGTCTTAGTCTGTCGTCATTAAGTTCGGTGGTGTTGCAAGTAGTTGGGTGCAGTTCAATACTATGTGGTAACTATGGTGGTGTTCATATCGGTCAGTGCTTAGTAAAGCGGTTACTATGTTATTTCGAGTTGTTACTAGGTGAGTTGATTATAATCACTTAACCAAACGGTTAAGTAATTGTCTCGATATGCAGTGTGTTATAATAACCAAAGTTAATAACTATTCCTGACGTGGTATTGTACTCTGTGAACAGTTTATTACGCAATAATTGACCAACGAACAATAAATAGCGAGTTAAAGAGAATTCATTTGTGACTTTTATTGTGTGAACCTACGTGTATCGATATCGGCCGCCACTCTGTCTCCGACATATATATATATATAAGTATTTTGCCCACGGCTTCGCCCGCGTTAATAAGTTTTTCCGGGCTAAAAGTACATAAAAACCTTCCCGTTGAATCACTCTATGACGATGACGTTGATACAACTCTTAACAAATAATGCATTAATTTCGACCAAATTTGATTACCATAAAAACGGTTCTAGTGAGTTAATCTTAAAAGGTAGACATGTCGGAGACAGTGACGGCCGATATCGATACACGTAGGTTCACATAATAAAAGTCACAAATGAATTCTCTTTAA
This sequence comes from Lapara coniferarum, assembly GCA_949316025.1. NCBI lineage: Eukaryota > Metazoa > Arthropoda > Insecta > Lepidoptera > Sphingidae > Lapara > Lapara coniferarum. The sequence goes on from OX438929.1 coordinate 26,692,129, forward strand.
CTCGCTATTTATTGTTCGTTCGTCAATTATTACGTAATCGAATGTTCACAGAGTACAATACCACGTCAGGAATAGTTATTAACTTTGGTTATTATAACACACTGCATATCGAGACAATTACTTAACCGTTTGGTTAAGTGATTATAATCAACTCACCTAGTAACAACTCGAAATAACATAGTAACCGCTTTACTAAGCACTAACCGATATGAACACCACCATAGTTACCACATAGTATTGAACTGCACCGAACTACTTGCAATACAACCGAACTTAATGACGACAGACTAAGACTGTCCCTTCAAATGATTGCGCACCCCTTTTATGCACCCAACTGTCGCTCCGAGAATTCAACACGATTTTTATTTAATCTTACCCGACGTAATATATTCAGACACCCTCAATGAGATTAATAAAAATGACAATTCCTTTTTATACTTCCTTCCTGTCCCGACACGGCCATTCTGGCAAGACACACGTCCTCGTGTGTTACTCTGAATGACACAAAGTACGATCATCACGTAAACTTAACAACACTCTTCAAAACAACATAGTACCAAAAATGGATGAAGGTCCGTCTCGATTGCCAAATGCAAACCACATAATCTAACCAATTAAGCCCTGCATGTGACCTCTGCCAGTAACCTCTAGTTACTCTCATCTCTTCCGCACTCTATGGCTTCCTTTGAAACCAAACCACCGCCAGAACCACCCGCGCAACGCACAACCACGGATTGCTTACACAGTAAATACCGACTCCCAACGGACTACTAAAGTCCACTCCAGATCATCATGCAAACTTAATTACTGTCATTTCCACTTGTCTCTGCTACAATTTCATTGATTATCTCAAAACTTAACCTTCAAGCATTTTTCGCTAACGCACGCTTCATGAAAATTTAACACCGAATAATTAAATGACAATTTCAAATTCCAATTAAAGTGTAAGAACCCAACCAAAATTTTAAAACTTAGGAATGAATGCCGTCATGAATTTAGAAGTATTTCTGCAGTCATACCAGTGACCATAATCGATAGGCAAAGAAAGTTATCGCTGTAACCATTTACACAAGTTACTGTAGTCAGTTGCTTCCATTGTTCAAACGTTAAGGAAAAGCTCGCAATGTGTCTCCCTAAGTGCAAGGGATTTAAGAAACAAATCTAATTTTAAAATTCAGTTAAATCACGTATAGTGACATGATACTCCTGACATGTGATCGTTCTCTTACGTATGTTTTACAAAATAGACAGCACCCCCAAATCGCCCTTCCGCCATCACTTCCTAGTACCTCCTAACAAGAGAGAAGTAGTGACGGTAACAAACTCTCAAGGATACAGCTGTCCAATAGTTATTAGAACTGTATACAATGCAAACAATTCTTATCTAAACGGAGATCAGTGCCACTGACGATCAGCAGCAATCTTCCCTCGGAAGCGGCTCAGTAGCTGCACTGCACTGCACACTGTCTTCGAACCGGAGTAGACACGTCACACGCGGCACCACCAGCAGTAATTTCCAATGCCTGCAAACAGAAAATATACGCAGCAGCATCACATCGCTCGGCCTATTCTGACCTTACATTAAGACTCTTCCTAACTACTACAATCACTATTTCAGTTATGCTTGTTTACCATCAGGACCAAATTTGCTACAATGATTCGGACCCAGTGGAGGATGATCACGCTATAGTTACAACACAATACACAAGACACAAGACACATATAGTGAGCAGATTGTACTTAATTTACTATTTTCACAATATAAGACTGGTCGAAGTCACGTCATCGATTTGATCACACAGCCATTCTTAACCACATGGACTTGATCACACAGCCATTCTTAACCACATGGACTTGATCACACAGCCGTCCTTAACCACATGGACTTGATCACACAGCCGTCCTTAACCACATGGACTTGATCACACAGCCGTCCTTAACCACATAGATCTTGTACAAGATTTTAACCACAAAGATCCTTTTCGAGATATTTTACTGGAACATTCACTACACAGATTTATTGCGAGAGCAGGCTCATCTACTTTGTTCTAGCGTTGAACGTTTCAATCACTACTTCACTTTCAGGCTTTTCCACAATCAATCGCAGGGACAAATAAAAAAAAAAACTCAACACAACAAAATGAAAACTTCTCACCAAAGTGCAAGAATCTTCAAACTCCTGATGTCCAAATCCTCTATCACCGCAGTTAATGTCAGATCCACCAAAGGATCCCGCAGAGGCTCTTCAATAGTCACAGCTTACGGCGTCTTCTAACGCTGAATACTTTAAGTACTCCCTGCAAGGATCTCCAGTTCCTGCAATCAAAAATATCGCAACAGCATCAAACCGTTCACCCTATCCTGAACTTAAATCAAGTCACGCATCAATCTTTGAGCGGGAATTCAGTAGTTATCTTAATATGAGGACAATCACAAAATTATCGCACGTCTTGTCTTAATTCAAAAATTTTAAACAATGGGAAACATTGACCATGGAAGGCTAGCAATCCTTCAGACCCAACACTATAAACCTAGATCACTTTTGTAAACCAGTGCTATGCACAGTCATAGTTTTCCAACAACAGGTACCTACTTGTCCTTAAGTTTAAGGACGGTTCTGTACTGACATAAACCACAAATAGCTCGTTAATCCATGGCTGCACATGCCCTATTAAACAAGATCTCAACATTTGTAAAGGTTACCAAGAAATAAAAGAAATCACATAAGTTGAATTACGGTAGGACTTCCCTTTAAGGAATCTTTATATGCTAAGTAGTTAGTAGTAGAAATTAAAAGTTTTACCAATTGAAGCCATGAACGATATTTTGTACTTAAAACTGTCATTTAACGGAACATATTTGAACCTTCATAAGTACTCAACAAGTCAAATATCACTAACATTATATCTGAACAGCAATCTTATTGACACAAAACACATCCACTATGCGAATTACACAAGAAAATGGCTATACTTTTCTTTTTACACTATACGGTACTTGACTTACATCCACAAATAGATTGTTACGTACAAGAACTAGGTACATGACTACTAAACGAAATTCCAATATTTTTAGAGATAACCAAAAAATAATAATAAAGGAAACCATAACCTTCAAATAAGGGTTATGGGTCATACGATACCAAACTTCCTGTAGTGCTGCAGTAAGCATATCTGTCTTCATATATAGCCACACATGATACGCGATGCAATAGTTAGCATCAACCGGTACTAGACAACCGTACAGTCATGTCTGGGACTCCAACTACGACGCACCATACGGCAGCACATCTACCGGAACGCTTGAGCACCAACAGGAACGTTTGAACACCAACAGTTCAATCGCGGTACACACGCGATTCTCTTTCATTCGAAGTCGTATGCACATAAAATCACAAATGACCATGCGATAGTTATATTTCACACGTTGTCACTTTTATTCACGTTGTAGTCTTGTTCTTATTCCAACATTACTCAATGCAATTTTTTTCTTCATGTAAATTCCGGGTACTTAAATAGCTTCTCCATAGTACCATTAATTGCATTTCACATATCTGCGGGAATAGGCTCATCCCACCTTCTGATGTCGGAGACAGTGACGGCCGATATCGATACACGTAGGTTCACATAATAAAAGTCACAAATGAATTCTCTTTAACTCGCTATTTATTGTTCGTTCGTCAATTATTACGTAATCGAATGTTCACAGAGTACAATACCACGTCAGGAATAGTTATTAACTTTGGTTATTATAACACACTGCATATCGAGACAATTACTTAACCGTTTGGTTAAGTGATTATAATCAACTCACCTAGTAACAACTCGAAATAACATAGTAACCGCTTTACTAAGCACTAACCGATATGAACACCACCATAGTTACCACATAGTATTGAACTGCACCGAACTACTTGCAATACAACCGAACTTAATGACGACAGACTAAGACTGTCCCTTCAAATGATTGCGCACCCCTTTTATGCACCCAACTGTCGCTCCGAGAATTCAACACGATTTTTATTTAGTCTTACCCGACGTAATATATTCAGACACCCTCAATGAGATTAATAAAAATGACAATTCCTTTTTATACTTCCTTCCTGTCCCGACAGACATATACTGTCGCGGACATTTTTTTAGATAATTTCAAGAGGAATAATTCTTTCATACATACATTTTTGGTATCTTGAACCGTTTTCGCAGCGCACGCAATGAAAGCCCTCAAGGATGAATAATTGTCCCCGATTTTTTCACATTTTCCATTATTTCTTCGCTCCTAATAGTTGCATCGTGATGTTATATAGCCTAAAGCCTTCCTCGATAAATGGTCTATTCAACACAAAAAGAATTTTTCAATTCAAACCAGTAGTTCCTGAGATTAGCGCGTTCAAACAAACAAACAAACTCTTCAGCTTTATAATATTAGTATAAGTATATGTGTGTGTGTTTGTGTATTTTTTGTCTATTTGTAATTATATGTATGTATTTTGTCACAATATATTCTGTCTTGTATAGTGTACACCTCAACTGCCCTTTGTTTTCCTTTTCCTGTCTTCGTGCTACGGTTGTCTGTAAGAACTTGCCTTGAGTGATAAGACCGCCAATTATTGTATTTTATTTCTAGTGGATAAACTGTATTTTTCTATTGTACATACATACATATATATACACTCACGTCTGTTATACCCTTAGGGGTAGCCAGAGGCGCAAATAGTTCACCCACTTTTCGCCGTCATTCCGTCCTATGCTGTGATAGGGGGCGAGCCTATCGCCATATCGGGCACAAATTCCAGACTCCGGGCTGATACTGAATAGAAAAACTCAATATCACCTTGCCTGTCGGCGTGAATAATACTATAAAATAGGATGCTGGTTAATTACCAGTATTTCAATATTGCATAGTGAGATTTAAAAATGAACTACATACTTACCTATTTCTAAACGTAGTGTAATACATAATGTTGCAGATTGATTTGAATTTGTATAATAAGTTGTTGATTTGATTATTTTTATTTATGAATAGTGTATTACTGTTGCTTTCAATGAATCGAGTAGTATGAAATTATGTAGAGGGGAGCGAACCTTTATAATGAGAGCGCAGACGCGCTTCAGGGCATTCGAAGTTGAGTCGGCTAGCTCAGCGGAACGTTGTTATTACTCTGTATTGTTGTTCAGACGAAATATATTACGTTTATATGAGAAAACCGGCTTTTAATTATTATGGAAAACTTAAATCATGACGAAGATGTATCATCCAACTCCGAAATGCCCGACCCGGGGATCGAACCCGAGACCTCAGCTTTGCAGTCGTACTGTAATACCACTACGCCACCGAGGCAGTCTTTTCTATTGTACGTGTACAATAAAGTATTATAATTCAATTTTAAAAAAATACCTGCCGACTCGAATGCTACCTGACCTTTCTGAGTTGGATTCGAACGAAACACTTCTCAGTCCACAGACCATAATATTATAAGCTGTAACGAGACCCAACGGACCGCAGAATTTAACTAAAATACGCTGAATAGTTATGAAGTAGTAGTCCAAACATTTTTGCATTTTTATTCAAAATCATATTGAAATTTTCTTTAATTTCTTCTAGAAAAATAGTATTCCATGAACGAAGTTGCGAGCGTAAGTTAGTCGTAAAGTAAGGAAGTGTTTAAAAATAATGCAAACATAATAATTAGAGGTGATCATTAAACGTTATAACTGTTAATTTAACTCATTATAAAAAAATAGCTGTTAATTATATTAACTACTATTGCAATATTCATTAAACGTTTAAACTAATGAACGGACTGCGGAGGCAGTTAATGCCATCTGTTAATTTATCATTCAACTAAACTTGATAACTGTTAATCATAGAAAAATGCTAATAACGCCTCTATAGGTTATTTATTAAATGAAATTTAATACTACTAATAAGCACAAAAATGATATTTTTTCTTTAGCTAAGACTTAAATTATGCCTTGTCGTGATTTGTGGACAATAAAATCGCCACTTGCAATGATTGCGAAAATAATTTTATTTAGGTAACGTCAGAATTGATAAAGTGGCCGCCATTTTGAATTTCTTTGTTTTAAGGTCAATTGACCTCAAAATCGGTATGTGGGTATAACTTTAGTTACCAAAGACTGATCCAATGTCGGAATCGAAAAAAGTGGCCTGCATTTTGAATTTCTTTGTTTTAAGGCCAATTGACCTCGAAATCGGTATCTGGATATAACTTCAATTACCGAAGACTGATCGAATGTCGGAATCGAAAACAGTGGCCGCCATTTTGAATTTATTTAATTGACCTCAAAATCGATATCTGGGCAGGCCTGTAGGTACAAAAGACGGATCCAATGTTAAAATTGAAAAAAGTGGCCGCCATTTTGAATTTCTTTGTTTTAAGTCCAATCGACTTCAAAATTGATATCTGGGCAGACGTTTAGGTACAAAAGACGGATCCAATGTTAGAATTGAAAAAAGTGGCCGCCGTTTTGAATTCCTTTGTTTTAAGGCCAATTGACCTCAAATTCGACTTCTGAGTATAACTTTAGTTACCAAAGAACATTCCAATGTCGGAATGGAAAAAAGTGGCCGCCATTTTGAATTTCTTTGTTTTAAGGCCTATCGACCTCAAAATCGATATCTGGGCAGGCCTGTAGGTACAAAAGACGGATCCAATGTTAGAATTGAAAAAAGTGGTCGCCATTTTGAATTCCTTTATTTTAAGGCCAATTGACCTCAAATTCGACATCTGAGTATAACTTTAGCTACCAAAGAACATTCCAATGTCGGAATGGAAAAAAGTGGCCGCCATTTTGAATTTCTTTGTTTTAAGGCCTATCGACCTCAAAATCGATATCTGGGCCGGCCTATACATACTATCATAATTTTAAGGTGTAAAAAATTGAACAGTCATTACACCTCAAAGCAGATTTTTTCAATTGTATGAACGGCACGCAAGCGTCATTTACACAAATGTTCATGAACACGTAATAATTAGAAAATGTTTATTTCGATGTGACTGTTATTGTGAAAAAAAAATTAACCTGTTGGTTATTGGTTCAATGCTAAAAAATTTAACATAATTAAAATAAACGACGCAAGACACGTGTTGAACATGTTATCGCTAATGGTTTTCACGTAACTCCTTACTTCTTGACCGTTATAACTTAACTATTAATTTAACACGTTATTTTTTTTTTATGTTTAACTATTAACCATTAATAATTTTTAACCATTAATCACATCACTAATAATAATACACTATTTATTTATGTTTAAGGTGCACCTCTAAACAAAAAACCTAAACTGGATGATAATAACGTACAAGACAAAACCAAAAACAATATAAAAAATAGATCTGAAAAAATATCATCACCTGAAACGTGTAAAACAAATATAAATATTGAAAATACTTCATCAATAGTATGTAATGAAAGAATTAATCCAATGTCTTTGTACAAAGAATTTATATGCAATGAATGTGGTACAAAGTGTTATACCAAAGCTTTACTTATAAAGCACATGAATGTACACATGCCTGTAATTATTGAACCAATTAAGATTGACATGAAAATACAGGCATCTGTAACCCATGGAAAAATTAAAGAAATCGATAATTTAAAGGAACATCCAACTACGGGTATAATAAAGTATCAATGTGAACAATGCAATTACAATACTGCACTAAAGAGTAATTTAAATTGTCATATTAGAACCCACACAGGAGAGAAACCTTTCAAATGTCAGTATTGCGACTACAAATGTTCCCGAAAAGAATCTTTAAATTATCATATTAGAACCCACACAGGAGAGAAACCTTTCAAATGTGAGTACTGCGTCTACAAATGTGCACATAAGAATGATTTAATTTCTCATATCAGAATCCACACAGGAGAGAAACCTTTCAAATGTCAGTATTGCGACTACAAATGTTCCCTAAAAAAATCTTTAAAAAATCATATTAGAATCCACACAGGAGAGAAACCTTTCAAATGTCAGTATTGCGACTACAAATGTTCCCGAAAAGAATCTTTAAATTATCATATTAGAACCCACACAGGAGAGAAACCTTTCAAATGTCAGTATTGCGACTACAAATGTTCCCGAAAAGAATCTTTAAATTCTCATATTAGAACCCACACAGGAGAGAAACTTTTCAAATGTCAGTATTGCGACTACAAATGTTCCCGAAAACAAACTTTAAATTTTCATATTAGAACCCACACAGGAGAGAAACCTTTCAAATGTGAGTACTGCGACTACAAATGTTCCCGAAAACAAACTTTAAATTCTCATATTAGAACCCACACAGGAGAGAAACCTTTCAAATGTCAGTATTGCGACTACAAATGTGCACAAAAGAGTCATTTATATCGTCATATTAGAATCCACACTGGTGAGAAACCATATCTTTGTGAAATATGCGATAAGAAATTTACTAGTCGCAGGTCTTTAAAACGACACTTACTCGTAAATATGTGTAAGAAATCTCAATAATACTATACTAGCGACCCGCCCTGGCTTCGCACAGGTAGCGGAGCATAATATATGCCGAAATTTAATTTTCTGTCATACAAAATATTATATGTAATATACTCATAAACCTTCCTCTTGAATCAATCCGTCAACTGGTGAAAGACATATCAATCAATCAATCAATTTATTTTGCAAATATGGGTACATTATTAGGTGGCGTATTTTGTAACAAAGTATCTTTCCATATTTAGTCGAATGACATGCAAAAATTATTCATATTTCATAAAAGATACAATAAAATCTGATAATAAAATAATATCTTAAAGAAAAGAAAGTTTATAAAAAGATAAAAAATAGTCTGTCCTTCCCTGGATCTCAAACTATCTTCATACGTATTCTCTCGTAGTTCCACCTGCAAGAAAATATTTGTCGGGTTGAAAGTCTCGGGTTATGTTTTTCCGAGATAAGAAGTAGCAAAGGTCCTTCCCAGGGTCTTAAACTATTTCTCTTTCAAAGCACAATGGCGAAATCGTATTTATGAACAAATTGTGCGTTTAGAAATTCCATACATAGTAAGCTCAATATAATTATTTTGTATGATTTTTCAGCATACCAATTTTAGTTGCATAAGTATGTATAACTTGCATAAATTAAAAATAAACTTAATTGACTTTTCTTGTTAATACGTCGCGGCCATTTTTTTGTATGAATGGCTTATGGCGTAGGATCTTTTAGGCTACCAAAGCATCATTTTCATCAAGTCCCTAAAAAATGCTAAAAGATATATCTGACTATAAAATGTTCATTACGAATAACAATATTTTTACCACATTTTAATTACTATGTAATGAGATATTTATCGGAGAGAATGATTATGAAGATGGATAAACAAAAAAAAGAAGTGTTTTATTTTTCTCCTTTTTTATAGCTCGTTTTTACCAATTTTACCCCCAAGTGTAGAACATAGCGTCTAAACGTATTTTTACCCAATAGTTTCAGAGTTTACTACAAAAAAAGAAAAAAAAAAGAAATCTTTTCTATGGTCGGAGGAGTTTTGGCGGGAATGTGAAAGTGTCATGAGATTCTCTTGTTTTAATTCATTATTTTGGGTGATACTAAGTGTTATATTGCATAATCATGGAGGTATATTGTCCAATATAGTTCTATTAAAGAGCTCAAATTAAGTGAATTGAATTAACTGTGCCAATCAAGTGTTTTTTCGTTGCCGCCAAAACTCCTGGATAAAGTCTTCGTAAGGTAGCCACTGCTTTACTACGGCATAGTACAGAGTAAAGAAAAATTACTTTAGTAATGGAGTTTTGGCGGGAACTTCGAAGTGTTATGGGGTGCTCTTGTTTTAATTCATTATTTTGTATTGTTGTTGCATAATTATGGTGGTATATTAGACAAATTACCAAATATTTAATGAGATCTACTATTCATATTACTTATTATGTAAAATACAATTCATAAAATATGTGAACTAAATCATAACTTCAAATCTTTAAAGTGAAAAATCTTTAGTTTTAGACTTTTTTCACTAATAATCTTGATACAAAATTGTTTAAGCATTGCTGCTGAATTGTTACATATTTTTTTTTACTTCTAAACGCTTCACATTTACATCAATTGAAATCATGTATGGAGACCTGCCATTGTCCTTTCATCGCAGTCAGCTCAGTGGTTTGACCGTGACGGCTACACTCGCGAGAAAAAAAAATCCGAGATAAATTTGCCTGTTTATGTTCTTCCGGGATAAAGTAGCCTATGTCCTCCTCAGGATCTCAAACTATCTCCATACTTACTTATTTTCTTGTGAAGGTTCCACATGCAGAAAAAGATTTTCCGGAATGAAAGTCCTGGTTTATACATATACATATACACTCACGCCTTTTATCCCCGAAGGGGTAGGCAGAGGTGCAACTAGTGCACCCACTTTTCGCCGACATTCCGTCCCTGGTTTATTTTTTCCCGTAACAAGATATAGCGTAGGTCCGTCCCAAGGTCTAAAACTATCTCCGTATCAAATTTCATCGAAATTGGTTTAGTAGTCTGGCCGTGAAAGCTCCACGCGCAAGAAAAAAAAACCGGAATAAAGAGTCTGGGGTACACCCAATAATATTTTAGCCCTTGTAGGTGTTGATCACACGAGCGATTTTATGAGACGCTGGTTTGAGCTCAACTCAACATAAAAAAAATAAAACAAAAAATAAGACACACTAATATTAGACGCACAACGAGAGCTACCGACGTTTTAAACCATGCTTTGAAACTCAAATGGAAGTGGGCAGGGCATGTGGCACGGCTGCAGGACGGGAGATGGACAAAGAGAGTGACGTCATGGAGCGGCCCTCTGGGAAAGCGCTGCAGAGGAAGACCGCTAACGAATTGGCAAGCCGAGATTATAATGTCGGATGTCTGCGACGCCGGCATGCCCCGAGCTCTCCGCCGTTCGCCGGTGCGACAGGTGTACTGGTGGTCGGCGGAGCTATCGCAGTTGCGCGCGTCGTGCGTGGCTGCGCGCCGCCGATACGCCAGGCATCGTCGTCGCCGGCTAAGAGATGAGAATCACGCAGACCAGGAGCGGCGGCTCTATGGCCTCTACAAAGAGGCAAAGAGAGCGCTGCGGGTGGCCATTCATGGGGCCAAGGTCGCGGCACGTAAGGCGTTCGTGGGGACTCTCGACAGGGACCCGTGGGGGCGCCCTTACCGTCTGGTGATGAAGAAGCTTCGCCCAGCGGCGCCCCCGCTGTCGCAGAGTCTCCGGCCAGAATTACTGGCCAACGTCGTCGCGGCCTTGTTCCCGGCCACCGAGGAGTTCACTCCTCCACCGATGGCGCCACCGGATGTGGCGTCATCGTCGAGTGAGAATCCGGCAAGGGATATCCCGGAGGTTTCGCCCGCTGAAATGCGGGCGGCAGTGCTTCGGCTGCGGAGCAAAAACACGGCCCCAGGGCTCGATGGCATCCCCGGGAAAGCCTGGGTGCTAGCCCTCGAGTACCTGGGCCCGAGGCTCCGCAGCTTATTCACCGCCTGCCTGGAGCAGGGCGTCTTCCCGGTGCGTTGGAAAACCGGGAAGCTCGTCCTGCTGAAGAAGGGAGGACGACCCGCAGAGTCGCCGTCGGCCTACCGGCCCATCGTGTTGCTCGACGAGGTGGCAAAGCTCTTCGAGCGCATCATTCATACCCGCCTCGTCGAGCACCTTGATAGGGTCGGACCAAATCTGGCCGACGAGCAGTTTGGATTTAGGAGGGGACGTTCCACTGTCCACGCGATTCTGCGGGTGAAGGCACAGGCGGAGGATGCAGTGGCCAGAGGCAGTGTAGTGATAGCGGTGTCGTTGGACATTTCCAACGCATTCAACTCGCTGCCCTGGCCCTGCATCCACGAGGCACTGCGGTACCACGTGGTGCCGCCCTATCTCCGGCGTCTGGTGCACGCGTACCTGTCTGACAGGCACGTGGTGTATCCGGGCGCCGATGGGTGGCACCGAAGAGCGATGTCGTGCGGTGTTCCACAGGGCTCGGTTTTGGGCCCTCTCCTGTGGAACATCGGGTACGACTGGGTGCTCCGTGGTTCCAATCTCCGGGGCGTCGGCGTGACTTGTTACGCCGACGATACGCTAGTCACAGCGACTGCTGGGACCTTCCGGGACGCCGCAACTCTGGCGGCGGCGGGCACCGGCCAAGTGGTTGGCAGAATCCAACGTTTAGGGTTAAAGGTGGCCCTCGAGAAAACCGAGGCCGTGTGTTTTCACGGACCTCGGAGAGGGCCACCGGCCGGTGCCGGCATCGTCGTTGGGGGGGTGCGGATCCCCATCGGCTCTAGCATGAGGTATCTAGGTTTAGTCCTAGATAGCCGATGGCGATTCCGCACCCACTTTAAGGAGTTGAGGACGAAATTGTCCCGGGCAGCGGGCGCTCTTTCCCGCCTGCTGCCCAACCTGGAAGGTCCTGGCTTCCCTTGCCGGAGGCTGTATCACGGAGTCGTGCGGTCCATAGCCCTTTATGGCAGCCCCGTTTGGGCTGACTCCCTGGGCCGCCCCTGCGTCGCCCTTCTGCGCGCCCCGCAGAGAGCTTTAGCGCAGCGGGCGGTCAGGGCGTACCGCACGGTCTCTTTCGAGGCGGCTTGCCTATTGGCCGGATTTCTGCCCTGGGACCTGGACGCCAAATCCCTTGCCGATGTATTCCATTGGCGGGAGGAGGCGTTCAGTCGCGGGGAGCGTCCGGCCCTGAAGGAGGTGGAGGCCAAGAGGGCCGCCTTACGGCGAGCCGCCGTGGAGGAGTGGCGTCTCAGGCTGGAGGCCCCGTCGTGGGGGCACCGGGTCGTAGAGGCAGTGCGTCCTGTCTTTGCCGAATGGCTGGACAGGCGCCACGGAGCGGCAACATACCGCCTGACGCAGGTGCTCACCGGGCATGGCTGCTTCGGTGAGTTCCTGTTTCGGGTGGTAGGTATAGAGGAGTCGGCCGTGTGTCACTATTGTGACAACTGCCCAATGGACACGGCCCAACATACGTTGGAGTGTTGTCCAGCCTGGGATGAGGAGCGCAGCGCTCTCAAAACAGTCGTCGGAGAAGACCTCTCGCTGCCGGCCGTGGTCGCTTCCATGGTCGGCGGCCGGGAGGCCTGGCAGGCGGTGGCCCACTTCTGCGAGGCGGTCCTCTCGCGGAAGGAGAGTGCCGAGAGGGATCGCCAGCGCAGTGGTGATCCCTCCCGCCGCCAGACGAGACGTAGGAGGCGTCGGGTGGACGACTGACCGACGTCTCCCGCCCTGTGGATTGGGGGCGTTTGGAGAATTCCACCACGGTATCCCCTGCCTGTCGTAAAAGGCGACTAATAGGGGCCTCCGGGGGTCACGGGTGGGCGGGACGTGCCGCCCACCCATTAGTCTAGCCAACTTCTGTGGCCCCCGTGATGGACATGTCCGAGGCAGCGTGTCTCACGCTGCCTCGGACACCAAAAGGCGGACACGGTACGGTGTTTCGGGGGCTTCTGAGCCCCCGCAACAGGAAAAGGACCGCAATAGCGGTACGTGCAGGGGCGGTTGCGGACGACAACTTAGACGTGAGTCGGAGGAAGCCCGCAGCCGTCCCTAATGCGCCGAAGATGGCCGTTTTAAAAAAAAAAAAAAAAAAAAAAAGCCGAGATTATAAAGACGGCTGGTCATGCTTGGTTACAGAAAGCCCAAGATAGGGAACTATGGAAATCCGAGGAGGGGTTCTGGAAAAAATAAACCCAGATCCTACAACATCCTTATAGAAATTAAACTAGTATATAAAACCTTAGTCTGAGATAAAACCATAAAACATATTTAGTAAAAAAAAAACTACGAAGAATTAGTATCTTCTTTATTAATAAGTTTAAGCGAAAAAAAATTTAAACTATGTAATTAATTTCCAAGAAATATAAGGCTTTTTTACTTTTATTTTTATTTTATTTATACATAAATACCTTCCTGTTGAATCACTATCTATTAATAAAAACCGCATCAAAATCCATTGCGTAGTTTTAAAGATCTAAGCATACATAGGGACAGACGGCGGGAAGCGACTTTGTTTTATACTATGTAGTGATAATATAGACAGCACACACAATACTTCTAGAATTGGAAATATGGATAATTTTTTTTATTTGTTAAATCCATTATTTACGACGTTATAATGAAGTAAAAAAAAAAAATATCGTTGGAAGTGTACTAATTATTTTTTAAAATAATATATAAAATGTCCATAAAATTTGACGTGTTCAAACGCCACCATTTTTCGCGCGCTTCGGATGACGTCACAGAGCACGTTCAGTGTTATTTATTGTATGCGTAGAGAGTTATGATTGAAGATTTTTCTGGTTAAATCGCTGTTAAGTTATGGAGAAGCTAAAAAACTATTTTAAAGATATTGCCTGGTACCAATGTGCCACAACACTATTAGAAGCACACCAGATAAAGTGTTTTTTTCTGTTCTAACAGATACGAAACTACGAAATATATCGTATTATTTTATGGGAAGAGATAAAGTATCTTCAATAATGCGTTTACGCTGTTGTAAGATTATTTCAATGTACCTAAGGGCAGTATTAATAATCAAATCTTAAGTTTGAGTTACATCTCAAGTAGACATAATGTATTGAACTCTTCATATTTTCTGTCTACTTGAAATGTAACTCAAACTTGAGATTGATTTATTAATACCGCCCTAAGTTTATTATATTTTGGCAGTTAACATGTTGTGAATTGGTCAGAAGTAACTTTCTTCAAGTAAGTTTTGTAAGTGTAAAAGGTGGAAGAAAACTCAGTAGAGCATAACACACAAAAAAGATTCGATTTGTCATCTACTTCGTAAGGAGTCTATTTCTCCATCAAATACTTTAATACGATAGGCTCGCCCCCTGTCACACCATAGGACGGAATATGCATAGCGAAAAGTGGGTGCAATAGTTTTGCATCTGCCTACCCCTGCGGGTATAAAAGGTGTGAGTGTATATGTGTGTATGTATGCTGTCATCATAAAAGGATATATTTTGGTAGATTAACCGGTTGTGCTTTGACAGCTTTGACTGCCTCGGTGGCGAAATTTTATTACGGTATGACTGCAATGCTGGGGTCTCGGGTTCGATCTCGGGGTCGGGCAAAGTTATATTGTTTTTTTTTATTCAGTATCAGCCCGAAGGCTGGAATTTGTGACCGATATGGCGATAGGCTCGCCCCCTATCACATCATGTGATGGAATACGCACGGCTATAAGTGGGTGCATTTCGCCTGTGCCTACCCGTTCGGGGGTAAAAGGCGTGAGTGTATGTATGTATGAAAATATATTTGAAGAAATAATTAAATGCTAAACGGCCGAGCATTTGTTTTCATACTTAGCGGCTCTACTAGGATACCAAAATGGTGTAGCATGGGTTCATGACACCAAACAAAAACTCTTCACAGATAAGTCACGTATACAGCACCCCCCCCTCACCCCCTGTCACCAAAAGTGCAATTTTTTTTAAGTTTTATAAGCATTTTTACAGTTTCAGTGGTGTTTTTGCGCTGGGTCTATTTCATCTTATTATATGCAAAAGTTTGTGAAAATGATCGAATGTTTGTATGGTTCTTAGAAGTGCACGTTGGCATTATAATGCGTAGGTACATATTTTGTGGCCCGGATTATTGTTGTTGTAAGCTAAGGGGGGTCCGGACCCCCAAAACCCCCCAAATATACGCCCATGCTTAGCGGCGCACGAGTTACGGGAGGGAAAATACAAAAGTTTAGGAATAATTTACTTGTATGTATGCAGTCGCACAGACGGGTGATCAGTTCGCCTTGTTGGACCTATTTCACTCTTAGTCCCAGTTTGGGTGGCGCTATCGTTTTCATTTTGGGTCTGCCCACTTCGCCGTTATCACACCCAGAGGCATTGACCATAGGAAGTTTCGGCTGTGGGTCAGATATACTTTAGAGGCGTCATGGCTCCCTTCCAGGTGTGCACCTCCTACCAATAATTTATTTAGCAATGCAATTTTAGGTCTTTTTGAAAGTTTATATATCCCTTATTTAATCTAGTAGTGTTGGTTATAATTAAAACGATGTTTACTAAATTTTAAACAACCAAATTGAAGTATAACAAAATTTAAAAAATTTATGTTTATTTTTCTATTTTTATTACACACTAGCTTTTGCTCTGCCTCGGTGGCGTAGTTGTATTACAGTACGACTGCAAAGCTGAGGTCTCGGGTTCGATCCCTGGGTCGGGCAAAGTGATATTGAGTTTTTCTATTCAGTATCAGCTCGGAGTCTGGAATTTGTGCCCGATATGGCGATAGGCTCGCCCCCTATCACATCATGGGACGGAATAATGGCGAAAAGTGGGTGCACTAGTTGCGCCTCTGCCTACCCCTTTGGGGATAACAGGCGTGAGTGTATATGTATATGTATGTACACTAGCTTTTGCCCGCGGCTCCGCCCGCGTGAATGAGTTTTCCCCTGATAAAAGTCCCGTTTTATATTGTCCCGGGATAAAAAGTAGCCTATGTGTTAATCCAGAACATAATCTACCCGTGTGCCAAATTTAATCGAAATCGTTCAGTAGTTTTTGCGTAAAAGAGTAACAAACATCCATACATTCTTACAAACTTTCGCGTTTATAATATTTATAATATTAGTACGATTTGTAATTTTTAGCTTCTAAAAAAACTGTTGGCGCGCCGTTTTGCTAGGGGAGCACTATCCTATAAATTAGGGGAATGCAACGGTGTCTTCCGCTTAATCATTAGTGCACTTAGGACTTCACTTACTGGTGGTAGGTCTCTCGTATGCGAGAGGCCGCCTGGGTAGGTGGTCAATTCTCTGATTTCGACCCAATTTGGGTACCTAAATGTAGTGGAAATTTTAGATTTTAAATTTTGGTGGCAAATGAAAGTATAGACTGCCTCGGTGGCGTAGTTGTATTACAGTACGACTGCAAAGCTTAGGTCTCGGGTTCGATCCCCGGGTCGGGCAGTGATATTGAGTTTTTCTATTCAGTATCAGCTCGGAGTCTGGAATTTGTGCCCGATATGTCGATAGGCTCGCCCCCTATCACATCATGGGACGGAATAATGGCGTAAAGTGGGTGCACTAGTTGCGCCTCTGCCTACCCCTTCGGGGATAAAAGGCGTGAGTATATGTATATGTATGTATAATTATACATACTATGTAGATTAAGTTTTAGCCATATAAGTAATTATCTTTAGTTTTATTAATTTGTAAAACAATTATTTATTTTATTTCTATGGAATCACAAAACACGGAGACTTTATATTTTGCGAAATATATATTATGAGATAAAAAATATATTATGAGATAATTAATCAATTAATTAGATTGTGGCAAGTAAAACTAGGCCACATGGCTTAGTTTTACTTGCCTCACTAAGCGTGCATGTTCGCGGGTTCTATGTGTTATTATTCTAAGATACTTAAAATATTATTATTAGCGACGAACACAAAAAAAAAGCAAAACAAACATGAATTTCGGTATTTTGCAATAATCATTGAATATCGACGATTTACCTACCCTTATGCCAATGCTAATCTTTTGACAGGAATTTCTCTGTCACCAACAATATTTAGTGAGGGTTGGCAAACTTCACATAGCTTCGAAATTATTATGGAAAACTTCCCAGGTATGCAGGTTTCCTCATGATGATTTTTTTTCTCCGTTAAAGCAAATCTTCTAGTAAGCGAAAAGATCAAGCGAGTTACGCCTACCTCCTGTTCTATATGAAATGAGCGGGTAAAGCGGATCTTGATCGGCTATGTAGATATTGTAAAGATAATTTATTAAAGTTAAATGTCGCTGAATGTCATATCCTTTTAACGTAAGATTACATCTATCACCTACAACTATCATCTTGGTGGTAATTCTCTAAATAGAGTAACCGAGGTAAGAGACCTGGGAATAGGTACCTACACCTTGACAGTAAACTCTTATTTAATTATCACGTGAAATATGTAACTGCTAAAGCCTACCGTATGCTTGGTTTCATTCTGAGAATCTGAAAAGATTTCAGGTGTGGTTCCACTCTTATATAATTCATTTGTACGATCTGTTTTGGAGTATGGGTCTGTTATTTGGAACCCCAAGTATAAAGTATACGTAGAAGGTTTGGAAAAAAATCAACGGAAATTTGTTAAGCATCTTGAATATAAAAGCCAAGCATCAAATGTTACCCCTCCCGTTATAAGACCGTTAGTTGATCGTCGAACACTGAGAGACCAATTATACTTCTGCTTCGTCCTCGAGATTAGCATGAAGAGAAGATATAAAACACATGTAGTCCGTGTACTAGTGTACGCCTTTGCACTTTATTTGAAACTTTTTATTTTTATTTTGGTGACACTCAACCTGTCAAGAGAGATTTATTCGCGTATTAGTGCGTCGCCGTATTGCACGTTAAGTTAAAGTTATTCTTAATCTATTGCTCATCATGGATTTTAAGTGTAATAGAATAGAAGAACATGGAAATTACTTCTTTTTGATACAAGATTACCTAAGTGATGAACATTGTTCCCGTTCTCCGAGACTACCGACATACTTAGACTAACCGACATAATGAGAAATACCATCAGGTAAAACGGTTAGTACCAAAACCTTATTGTTCTGATTGTGTACCGGGTCAGAATAATGTTGAGGACAGTTACTTTGCGTCTGTCTCCTATTTACATCGATAATATTAATATGGTCCCTGAACAATTTATTTTGCTATGTCGGTGTAATAATTACGACTGTTTCCTTCTTACCATGGTACAATTTAAATTTATCAGAAGGCTAAAGTTTCTGAGGGGCATTGCCCTAATTACACGTTATTTCAATCTACCGTCGTTATGCTTAATTCTGTTACCCGGGTCTGCGTGCTACACATGGCGGTTGTCACTACCCGCAATTGATGCTTGCGATCACTATTGTACGACTGGTTCTTATGTATAATGTTATGTAACAGTATGTTAGTACCACCAGTGGCGACCTTAGGGAGTGAAAAATACCCTCCTTCGGCAATCAGGGAAAAAGGCCTCACTAACATCTGCTGGCCAGAGCCTTAACAATATTTAAGGCTGCTATTATCTACCAGTACATAACGAGCACTGCTTGAAAAATATCCGCGCAAGCGGCGCAGTGGATTGTCGACTCCTGACAACATGGCGCGATGCACCACTGCACCACGCCGCCATGTGCTGGATATTACGAAATATCAATTTAATAGCATAAAAGAGACAAATATGTCTGGTCATGATTTAGCAACGTCTTGAATGCCTAATGACCTACAATAGCACAGTATGCGTTAAATGGTAAGGAGTCGATCTAAGAACAAAACATCCTGCAGCAACGAGGTACTGCCATTTGAATTCACCGAGAACGGCGCAGCATCGTCTACATCGCAACGCCAGGCAGTATAACATGCAGGTAGGTGGTATGAGTTAAAAATTCGTAGTCGCTCGCAATCGTAAATGATCACATAATTATATACTAAGGTTTTTTGGCCTTATGTCTTGTGCCGTGGGTATGACCGAATAGGTCACTATTTTGATGGTATAAAATCACAGTTTCAAAATGCAAGAATTAAATAGTAACCGTCGCGGCGCGTCGCCGGAGTGAGGTAGCTGCAAAATATGCTGTACTTATTGTAAAGTTAAGCCTCTATAAAGTAACCTGCCTAAACCAATATGGCTAAATTAGGCGAATAGATTCTTAAAATATTTTAAAATAAAATGACACAGATCCCAGAAACGTGACTAAAATTTAGTCCAACCGGAACACTTGTGCCTACACCTTAAATAGGACGTTTACACGTACAGCATTATTATTGTTAATAGGTTTTGATCATGATTGCGCCTGCGTTGACATCCATTCCTGGGGTAAAGAACAGCCAGTAGCACTCAGAGATATTTTAACTACCTATACCTAACTATTGAAAAGTTTTTTCCAAAATAGGTTACTTAATTTTTGATTTTATTTATTACAAACAAATATGAAAAGAACAAATCTTTTCTCGTTGTAATTTTAGTTAAGGATGAGTACTTTGTAACATATAAATATCATTAATTAGTCGTCAACTCAATATTTATTAATATATACTTATTATTGGTTCTAAGATATAATATAATAATAATATAATAGTACTTACATTTATATTATAGCTTCTCCCTCTCTTTCAAATTTTGCCGTGCCCGACAAGGACATTATTTACCTGACTATATTGTTAAAATGTAACACATTTTGTAAGCAATAATTGTGGCAAATTATTGAAAATTGAAATTGAGACGATGCTATCGATCATCGGTAGCGCCTCAAAATTTGTTCAGATGCCTGAACAAAGGGGGGGGGGGTCTGCATGCAGGAGACTCGCAGCTAGCGGAGAGTAAAAGTATGAAGAAAGCAGCGCATAATATTATTTAAAGTTATTAGCTACCTTCCCTCTTCCCTCTCTACTCTTCCCTCCGCGCGCGCGCACTGTATGGTGACGTTCTTACGCACTGGTTAATTATATTGTGCTAATCGTGTTTGGAGTTGAACTATCGGTTCGTGGCTTGTTTCTGGTTGTGTGGTGTTGCTTTGTGTACTACGGTCCGTAAGTTTTTAAGTGTTTTATCACGGATTTTCGAAATAATTACCTAATTATTTCATCGGTAAGTGTTTTTATTTTTATTGTGAGGGTACTTGCCTGATCCGGCGGAAGATTAATTTAATTTATTTTCGATTTAATATAATATTTGAGTGCGTTAATTTTAAATAACCATGTCGGCTAATAACGACGACCCCCCTGACCGCGGTCCAAACCCTTTCCGTAAAAGCGGAATAGTACAGAGATCGCCTTCTTCTGCGAAACCGAAACGGCTATTTAGCGAAGTTTCGCCGTCATTAAACAATTCACCCGAACAATCTAAGCGTATACAGCGATCGGAATCAGATAATACGGTTTCTCCCGCGTCTGATAATAACAGAGGCGACGTTACGAGTGATAATTATTGCGATTTAGTATCTGAGGCCGCTAATTACCTGAGCAAAATTAACGAACTAGTCAATGATCAGGGTTCACGTATGAACGTCGCGAACAAATCGGCGATAATGGACTTTACTCAGCGTATCACAGCATTAATTTCGGTGCTTGCCTTAAAATCGTCTTGCAATGAAACCAAGTTGGCCAATACGCAACGGGAGTTGGAGGCCCTCAAACATTGTCCTCATATTATTCCACCCAAAGAGGACAATAAAAGCGGCTATGCGAGCACAGTCAAACTCCGTCTGCCACCAAGTTAGTTACTGCAATCACATGCTGCCATGCTGGTCAAGACAAACCAATAAAAGGATTTTTAAGGGAAGTATATTCGATAGGTGGCGTAGTTGTATTATGGTACGACTACAATGCTGAGGTCTCGGGTTCGATTCCCGGGTCGGGCAAAGTGATATTGAGTTTTTCTATTCAGTATCAGCTCGGAGTCTGGAGTTTGTGCCCGATATGGCGATAGGCTCGCCCCCTATCACATCATGGGACGAAATAACGGCGAAAAGTGGGTGCATAGTTGCGCCTCTGCCTACCCCTTCGGGGATAACAGGCGTGAGTGTGTATGTATGTATGTATGTATATTCCATCGATGCTATCGAAATATTATATACCTAGGTGATATTAGATCATACAACAGGGAACATTTCCCTTATGCCAAGGCTATTGTTTAATTATATTTAAATGCCTATATTATAGCGGCTATAGATAGCCACCATCCATAATAACCATGTATTGAAGGAAATCAGAATTCTCTTAGAACCAGATCTTATTACTGAAGGCCTAATATAATATTTTTTATAGTTTACTCGGAATTTGCTCAAATAATCGCTAATATAGTATTGACCATATAATATCTTTTATGACAAATTGAATTCATAAAAATTAAGTTTCTTTATTTATCGTTGCCAGAAAGCCATATATAACAGTATGGTCACATACCATATCTTTTTAGCGAATGTGGAATAGATATAACTGTATTAGATTTCAAGTGCTCACAGCACGAGAGACGTTGCCACGGGCTCCACCTCGTGCCTATAGGTACTTATGGCATTAAACTGCATTCAATCTACCAAACAGCCGTTTGGATCATAAAATATTAATTTTGACTCATCCTGGAGATTCGGTAATGAGACTTTAAGAATCTAGTTGGGAAAGACGAATTTTTGTTAAATCAATGATTGCCAATTAGAAATTTTATATTGATATCCTATCAAAAAACTTATTCCTAAGTACAAGATTTATAAAGTTTTTTGATTAGCTAATTGTAATTACTACTGGAGTTGAAATTATACAAATATTTCACTACTTATTCTCTAAAAGTCTACATGTGTCCCATATCTTCTCTTCATGCTAATCTCGAGGACGAAGCCTTCGTATAACGATGGCTTAATTATCAAACATCGTAACTCCATTCAACCAAATTTTACAGGAGGATAAAAAAACTGTTTACTGTAAAATTTTTAAGGAAATGTATATTATTTTTTTATTCAGTCCAGTATTTTAATTGTTCATGTACTCATTTTCAATCAAATAATGCAATAAATCGTTTGATCTAGTATTTAAAATGGACTTGCGCACTTGGAAATTCCAAGCCTTTCACAAATTAGCAAGTTTGCATGGATATACGTAGTTTTTTTTAAGATTGTCTTTCAAATGCAATGTATTCAAATAATAATTTAAAACTAAATTCGATTAAATATTAGAAAATTATTCATTTATTCATCTTATCAGGCTCATTAAAGTAAAATAAAATTAACATATTTCAAATCTATACTAATATTATAAAGCTGAAGAGTTTGTTTGTTTGAACGCGCTAATCTCAGGAACTACTGAACCGATTTTAAAAATTCTTTCACTAATAGGAAGCTACATAACTCCTGAGTGCTATAGGCTACTTTTTATCCCGGAAAAATTTTTTCACGCGTGCGGAGCCGCGAGCACTACTAATTACTAAAATCAGAATAACGAGAAGATATTGACGTATTATTTATTTTATAAGTAAACGTATTAAGACTTAAAAATTCTTTCCAATCAAGATTCCCAAATTATTCAAATATCTTCCTCCTTTTTTCTTGTGATCATTTGTTACATTTTAGCTTTCTTCCTTCTTTTAAACTCAGCTTGAAATTGCACCTTCCTTTTATAATTCTTTCTGGTTTCTGTTGGACATATTACGGTATTTCCAATTATTATCTATTTTCTTTTTCCCAAAATAAGATCTCCTTTTCCTTTGTTTTCTTTTTTAATAAATTTTATGCTCCATGTATTTGGTCTTTTTTAGTTATTTTCTGTCGTACTTCTTCGCACAACAAAGCTACAGTGTCAGTGGTTGCTGTAATTGTATCTTGCGTTGCTGTGTCGGTCATGACTGAGATGGTGCTAAACTATATCAACTATGCGTTCTTTGGTAGTCTAAGTAATTATAGTTAGATCATTTGGCACAATAATTTTAATTGCAATTGTATTTAGGGTGTATTATTTGGTCGGTAACAAAATTAATAAGTGTAGTAAGTTCCTGTCTTACTCAATTTGCTGCATTATGAATATTTATTTTAGAAATAGAACTAACGTCAAGTAAACTGATTAAATGTTGGCTGATATCGTAAAGTCTCTGGGGGACATTCATAACAATCACATCATCAATCATTAACATTGCGATGTTTGGATTAATACAATACTCAAAAGAAAAAATTACATCTTGGATAAGAACTCTCATATTTTAAGAGTATAATATCTTTGGGATTCCCACTTATATCATTTATGGTGTTTTCTTTATCATTTTGAGTACCAAGCATCCATCAGTTTGTTCAATGTAAAGTAACGTAGACTACGTTGTGCTAATCATTCAGATGGAGATTCAGAGCTCAAGAAGCTATTTATTATTTTCAAAGTACGAGGATTTAATGGCCTTATAAATATTTTTGACACTTCAATGATTGTGAGTCACAGTGCAAGTTTAAAGATGCCCTGCGTTTCATTCTGAAACTTAAAAAAATTAAAATACACAGATAACTTAATTGTAAGGGTAGCTATTAAATTTCATTACTTATCACTAAATAAATACAATATATAACTTATTAAATTTCATAAAAATAAATAACTTCAACAAATTAAATGGCGTAAAGTAATTTTGGGGACAACAAAACTTTAAGCTTTTGGAGATGTGTGGTTTTCAACATTAAGTTGGTACACCTTTCAGTCAAAACACACTAGAAAAATACGTAACTCCTCATAATAAATGATGACAGGTATTATTCTTAAAAATGCATCATACAAAAATGTTTCTAATATAGAAATTTATGGGAAACGTTAATATCGTGTGAAATTATTAAACAGAAGTTCTTTACAGTTCAAGATCTTAACAATATTACGTTACTTTTCAAACATACTTGACGTAACTCCTCTCGGATATTTTATGAATTCACGTATCTCCAACACATTCGAAAATAAGACTAGTTTCGATTCAATTTATTCAATTATGTCACAAAATATATAAATATAGTTCAAATTACTTACCATTTATTCACTTCAATCATAAGAAAGGATGAAAAAGCGCCGAGATGCTAAAAAAACGCAGGAAATAATACGACCATAAATCTGACGGCTAGCCCGGTACTAAATGGGGGACTTACGAATATTGCATCACTAAAAATAGCGTCGTGGAATTACGCATTCGGAAAATAAGTGAATAACTATTTTTTTATGGCATTTATGGATTTGGGCATAATTTCATTCGATGCGTCGCAGTATTTTACACCGGATGGCATTAAAACATGATTTTGACAAAAAATGGAGTTACGAACTTTGATAATTAAGCCATCGATGTGCTTAATATATATTATTATACGTATATTTGGAGTCAGTGCTTAATTTAAACATTGTTTTCGTATATTGTTTGTGTATTTGCTTAGCTTAGCTGGCAATTTAAATTGGTCTTCGACTCCAAATATACGTATAAAAAGCTAAGTTATTTTTGGGAGTGTATTGGTTTTGAAGTCGGTTTTATTTTTGTTAAAATGTTTTAATTTATTGCTTTTTTGTTATGGAATGGTCTAAACAATACATTGCCTCTTTCGCGGGTTATCTGTTGTTAGTTATTGAAGAGATTAATAATCTATCTCCGAAGATCTCCATACCTACTAATAAATTACATACTAAAACCTTCCTTGAAAAATATACAATATTTGAATTACTGACTGCCTCGGTGGCGTAGTTGTATTACAGTACGACTACAAAGCTGAGGTCTCGGGTTCGATCCCCGGGTCGGGCAAAGTGATATTGAATTTTTCTATTCAGTATCAGCTCGGAGTCTGGAATTTGTGCCCGATATGGCGATAGGCTCGCCCCCTATCACATCATGGGACGGAATAATGGCGAAAAGTGGGTGCACTAGTTGCGCCTCTGCCTACCCCTTCGGGGATAACAGGCGTGAGTGTATATGTATATATATATGTATTTGAATTACGAAAACCCCATCCAAATCGGATGAGTAGCTTTTGAGAAAAACGCGGATATAAAAACTTGCGTAGGTATATACACACATATATCTCCTTTTTGAGGTCAAAATGAAAACGTAGTTAAAATTTAAGTAGAATAAAGCAATTCCTTTGAACACGTAGTATTCTATTTATTCATACGCATCTCCGTGGATGCTATAGTATGATGGCATATTTTAGGCAAACTTCGGAGCAGTGTTGCCAGCTTAATGTATTTCCCGTAATTTCTAACGGCTTCGGATACGTGATACAGTGTAAATTTAAAGACTGAAGCATAGACATAGACTACTCAGAAGAACTACGTTCAGACCGCCATGTCGGATACATTATCTTTGAACCGTAAAGGAGCTTGCAAACTTGTCAGATTTAATTGTTTTTTACTGACATTTGTAGTATAGGCAAAGGATCAAAATCATGCAGCCCATGATGGAATATTTTTTCAGGCCCATACAGCCTCGTTGATTATTTAGTGATAAGGTTCTTTCCTTTTAACTTAAAAAATATTTAATATTAACCCGGCGCGCATGAGCCAGGGTATGTCACACCCTAGTAAAATTTAAAAGAAGTGCATACTTTAACATCCTTGTCTGTCGACTCTGGCTCGCTCAGTAGCTGGAGGTAGGGGCGTGCGGGACGGGGTAGTGGCGTGATCGCAGTGTGGCGCGGGGTACCGACCGGGATATTCGTGTGCAAACTTGTCTCGGGTATGTTATACCCTGCCTCATTTTTGACGTAATTACGAATTTTAACCGTTTTATTATATTATTATTTTTTATTTTTGAAGAAAATGGATCTTGAAAGTCAAGAAGAACGGATTCGTGCCATGTTAGAAGAGGCGGCAACTGATTCTTCTGGTGAATCTAGTTCAGAACAAGAAACTGACCATTGTAGTGAGCACGTAGTAAATTCCGACACAGAGCAAGAAGGTGACGATTCTGTTGGTGTTTCATCCAACTCCAGACAAGAAGAAGCTGTAGTAAACGAATGTGGTGACGACCCCGAAGACGATGTACCATTGTCACTACTCAGACAGAGAATTTCAGTTTCTCGGCAAGTAAGTGGTCCTTGTTATACGTCCAAAGATGGTACCAAGTGGTATAAAAATTGTCAGCGTCCAAACGTGAGGCTTCGTTCAGAAAATATCATAACCGAACATGCTCAAGTAAAAAATATTGCAAGGGATGCTGCTACGGAATATGAATGCTGGATTATTTTTGTGACTCCAAACATGCTTCAAGAAATCTTGATTCACACAAATTCGAACATTCGCCTAAGACAAACCAAAGTTGCTGCTAATAATCCGAATAGTAATGCTTCTTCTTACATGCAAGAAACCACTTTATGTGAGATGAAAGCGCTTATTGGCTTACTGTACTTAGCTGGCCTCATAAAATCAAATCGACAATGTTTGAAAGATCTTTGGCGAACTGATGGTACTGGTGTTGATATATTTCGTACCACCATGTCACTGCAGAGATTCCAGTTTCTCCAAAATGCGATACGTTTTGATGACAAATTCACAAGAGAGCAGCGTAAACAAATTGATAATATGGCAGCTTTCAGAAGCATTTTTGACCAGTTTGTTCAATGCTGTCAGAATGCGTACTCTCCAAGTGAGTTTCTGACTATCGACGAGATGTTACTAGCATTTAGAGGTCGATGCCTGTTTCGCGTCTACATTCCAAACAAGCCAGCTAAGTACGGGTTAAAAATTTTAGCTCTGGTCGATGCAAAAAGCTTTTATGTTTTGAATTTGGAAGTGTATGCAGGCAAACAACCGCCGGGACCATATGTGGTCAGTAATAAACCCTTTGATGTAGTGGAGAGACTCATTCAACCCGTTTCACGATCACATCGCAATATAACATTTGATAACTGGTTCACTGGATATGAGCTAATGCTCCATCTACTAAATGAGCATCGCCTTACGTCGATTGGAACTGTACGGAAGAACAAGAGACAAATTCCTGAATCTTTCATTAGAACCAACAGAAAACCTAACAGTTCACTCTTTGGGTTTCAGAAAGATATTACACTAGTTTCCTATGCGCCAAAGAAAAACAAGGTGGTTCTTGTAATGTCTACAATGCACCATGATAATTCAATAGACGAATCTACAGGAGACAAACAAAAACCTGAAATGATAACATTTTATAACTCGACCAAAGCTGGTGTTGACGTAGTTGACGAATTGAGTGCCAGTTACAACGTTAGTCGCAACAGTAAACGGTGGCCTATGACTTTGTTCTATGGTATCCTGAACATGGCAGCTATCAATGCTTGCATTATACATCGAGCAAACAAAAACGTTACGATCAAAAGAACAGAATTCATTCGTAAATTGGCCTTATCAATGATTTACGAACACCTACATTCAAGAAAATCTAAAAAAAATCTTCCGACGTACATCCGCCAGCGAATCGAAAAACACCTCGGTGAGCCCTCACCTCGCCATGTAAATGTGCCCGGAAGATATGTTCGATGCCAGGATTGTCCATACAAGAAGGACAGAAAAACCAAACATTGCTGCAAAGCTTGTGCCAAGCCGATATGTTTGGAGCACGCGAAATTGATGTGCGAAAATTGTGCTGATTTCGATAGTAGTCATTAATCCTATTTTCAATTAAAAAAAATATATAATAACTGTTTTACGAGGAGGATCTCATTATCTTTTAGTTTTAAGTTGATTTACATTCGAAAGAATAATATTTTGGTTTAATTCGATTTTTTTATAAATGCATAAACATTTGCTTCTATAATTACAAAGTGTAAGAAAAATGAGAATAAATAATTATTATTTCATAAGTCACAACTTCTTTCATTTAATCCCATTAAATAATTCAATGTTTTATGAAACAAAAGCAACAAAATCAAAATAATAATAACTACAACTGTATTATTGTACATCAAGTTGTGGGTATGTCCCACCCTGCCACATTCTTGATGTAACTTTTTTTTACCTCATGCTCGCCGGGTTAAGGAAAAAATTAACATTGAAATTAAACAGGTTTTTATTTTATATTTTTATTTTTGAATTTTTTCTTAAATTTAAGCAATGCTTTCTTCTGCACTTTTTTTAATTTATATTTTTGGGCCCTTATGATGTCTATCCCTTTTAATATTTTGTTTATTACATTGCACCAATTAAACATACAGAGTTTAATACTTATGTCTAACAAATATTCAGGAACAAAGTTTTTGTGAGAATGGCAATTCAAAAGAATATTTTGAACATATACTTTGATTTATGTTTTTACTAATATTATTTTTATGTCCTTGTTGTTCCAAATATTCGTTTGTAATTTTAATTACATTACCAAAACTTATAACAATGTTTTCATGGGGATAACTTAATTTTCTTGCATTCTTACAACTTTTATATTCTTTTTCTACTATGAAATTGTGAATATTATTACTCACTTAAAAGATTGCTTTTACATTCTGCACAATTATTAATTTTAGAAAGCACTTTCCTTGTTACCCACCCTTCTGTGTAGGCCTTTGAATGAATATTTAACCGTTCTCGTCTGGCTTGTTCATGAATATTTTCTAAACTCAATATTTTCTGTTATATCTGAACTATCTAATTTAGAGTTGGTGCAGAATTTACATTTTCAAACAAGGATTCTAAATTTAAAATATTGCTACTAAAATCTTCAGAATTAAAACTTTCTGAATGAAAACATATAAATCTTGTTATTAATAGTGCTTTAAATGTTAATAAGAGTGGGCAGTCGGATTATTAAATCTATAATAATTGTATGCCTGTACTTGTCCAAAAAACATACATACATACATATACTCACACCTGTTATCCCCGAAGGGGTAGGCAGAGACGCAACTAGAGCACCCACTTTTCGGCATCATTCCATCCCATGATGTGATAGGGGGCGAGCCTATTGCCATATCGGGCACAAATTACAGACTCCGGGCTGATACTGAATAGAAAAACTCAATATCACTTTTCCCGACCCGGGGATCGAACCCGAGACCTCAGCTTTGCAGTCGTACTGTAATACAACTACGCCACCGAGGCAGTCCAAAAAAGTTTTCAATAACATCAGAGTTAAGAAAAAAATTAAATTAAATTAATTTTATCCATTGTAAATCTACGTGCCTTTTTATTTTTATGGCATAATTGCCACAGAACTTTCTTAGTTAAAGGATTCATATTTTTAGTTAAACCCTCTAAAGACTTTTCTTTACTGAATACCAATGCCTTCTGCGCTCTGGATTTATAATTACTTATATGTTTTGCTTTCTTATGTTCATTGTAGAATAGTTGACATTGTGGAGATAAGGTGCCCAATGTTTTTATTAATCTCCTTCTGACCAACTTTTTTGGAGTTTTGTATGATGAAGCTGAAAATAAAACAAAACATTATACATAAAAAAAATGTCAACAAAGACTTTGTAGGACCACAATACAACAAACTTCAAACGAATAAATACCTTGTGTACCCTGGATCTCAGTTCCGGAGGTCACAGCAGCAGACTGTGTTGACTGACAAATCACTGAAAAAAAAACAATAAAACATCTTACATTTACCAATTATTATTCAAATCTATCAATAAACACAGTATACTTTTTGGCCTTGTCATTACTTTAGGACAGATCTTATTCTTATGCTTATAATTCTACCCATGACTGTCTTCAGACACACAGCAAAGTTGATGACTAATTAATAGAGACAAGCCAGCTGCTCACCAGATGGCAGGCAACTTTAGAATTTATATGGCGATAGGCTCGCCCCCTATCACATCATGGGACGGAATAAAGGCGAAAAGTGGGTGCACTAGTTGCACCTCTGTCTACCTCTTCGGGGATAACAGGCGTGAGTGTGTGTGTGTTAGAATTTAGATTACACAATATACATAAATTGCTACATACCATTGACTTCAGAGCATGCCACTTTAAACGGGATACTTTCTTCAGTTTTCGAGTATGTATGGTCAATGTGTCGCTTTCGTGCATAATCGTGATTTCTGTACTTCAGAGGAACTGAAAAGAAAAGACATATAATATTAAAAACAATAAAGCTATAATATCTTAACAGTATCTTCGGTTCCGATGAAAGATAGGTTACCTGTTTCTTCATAAACCAATGACGAATTTCCTGAAGAAATCTCCAAGTCAGTAAATAAGTCAGGTAGAGTGAACCGTTTGATGCTGTTGTGATATCTATGAATGCAGGGAGTAGGGACTTAAGTTCCTTGCAGGGTATACTTGTTCAATGTTCCCAGCGTTAGAAGACTCCTGTCGATGAGTTGTGCAGCTGAACTGCGCGCTCCTGGCGATGCGGTGCGCTGCTGAACTGCGCGCTCCTGGCGATGCGGTGCGCTGCTGAACTGCGCGCTCCTGGCGATGCGGTGCGCTGCTGAACTGCGCGCTCCTGGCGATGCAGTGCGCTGCTGAACTGCGCGCTCCTGGCGATGCGGTGCGCTGCTGAACTGCGCGCTATTGGCGATGCGGTGCGCTGCTGAACTGCGCGCTCCTGGCGATGCGGTGCGCTGCTGAACTGCGCGCTCCTGGCGATGCGGTGCGCTGCTGAACTGCGCGCTCCAGGCGATGCAGTGCGCTGCTGAACTGCGCGCTCCTGGCGATGCAGTGCGCTGCTGAACTGTGCGCTCCTGGCAATGCAGTGCGCTGCTGAACTGCGCGCTCCTGGCGATACAGTGCGCTGCTGAACTGCGCGCTCCTTGCGCTGAGTAACTGCGCGCTCCACGCGCTGCACTCGGGTGAGAAGTTTTCATTCTGCTATTGTTTTGTTATTATGATTCGATGAGTTCTTTATAAAGAATGGATGTTTTCGTGAATTTAGAAGATTATTCAGAGTACAAAATTATTGGCTAACCGTCTATATAACAAGTTTTGTCATTATGCCGCTGTTTAAGCGATGAACACATTTAGTATACAAATCCCTCTGTTCGCTTGAATTTGTCTGGTTTAGGCCAGGAATGGCTGAGCGATGTGATGCTGCTGCGTATATTTTCTCTTAGCAGGAATTGAAAATCGCTTCTGGTGATGGTGATGAGGTGTGCTGCTGAACTGCGCACTTCTAGCGATGCGGTGCGCTGCTGAACTGCGCGCTCCTGGCGATGAGGTGCGCTCCTAGCGGGCGCGATGAGCAACGGAGCAGCCGGTGCGGTGAGCAACGGAGCAACCGGTGCGGTGAGCAACGGAGCAGCCGGTGCAGTGAACATCGGAGCTGGCGTTTGCTGAGGAGTTACGGTCGGCTGAGCAGACAGCGAGAGGAGCGGAGGTGCAGCCGAAATGATTGTATGAGTATGATGAGTGATGAGGGTAATTTCAGATCGCCTGTTGCCGCAGTAACAGATTGTAATGCACTGCGGACTGCGTTAATTTAAAGAGATCTCATAGCACTAATTCTCGACAGTGGATACAAATCCAAGAGTATGACTATGAAATCTAGTTTTCGCGTACCTGTAACTGAACCCGTACCCGGTGTTAAAGATTTTCCAATTTTAGATGTTCTTAATTTCGGTTCAAACGATTGATATCCACTGTACGAGTTGATGATGGTGAATTGGAGAGAATAAAGGATTTTCTGACGAATTCGAAAATTGAACCAACAGCAGATATTTGAAAAAAATATCATTTGAAGGGAGGTTATGTATATGGGAAAGTTGAGAGTGGAATTGGATGGCGCGGTGGGGTGGCAGGTATTAAAGATGAACCACGAGGATGTTGGCATTTTGGTTAAAAAATCGTTAAAGGCTAGGTTGTGGTTTCCATAAATGCGCCATTTTATTAGAGGTACTGCGGCTCTTAGGATTTTTAAAGGACAATTTGTTTTTTTTGGGGCACGCCATCACGATTGATAATTGATCACGGCACATGCTTCACTAGTGAGAGATTTAAATTATTTGTAAATGATTTAGGTATTTAAGCATATACTCGATGCCATAGCCACTCGTAGAGCAAATGGACAAGTAGAATGTTTTTTTTAACAGTACCATTTGAATGCGCTAGGTGTCATGGGAAAAACGATAATCAATGGGACGAATATGTAGGTGACAGACGGTTGGGATTAAACAGTACTGTAAATAATGCTACGGGCGGGGTCCATCTCAATTGTTGTTTAGGTGTGCGTTGGTTTATTTTTCGGAGGGCACTTTGAATTATGTTATAATTGAGGCTACTGATCGCGTAATTGGTGCTTACGTAGTTGAATTGAGGAAAGAAACTAAGAATCGCATAGAAAATCGACAGCATAGAACATGAAAATCAGGTACAAAGTTTAATATCAGCGACCTTGTTAAGATGGAAGGACTGATTTATGATAGAACGCATGTAGACCAGTCACAGAAACTTGTACCAAAGTTTAATTGCTCATATCGTATAATTAAGCTATTAGATAATGATAATATATTCAATTGAAGATACGCCCTTAATAAGAAAAGTAATAAGAAATGTGAGAATGTGGTTGGTTTGGATAAGAAACACCCTTGGTTAGTGTTTAAGAATATTTCTTCTGAAGCTAGTGAAAGCGATAGCCGTATTGGTGATTGGAAGAAACAGAGCAAAATAAAAAAAAACGATACGATAGATAACAATTAGGATAGGTATAAATAGTGAAAGTAGCGAAAACGACAATAGTAGTGACGAAACATATAATGAGAATGAAGAATTAAATTTATGATATATTATATAATAATTTAAGTGAAACGATTGATGTATTATATGATAAGTTATTTCGAATTTGACTAGAGTTGATTAAGGACATGACTATAACACAAGACGAACTACGACTGGTCAGCGCAGATGGTGAATGGTGCCAAGCAATTGGCATCGCGCAGATGACCGCAGACCTGAACATAATGACATTGGTCAGTGCAGAGAGCGAATGGTGTCAAGTGATTGACATCGCACAGATGACTGCAGACCTGAACATAATGACATTGGTCAGTGCAGAGAGCGAATGGTGTCAAGGGATTGACATCGCACAGATGACCGCAGACCTGAACATAATGACATTGGTCAGTGCAGAGAGCGAATGGTGTCAAGTGATTGACATCGCACAGATGACCGCAGACCTGAACATAATGACATTGGTCAGTGCAGAGAGCGAATGGTGTCAAGTGATTGATATCGCACAGATGACCGCAGACCTGAACATAATGACATTGATCAGTGCTGAAGTATAGGTAGTCGCAGATCATAGTAGACTGTATAATTAACCGATCATAGTATTAAGCATAAGCGAAAATATTATGCAGGCTATGAGCGATTAGTATTGAAGCATAGATGGTCGCAGATCATGGCAGACCATGTTTGGTTTCACTGTGGTGTATACCTTCATGGGCTATGAGCGATCAGTGCTGAAGTATAGATAGTCGCAGATCATAGTAGACTGTATAAATGTGAAATGACTTTCGAATAGAACTTGAATTTGAGTGTAGATACTATTTACCTATATATTTTCTATTGTTTGTTATATTTTTTTGATAGATGCTTAGATATACAGTCGTGGTCAACTAATTAGGGACATTCTTTGGTTAAAGCGAATTGTGAATTTATTTTTTATTTTCCAACGAGTCTAAACCATATTCCATATCTCTTACATGTAAGTATAATTAGTCATTTATATGCCCGATTATACAAACAATAACAACTTCTTAAACATTAAACCTCTTTACAGTATAGCTGATAGATTATCGTAGTGCTATTTGTTCAAATAATGCTGGCTGGCCATTTAATTAGGGACACTGAGATATTGCGTTCTATTTTCAAAATTTGAATCTCAAAACTTTTTTACTTCTTCTTTTATTGTTTCGTGGTAGTTTTGGCGGCAATCCCGATTATTTTAAGTTTTGAAAAATATTTTGAAGAAAAATGGGTAAAAATAAAAGTTGCGATCCAACACTATGAAAAATTATCATGAAGTTTGTTGTCAAGCATGGATGGCCATACCGAAGGATAGCAGAACATTTCAATTGTTCAAAAACTATGGTATACAATGCAGTGCAACATGTCAGACGCAATAACACAGATTTAAATGTGCCCAGAACAAAAAGATCGAGAAAACAACTCCGCAAGAAGATAGAATGATAACCAGGTTAGCTAAGAAAGATCCGTTTCTAGGCTCTATTTTAATTAAACACGAAGTGTTTGGGACAGACGAAAGAGCTGGTGTCTCAGCGAGGACCGTTCGACGACGTCTGGTAGAAGCAGGGTTGTTCGGAAGAGTGGCTCGCAAAGTACCGTTGTTGAACAAAGAACATAGATATGCTCGTTTGGCGTTTGCACGTAAATATGGACATTGGACCTACGCCCAATGGCAACATGTATTATTCTCTGACGAGACCAAGGTTAATTTGATTTCTTCAGATGGAAGGCAATACGTACGGCGTCCAGTAAAAGCGGAAATGAATCCAAGATTCACAAAAAAGCAGGTGAAACATGGTGGTGGAAACATTAAAATGTGGGGTTCATTTTCTGGACGTGGAGTGGGACCTGTGAGGAAAGTTCAGGGTAACTTAGACCAACATCAATACAAGGCAATATTGGAGGAAACGATGCTTCCCTATGCTGAGGAGCATCTCCCTATTAAATGGACGTTTCAGCATGATAACGACCCGAAACATACCGCCCGTTCAGTCAAGTCGTTTCTTACCAGTCAGTCAGTATCGGTGCTAGATTGGCCAGCAAATAGCCCGGACCTTAACCCAATCGAGCACCTTTGGCACGAAATCAAGAAAAAAGTAGCCACTTATCGTACCACAACTTTAGATGAACTTAATGAAGCTTTTTGTGAGGCATGGGCAAATATTCCTGTCGAAACATGCCAGAAACTGATAATGTCTATGCCACATCGGTGTCAAGCGGTAATTACTAACAAAGGTTTTGCTACTGGGTACTGATTTTACACGTAATAAAATGGAGCTGTTAAAGATATTATAATACTGCAGATTATTAGTTTTGTTTAACTCTATTTTTCATTATAGTTTACTGTCCTTAATTAAATGTCCAGCAACAGAATTATACCTTAAAATTGAATACATGTTCAACCTTTGATATTAAATACTTTTTTATATTTATTTATTCTTTTATTTACAGCCATTTAAAGCATAATAATCGGACCAAATTATGCAAATAATAGTTACTGAGAAATCAATAGGGTTTTATATTTGTATGTACATAACTGGTTATTGTTCTTCACTATCTTGCATGTCCCTAATTAGTTGACCACGACTGTATATTTTTCTGTGAGAGGACTTACGAATTTAAGGATGGCCGAGCTGTAAGCATCATACAAGCATTGTGCGAATAAAATACAAGTCAATTAAAGGTAATGGGTACATTAATAAAACTGAATTGATTTAATAACAATTTAGATGCTTCTATGATGTGTATCGATATTTAAAATCATATCGATTTAAATATCAATACGACATTTATTTTGTTGACAACACTGAGATTGACAACTTCACTTCTTTGTTGACTGCATTGTGAGTGACAGTCGATTGTGAGCAGTCGCTGAGGCAAGACGTTTCTTTAAAGTGATGATAAAGTGTTATTTAGAGTGGAAATTGTGAAGTTTTACTGAGTTGAGGTTTTGAACTCTTTCATTGCCTACTTTTAAATAAAATACTTTTTGATCGTGACGGCATTGATTGTATTAGGGATAATATCAAATCATAATTCGATACGTTACGACTTACGTAAGTACCTATTTACAATCAGTTGATACGAAGCAAGACGGCAATTTGATTTTTATTTTCACTTTTGAAAGAACTTGCATTAAGTACTAAATTTATTAAAAATGACAATTAACCTCTCGAGCCCCGACCGGCCCAATCGGGCCGGTCTGACAGCTTGTCAAACTCGATATGTGTGCGTGTTGACGCGCCTTATGTGTGTGCGTGTAGGTCGATTTTCGCGTGTTGACAGACACGCGAAAAATTGCGCTTGCGCCAGTGTGGCCAGCGCTCTGTACGCAAGAGGTTAAGTTATTATTTGTTCTAAATTACGAGGATAAAAGAAAGTCGGTCGATATCATAAATGTTATAATTTTTAATATTATGTTAAAAAGGCAACAAATAATTCCATTCGAGAGGCGGGAAGGGCGAACTGGGGCCGGCAGGGTTGTTTTGTGGCGGCTCGCGGGCCGCTGCGGAGTGCGGACTGCCTACGTGACCCCCGCGCGGCCAAGTATTAGCTAACATTAAATTCTTGTGCCGCCATTCTCGTGCTTCGCCGAGGATCCCGCTCGAAATATCCAAAATGTCCTCTTCAATCTCCGGCGAGTCACTCAGGCGTCGTCGGCCTTGCGCATGAGCTGGCACGTAGAATTGTCGGTGAACGTGATTGAGTAGGAACACAACTCTAAAATACTCTGCGTTTGAATATTCGTAGTGACGACTCATTTTCGCATGGCAGCGTAAATAATACAACCTGAACGCGCGCGGCGCGGGTTGTCGCGCTACTGACTGAAGGGCGGGCAGTATTGCCAGATGTTTGACGGTTGAAGTCGCCTAAAGTCGAGAAAATTCGAAGTAGCCTAAAGTCGCCCACATGTGTGGGGACGCGGAGAGCAAAAAAAAAATAAAAAGGTCCCCAGTTTTCAATAATTGTATGTAAGGGGGATCTTAAATATCCTTAAATTCGACAAAAACAATGCATAAAACACGAACTTTCCGAAGTAGCCTAAATTGGCGACTAATCACCATTCGCGTAGCCTAATCGGCGACCAGTCGCCATTAGCAAATTTGGTCGCCCAGACACTCTTCAAGATAGCCTAAATGGCGAAAAGTCGCCTGATCTGGCAGCACTGAGGGCGGGCGGGGTGGATGCGCTCGCCGCGCCGCGCAGGTACATCAAAGGGGTGCGCGTGATTGGCGACGCTGCGACGGTCTATTTGTCTTTATTGGATAATATTTTGCCACTTAGCTATGAATGACACAATGGGCGCTACAGTGCCATTGTCAACATCGACTCCGTATATTTGTTATTGTTAAAATTCGCTTACTACAAGTTAAATAGTGCAAAGCTGCTAAAAAGTGTTTATACACCAAAATACACCCTATCGAGTTAAGTTGGAAGCAACAGTGGTGAAGAAGTGCTAAAATCTGGACACAAACAATAACAGTGAAGAGTGACTTTTTCTGTTGGATCTGTGGTACATGTGCTAAGGAAACAACGGCATTACATAGAGTGGCACTCCTGGTCTTACTGCACATATAAGGTACTAAGATTGGATCAAAGATTCCGAAAAGTATTACTGTTATAACCTGAAACTATCTCTGGCCAGTGTAACGGAAAATACAATTTCGAAAAAAGCGCGCAACAGCGTCATCTAGTGGGGAATAGAGCAATAAATCTGACTGCTTTATCGATAATACTGAATTAGTTCCGCTACTCACCGCAAATAACAATATAAACAAGACAGAAGAACTACTGCCATCTAGCGACTTCAACCGGTACTAGGTAGTCAACAGAATCACCTATATTCGCGTACTCCAATCGACCAGCCATCTTTTCTCTTACCCACTTACCGGCAGAGGGCGCTACTTTACTCTTCACTATGGATGAAATTAAGACTTTGCTGATAAACTTGCAGGAAGAGATGAGACAGCAAAAGAAGGAAATGTTAAATATGAAAGAGGACATCAAAAACAATATTAACCAAAATATCAACGAGAAGTTTAAAAGCTTAGAAAATAAAAACGCACTTATAGAACAAAAATTAGAAACACAAAAAAAGACATTAGACAATGTTGAGAGATTTATGAGAAGGAAAAATTTACTATTTTTTGGAGTGGATGAAACCGAAAAGAATTATCAAGATTTGGAAAATAAAGTGGAAGACATCATACAAAATATATTAAATATCAAATGCGATAAAACAAGCATAGAATCCGTAAGAAGACTTGGGAAAAGAAGCGAAAAGGTTAGGCCTATTGTAGTAACATTACTCACGATGGGCTTAAAAATACAAATACAAAAAAACAAAAAATGCTTAAATGGAACTCCGTTTTACATTAAAGAAGACTTTCCGTTAGATGTACTAAAGAAGCGAATTGAACTTCAAAACGAACTAAAGAAAATAAAAGAACAGGGAAGAAAAGGCTACATCAAATACGACAAACTAGTTATTCTCGATAGGAATACCCAAGCCGATCAGCAACAGACATCGAACAAAAAAAGGAACTTATCAGAATCTCCTGAAACATCAAATAACTATACCAAAAACGATAAACAACACAAAAAACAACCTACAAAAATAAATAAAACAAACAGCCTAAATAATTTTCTTATAAAAAAGCCTATGCTATTATATCCTGAACAAAGTCCTTCACAAAAACAGAATCCCAATCACATAAAAGAAAACACAGAATAGCAAACAACGGCCTCTCTCAATCTTCTTCCAACCCGGCTGGTCACCGTGGAAGAGTATGACCAAAACCCTCCATATAACATATCAAAAACGAAAACAAGAAATAAAAATAATAATCTAAAAATAGCCACATATAACGTCAGATCACTCTCGACCACCGAAAAATACATTGAATTAATGCATGCTATCCGACATATAAACATAGACATATTGGGGCTAGCAGAAATAAGAAGAATGGGACACAAAATAGAAGAATATAGCAACCACATACTCTGCTACGTAGGGGAAACCCCCGGCCTGTACGGGGTGGGATTTCTAATTAAGAAAGAATATAAGAAAAACATAATAAATTTCGGTGGTCTATCGGAAAGAGTTGCTTTTCTCCAGCTAAAATTCCATGACACAGACTTGTCAATTATTCAAGTATATGCACCAACGAAAGACTCAGACGAAGAAAACATAGAATTTTTTTATCACACGCTACAGAAGGCTCACAATATATTGGAAAACTGCAAAAACATCATGGTAATAGGAGATTTTAATGCCAAAATAGGACAACCAAAAACTAACGAACACCTGGTCATGGGGAAATACGGATACGGGAAAAGAAATGAAAGAGGAGAAAGGCTGATACAATACGCCCTTGAAAATAAACTATCTGTCATGAATACGCACTTTAAAAAAACAAATAACCAAAGATGGACCTGGATATCGCCAGATAAAAAAAATAAAAAATGAGATTGACTTCATTATGTCTAACTCCCCCAAAAATATCACAAACATAGAGGTTTTAAATAATTTAGAATTTCCTTCGGATCATCGACTAGTAAGAGCAACATTTACCCTAAAAAAAACGAAAAAGTGCAGAAAACACTTTCAAAACTCGGTAATATCACTGAAAACAGATGAAGAAATAAAAACATATATTTCTAACCTAGAAACTAATATTATGGACCTATCAAACATCGACGAAGATAACGTACAAGATACCTATGACAAATTCGAACTCTACATAAAAAAATGTTTAAGATTAGAAACACAAACAGTAACAAAGAACGTCGTTGCGATTTTTTCACCGAGAAAACCAAACTCTTGATCCAAAGACGTACCGCACTAATAAAAACCAAAAACAGATCACAAGAATTGAAAAAAGAACTATCATATCTATTCAAACAAACTAGTAAGTCAATAAGAAATGATTACAACGATCATAGGAAAAAAATTATCGAAACTAACATAACTCAATATAAAAGCGCAAAGAGAGCCTACAAAAAACTGATTACCCATACTGACTGGATCAAGAGCTTAAAACATGGGCAAAGCGAAACAAAATCAAGGAAAGAATTATTAAGCTGTGCTACGAACTTCTACAAAGATCTATATGCTACAAAGCTACACTCCCCAATACCGGACATAGAAACAAACAGCTTGAATATAAACACGAACGCAATAACTATTATAACAAAAGGCGACGTCCTAAAGAATAGTAAGAAATTGAAGCGAGAGAAGAGCCCTGGACCTGATGGCTTGAAGAATGAGGCGTTGATAGTAGGAGCAAAACTGCTTGCCGGGCCACTATCACATATATTTAATACGGTCCTACGCACAGGAAAAATACCAGAACAATGGCATAAATCCGACATAATTCTGCTATATAAAAAAGGAGACCCTCTTGACATCGCCAACTATCGTCCAATAAGTCTACTCTCAAGCGTGTATAAACTATTTACTTCGATCATACTGGACAAAATTAGCCCTCAAATAGACAGCATGCAGCCGTTGGAACAAGCAGGTTTTCGTCCTGGATTCTCGACAATAGACCATATTCATACGCTA
This sequence comes from Lapara coniferarum, assembly GCA_949316025.1. NCBI lineage: Eukaryota > Metazoa > Arthropoda > Insecta > Lepidoptera > Sphingidae > Lapara > Lapara coniferarum. The sequence goes on from OX438929.1 coordinate 26,732,822, forward strand.
GAGCAAGTCATAGAAAAATATACAGAATTCAATAAAAATCTTTACATAGGTTTCATCGATTATACAAAAGCCTTCGACAGTCTCTATCACCACTCTATCTGGCAAGCTTTACACAACTGTAAAATAGACCCAGTAATCATCAGGACACTCAAAAACATATATTCGAATAGTGTCAGCAGAGTCAAACTAGAGACGCGAGGCGAAGACATAAAAATAGCCAGAGGCGTTAGGCAGGGAGACCCTTTATCTCCGAAATTATTCATAGCGGTCCTGCAGTGCATATTCACCAACTTGAATTGGGCCTCCGAAGGTATCCAGATGAACAACGTACGTCTCACTCATCTAAGATTTGCAGACGATATCGTAGTCTTCGCCGAAACCCACCAAAAACTAGAAAAAATGATATCCGCACTGAATACAGAAAGTAAACATGCAGGCTTGCATATGAACCTCTCCAAAACAAAAATCATGACTAATAGTAAAAATGGGAAAATCATGTTAAACGATGTCGAGTTAGAGTATGTAGAACAATATATATACTTAGGAAAACAAGTTTCCTTTCATAAAACAAACAACGAAGACGAAGTCACCAGAAGAATCACATGCAGCTGGAACAAATACTGGGCACACAAAGAAATACTCAAAGGTAGTTACGATCTATACATAAAAAAGACAGTCATGGATACATGCATCCTGCCCTGCCTGACATATGGATCCCAGACTTGGACCTTCACAAACAAGGTAAAAAACAAAATAACAACTTGCCAACGAGCAATGGAAAGAAGTATGTTGAGTCTAAGAAAAAATCATAAAATAAGAAGCCAAGAAATTAGAAAAAAGACAAAACTTACAGATGCATTACATCAAGCTCTAAACTAAAATGGCATTGGGCCGGCCATGTAGCAAGATACACAGATCAGCGCTGGACTCTTATAAGCACTAAATGGACCGGCCCACGAGGAAAGAGAAACGTGGGAAGACCACAAAAACGATGGGTAGATGACATCGTATCGGTGGCAGGAAAAAAATGGACAGAGATAGCCCAGGACCGTGAAAAATGGAAAAAATTGGAGGAGGCCTATACCCCATCAGGGGATTCCTATAAAAACAAATTTAATTAAAACCCCTAACTAATAACCAATATTCAATATTATTAATTACTAACATTAGATTAAGAACACCGTAAATATTATTATTTTATTTTTTAAGGTTTATGGGAAGTAATAAAGGCTTTATTAATGACACCGATCGTAGTGATCGTAGTACGTGAGATTTAGTTGTGCTACCACGGGTTCTCACTTCTTATTCGTAATCGACATTATTAATGTCACATTAATTTTAATGTTCATAAAAAAAAAAATATTTTTTTTAAACTGTATTATTAATACTGAATTCAAAATTTTCGGTATCAAAACCACTATAAAATCACGGTGTATATAGTATAATTTAAGATTTCTTACCCATATGTACGTGTAAGTGTCGTTTTAAAGAACTGCGATTAGAAAATTTCTTATCGCATATTTCACATAGATATGGTTTCTCTCCTGTGTGGGTTCTAATATGAGTATTTAATAGACTCTTGTGTACACATCTGTAGTCGCAATACTGACATTTGAAAGGTTTCTCTCCTGTGTGGGTACTAATATGAAGGTTTAATTTATCTTTTCGGGAACATTTGTAGTCGCAATACTGACATTTGAAAGGTTTCTCTCCTGTGTGGGTTCTAATATGATAATTTATTCTACCTTTTCGGGAACATTTGTAGTTGCAGTACTGACACTTGAAAGGTTTCTCTCCTGTGTGGGTTCTAATATGCATCACTAAATTATTCTTTCGTACAGTATTGTAATTGCAATGTTCACATTGATACTTTTTTTTACCCGTAGTTGGATGTTCCTTTAAATTATCTATTTCTTTAATTTTTCCATGGGTTACAGATCCCTGTATTTTCATGTCAATCTTAATTGGTTCAATATTTACACGCTTGTGTGCATTCATGTGCTTTATAATTAAAGCTTTGGTATAACACTTTGTACCACATTCATTGCATATGAATTCTTTGTACAAAGACATTGGATTAATACTTTCATTACATACTATTGATGAAGTATTTTCAATATTTATATTTGTTTTACACGTTTCAGGTGATGATATTTTTTCAGATCTGTTTTCTATATTGTTTTTGTCTTGTACGTTATTATCATCCAGTTTAGGTTTTTTGTTTACAGGTGCACCTTAAACATAAATAAATAATGTGTTATTATGTTTGCATTATTTTTAAACACTACCTTACTTTACGCCTAACTTATGCTCGCAACTTCGTTCATGGAAAACTGATTATCTAGAAGAAACTACAAAAAAATTCAATAGGTTTTTGAATAAAAATGCATTAATGTTTGGACTACTAATTCATACTTATTCAGCGTATTTTAGTTAAATTCTGCGGTCCGTTGAGTCTCGTTACAGCTTATAATATTATGGTCTGTGGACTGAGAAGTGTTTTGTTCGAATCCAACTTAGAAAGGTCAGGTAACATTCGAGTCAGCAGGTATTTTTTTTTTATTTAATTATAATATTTTATTGTATGTACATGTACAATAGAAAAATACAGTATATTATCCACCAGAAATAAAGTACAATTGGCGGTTTTATCACTCAAGGCAATTTCTTACAGCCAACCGTATCACGAAGACAGGGAAAGGAAAAGAAAGGGCAGTTGAGGTGTACACCATACAAGACAGAATATATTGTGTCAAAATCTATCCTAATATTATAAAACTGAAGAGTTTATTTGTTTGTTTGAACGCGCTAATCTCAGGAACTACTGAACCAATTTTGAAAATTCTTTCACTAATAATATATATATATTTCACTAATAATAAGTAACTGATAGATACTAACATATCTGATAAGACGAAACACTAATAAGTATAGTATGGCGGAAAACCAGTTTTCACTAGGCTTATGCTACCTGACTTCTAGTGTATATGTTCTTGACTTACGACTTATTCTATTGAATGGAATAATAAGTTCTTAATCTATATTTCCACCTACCGGTATCTCACTCCAACATGGCGTCGGCGCTACACATATTGTAGAATAGATTTAGCTAAGTTTTATGACCGGCCGCGTACCTGACACCAACCTGCCTGACGTCAATCCTCATGGAGGATTCCCATTCCAGGCAGCTCATGTTAACACTGGGATAACATGTTGCCTGGCCTGGGAATCGAACCCAGGATCTCTTACTTCACAGCCTGATTACGCTAATAGTTAATTATCATACGGAAAAAAAAACAAATATGTAACATTTATATATATTTTTAAATAAACTCATTTGCAAAAAAAACGGGCACCTAAGCAATGAACCATTCCAAATGTTACTATTGGTTTGTTTGATAATTATAGGTAGTTTTACTTTCACAATTTTGTAAATTAATAAGCAAATAATCGTTTTCGTCAGTATTATCATAAAAATTTGATAAAATTTATGGGTTTTAATGCTAAAGTTCACTAGTAGTGTATGCTCGCTAGTAGTGCATATGCTTGTGAAGTAAAAGTTAACAAAGATTTTTGTTTGTTTTTTCTTTAATAAAGTAAAAGCAGATAAATGTTTAGTATCAAGTGTGACCCCCTCTAGCTGAAATCACAGCTTGAATTCGTCTGGGTATGCTAGCGAGGATATCCCAGATACTTGCTTGCGGAATACGTTCCCACTCCGCGGTAATCACATTCTTCAGCTCTCTGATGGTTTGCGGAGCCGGTTGTACTGATCTCACGCGTCGTTTCAGAACGTCCCAGACATGCTCTATAGGATTGAGGTCGGGACTTCGAGCTGGCCAATCCAAACGACGAATGCCGACCTCTTGCACATACGCTTCCACATCGCCAGACCGGTGGGCGCGAGCGTTGTCGTCCATAAAAATTGAGTCTTCGCCTAAAGCGGCCAATGCGGGTTGTGCATGAGGAATAAGAACTTCCGTTATGTATCGATGTCCAGTTAGTGAGCCGTTTTCAATGAAGACTAACTCTGTACGATCCATTGAATTTATTCCTGCCCAAAACATAATAGAGCCCCCACCATAAGGTGTGATTTCTTCAAAACAAGCCTCTGCAAAGCGTTCTCCTCGTCTTCGTAGCACTCGCCGACGTCGATCTTCACCGAACAGAGATATCCTGGATTCATCGGAGAACAATACCCTATTCCAGTCTTCTTGAGTCCATGACTCACAATTTCGAGCAAACCTAAGCCTGGCAACTCTGTGCTCACGGAGTGACTTAGGGCCGCGGGCCAGGCGATGACTGCGTATATTGGCCGCGAGCAGCCTCCTGCTGACCGTCCATAGACTAATATGCACATTTCTTACTTCTTCGAGGTTGTTCTTAAGGTCCACATACGAAGACTTGCGATTTCTCAATGCGCGACTCACAAGAAAACGATCATCCCGTGGTTGGGTACATGGTTTTCTTCCAGAACCAGGCCTTCTCTCGACGGAACCGGTGTCTTGATACCGCTGCCAGGTCCTTTGAACCGTCGAGCGACTCACACTTAGCCTCTGAGCCACGAAGCATTGGCTGCAGCCCTCTTCGAGCAGCGCAATAATTTTGGTAGCTTTTACCACTTTCTCTAACATTATTGAGACAGCTAAACAGCAATAAATGAAGCTTTGACAATTAAGAATATGAAATAAATTCATAAAAATTGACTAAAAGTTATGAAAACCGATATTATCTTTTGGAACTTCGCACCAAAAATGTAGGATAAAAAGTGGTTTTCTGTAAAAACGAGCATCAAACGAAAATTTTAATTTAGAACGTACTGTTTTAAACACCACGGCATTTTTAAAACCGGCCAGTAACATGTACAAGTGATTGAAATCATTTTGGTACCGTATTTTTTTAAAAAAGAATTAAAATCCAAACCGCCCGTTTTTTTTGCAAATGAGTGTATATTGTGACGGAAAATACCATGGAGGCAGTCAAATACAGTAGTGCGCCATTATCAAAAACAAAATATGTCAGCACAACTATTGATATCATTGCTTTTTAACAATCATAAAGGTTTTAAAAGATTATCTAACTTTTGCAAGCTATAGGTATCTATTTGGAATAGTAGTCCGGTCAATTTAGACATTCCAAGTTACATAAAGTCCCAACAAGCTGAATTTCTGTGAAATTGTTCAAAACATAATTATAAACAATGTCTAGAAGTTTCCCATCATTCCCCTGTAAGGAAAAAAAAAATATTCAGGTCAAAGGTAAAAAAAAATGAGTTTTTCGCGATTTTCAGCAAAACGGTAAGTTTTATCATAAAAGTACCTCAGACAAAAATTGTAGATCATAAAATTATCTATAAAAAATTTATCAATACTTTTTTCTTACGAGCCACCGTTTCTGAGATATAACGATTCAAAAAGTTATAAAAGTTGTTATCGTCATAATATGCACACGTTTCCACGTCACCTATGAGGTAGTGTACTTAGCGCGTTTTTTTAACGTGGTTTCCCCAGTAGGCTCTAATATATTGTTGACCAACTTCCAACCCCAGTCTGTAGGGTCTAGCTGATAACCAAGCCACACTTGAATTTGGTAATATACTCGAAAAAGATGTTGGTGAGCAGCAACTGAGGTTGGAGGAAGACAAGCTAATTGAACTTATTTTTTATTTTTAGTATTTTTAACGAAACATGCATATCGATGCTTATCTAAACAGGTAGTTTTTTTAGGAGCTCCGTACAAAGAAAGAAGAAAGCGGATGCCGTTGGTAATAACTTCTTGTTCAGTTGAATTACTCTTTTTAAAAACTTCAGCACATTGAATTAAATCTTGTTTTTCAAACATTTTGAAAACTGCTGTTTTACTCCTCCTGTAAAATGCAGATGTCGTATCACAGCCAGTTATTGCGTGTTAAAATAGTACATGATCTTGACACTTTACAAAAGTATATAAACTTTTTGATGAATATATTTCTGATTGATGCTGAGCTTTTGCTGGTTTTAAGACAAAAATAGTTTTTTCAGTTGGCGTTCGAGCAGTGAGTAATACAAGTAAGTCAACCGCCTAGCCTTCAAAAACGACGAAAAAATCTAAAAACCCAAAAATAATTTAATAGTGAATAAATATACGATAGCATTACTTATATACTGGTAACCAATTCTGAAGTCAGTGCCTATTTTTTGTTAAAAAGGTTTTTATTTGTTGCTTTTTTGTGTTAGTAAGAAATATACCGCCTCGACGGTGTAGTTGTATTGCACACGCGGTATGACTATCGCGCTGACGTGTTACGCCTCTGCCTACCCCTGAAAACGTAAAAGGCGTGATGTTATTTACGCGAAAACACTAAACAATAAATTACTTCATAAGATTTGCAAAAAAACGATGTGTGGGCCTATAAAATTTGAGCGTTGCCCTCGATTTCTCCAGGACCCAATCACCAGATCTAACTAACTTGACCCCCCCTGCTCAAGACTAACGGTATATCATTTATTATAGCAGGTATAAGACCCTAGCCACGCACACAATAGAACAAGAGACAGATGTCTCGAAGTTACACTGGCTTAAAGATTAAGGGACTGGGTTTCGTTATACATGATATTCTTATAGTTAAAACTTATGTATATTTTATACTGTAAGTATAAGTTACAATGACCGATAGAAAAATATTTAAACATTTAATATATAATACACACACACACACACACACTCACGCCTGTTTTCCCCGAAGGGGTAGGCAGAGGCGCGACTAGTGCACCCACTTTTCGCCGTTATTCCGTCCCATGATGTGATAGGGGGCGAGCCTATCGCCATATCGGGCACAAATTCCAGACTCCGGGCTGATACTGAATAGAAAAACTCAATATCACTTTGTCCGACCCGGGGATCGAACCCGAGACCTCAGCTTTGCAGTCGTACTGTAATACAACTACGCCACCGAGGCAGTCAATTATATTATATTTATGAATTGTAGTAAAACCCGTACAAATAAAGAAACAAATTATAAATGGCGGCGCTAATCATTTCCCCTTATCCTCACAATATCGCTGTTGGTTCTTTCACATCGGTGCACTGCAGGCATAGCAAGGAATTTCTGCGTATTATCCATAATGGTAATATGTTATGAATGTCTTGATAATTTCAGATTTTTATGGTATTTTCCACATGAAATATGTAATCTGTGTCAACTTTAAAAGATGGTTTTAGTAGGCAATAGGCACACGTTTATAAAAAAAAAATGCTTGCCCAAATATTTTTAGTGAGCAAGCAATAAGCTTGTTTCTATTTTATTAAAAATACAGTCCAGACATGTTTTGCTGATTTTAGTTTTTGTCAATGTCAAGAAGCCATTCGTGTTTTTTTTTGGAACCGTTTATATTTTTTATACCAGTTATTTGGAGTTTGGTCATAGTTACTATGTGAAAGATATTATTTTATAACTATGTTTTTGTATAATGATTGATATATTTAATCCATATACATATAATAGATTAAAGTACAAGCGCATTTAATGTGCATATTTTTTTTATTCCATTTAAAAGGGGAATTTATCATAAATTGGCATCATTTCGCCATATTGGCAGTAGGGTTGCTTTTCGCAACAATTAAACAATTTTTATTTTATATCTTTAAAACCCCCATTCGCTTATGACTGAAATAAATACAAGTGAAATAATAATTAAAATAATGATTTTTCATAAATATTTGGTTAAGACGCATGACTGACGCAAAGATAGCCCGGTTTTGGGCATTCTCCTTTCAATACAATTTATAGAGTGCGTAATCCAAACATCTTCACGCTGCGTGTGTTCGTAAATAACACGTCTTTTTATAACCCTATAGTCAGAATGTGTCGTCTATATAATGAGCTCTATGTTAAGCATAAAACTGTCGACATAATGAACGAGAAGTTGGGACCGTTCTTACGTAGCATTGAAAATATAAAATTGTAACGTAATAGCAAAAAAAAAAAAAAAAAATCATTAGTAAAAACCAAACATTAAGAACACTTTTGCAACAATATTATCAGTAAGTACAAGTTTTATTTCAGTTACCGCAGTAAACTCAATTAGGGCATATATTAAGGAAATCAATCCAGATTATAATTTGTAAAATGCTTATGTATTATTTAGGTTTGATTGAATTCTGTGTTATGCCTTTTATATGTAAATAAAAAAAAAAAAAAAAGTAGTTCTTGAGATTAGCGCGTTCAAACAAACAAACAAAAAAACATACAAAAAAACAAACAAACTCTTCAGCTTTATAATATTAGTATAGATTTAAGATTTCTTACCCATATGTACGTGTAAGTGCCGTTTTAAAGAACTGCGATTCATAAATTTCTTATCGCATATTTCACAAAGGTATGGTGTCTCTCCTGTGTGGGTGCTAATATGAGAATTTAAATGACCCTTTTGTGTACATTTGTAGTCGCAGTACTGACACTTGAAAGGTTTCTCTCCTGTGTGGGTACTAATATGAAGGTTTAATTTATCTTTTCGGGAACATTTGTAGTCGCAATACTGACATTTGAAAGGTTTCTCTCCTGTGTGGGTGCTAATATGAGAATTTAAATGACCCTTTTGTGTACATTTGTAGTCGCAGTACTGACACTTGAAAGGTTTCTCTCCTGTGTGGGTACTAATATGAAGGTTTAATTTATCTTTTCGGGAACATTTGTAGTCGCAGTACTGACATTTGAAAGGTTTCTCTCCTGTGTGGGTTCTAATATGAGTATTTAATCGATACTTTTGTGTACATTTGTAGTCGCAGTACTGACACTTGAAAGGTTTCTCTCCTGTGTGGGTTCTAATATGATGTTTTAAAGTTTGTTTTCGGGAACATTTGTAGGTGCAATACTGACACTTGAAAGGTTTCTCTCCTGTGTGGGTTCTAATATGATGTTTTAAAGTTTGTTTTCGGGAACATTTGTAGTCGCAATACTGACATTTGAAAGGTTTCTCACCCGTGTGTCTTCTAATATGCGCCACTAAATGACGTTTTAGTGCAGTATTGTAATTGCATTGTTCACATTGATACTTTATTTTACCCGTAGCTGGATGTTCCTTTAAATTATCTATTTCTTTAATTTTTCCATGGGTTACAGATTCCTGTATTTTCATGTCAATCTTAATTGGTTCAATAATTACAGGCTTGTGTACATTCATGTGCTTTATAAGTAAAGCTTTGGTATAACACTTTGTACCACATTCATTGCATATAAATTCTTTGTATAAAGACATTGGATTAATTCTTTCATTACATACTATTGATGAAGTATTTTCAATATTTATATTTGTTTTACACGTTTCAGGTGATGATATTTTTTCAGATCTATTTTCTATATTGTTTTTGGTTTTGTCTTGTACGTTATTATCATCCAGTTTAGGTTTTTTGTTTTCATGTGCACCTTAAATATAAATAAATAATGTGTTATTATGTTTGCATTATTTTTAAACACTACCTTACTTTACGCCAAACTTATGCTCGCAACTTCGTTCATGGAAAACTGATTATCTAGAAGAAATTACAAAAAAATTCAATAGGTTTTTGAATAAAAATGCATTAATGTTTGGACTACTACTTCATACTTATTCAGCGTATTTTAGTTAAATTCTGCGGTCCGTTGGGTCTCGTTACAGCTTATAATATTATGGTCTGTGGACTGAGAAGTGTTTTGTTCGAATCCAACTTAGAAAGGTCAGGTAACATTCAAGTCAGCAGGTATTTTTTTTTTAATTTAATTATAATACTTTATTGTATGTACATGTACAATAGAAAAATACAGTATATCCACCAGAAATAAAGTACAATTGGCGGTTTTATCACTCAAGGCAATTTCTTACAGCCAACCGTAGCACGAAGACAGGGAAAGGAAAAGAAAGGGCAGTTGAGGTGTACACCATACAAGACAGAATATATTGTGACAAAATCTATAGTAATATTATTAAGCTGAAGAGTTTATTTGTTTGTTTGAACGCCCTAATCTCAGGAACTACTGAACCGATTTTGAAAATTCTTTCGCTAATAGGAAGCTACATAACTCTTGAGTGCTATAGGCTACTTTTTATCCCGGGAAAATATTTTCGTCTCTGAAAAACCTTCATGCAGGCGGAGACGCGAGCACTACTAGTACTTATATATACACACATGTAGATCAATGTAAAAAAAAAGTAGTTAAATAAACACGAATCACTACATAGTATAAAACAATGTCGCTTCCCGCTGTCTGTCCCTAGGTCCCTATGTATGCTTAAATCTTTAAAACTAAGCAACGGATTTTGATGCGGTTTTTTTAATAGATAGAGTGATTCGAGAGGAAGGTTTATATGTATAATACATGCATAATATAGTAGAGAAACATTGATAGTTTAAAAGGTTTCTAATATGATGTGGTAGATAAACACATTTTTTTGCGCTTACATTGCAGACGCTAGCTAAACTCTACGAGATAGATCAAAATAATGTACTACACTTTCGTACACCTTAAAAAGATCTACAAAAAAGTCCGCGATGGTATATGTTTATCTCTTAGGGATAACCCACAATAACCATTTTTTATCCTTTACTTTTAACGAGAAATAAAGGCTTATTTACGAAGCGATTTTAAGCAATACAGCATTAATCCTTATCCAATTAAGTACCATAAATACATTGTGCATTTAATATAGATGAATATGGCCCTTTACAACATGTAATTTAAATAAATATTTCGAAGATATTACAGATTTAAAATGCAGGGACAAAGCGGTCGCGGCGGTACCGGCCGGGGGGTCGGCGGCGCGTGTCTATAAATGAGAAAGCATGGAGATAGTTTGAGATCCTGAGGAGGACATAGGTTACTTTTATCCCGGAAGAACATAACCCGGGAATTTTATACCGGTTTTTATTTCTCGCAAGTGGGGCCGTCACGGCCTAAGCACTGAACCGATTTCGATGAAACTACCACATTTCATAGATAGTTTCACCCTTTTTTTTTTTTTTTTTTTTTGTCCCTGACATTACTCTTTCTAGCCTGACGAGGGTCGGCTTATGAAAGAACACCGGTCTTTTGGGTGAGTGCAGAAGGCGCTCGCAACCCTTGCATAGTTTCACCCGTCAAGCCCCGCTTATATATAGATGTATGCGGAGACCCTATATACTAGGACGCCCGCATCCGTCGCGGGGCTTGACGAGTCAAGATCCTGGGACGGACCTGGGCTGTATCTTATTCCGGGAAAAAATAAACCGAGACTTTTATTCCGGAAAATCTTTTTCTGCGAGTAGAACCGCAAGAAAATAAGTATGACGATAGTTTGAAATCCAGAGGAGGACATAGACTACTTTATCCCGGAAGAACATAAACCGGTAATTTTATCTCGGTCTTTTTTTCTGGCGAGTGGAGCCGTCACTGTCACGCCACTGAACTGATTGCGATGAAATTTGGAAGGGACATAGCTTAAGACCCTGGGAAGGACCTAGACTAATTCTTATCTCGGAAAAACTTCACCAATGGATGGAGTGATTCAAGAGGAATGCTTATGTGTATATTACATAAATATTTTGTATGACAAAAAACTAATTTCAGCATGTAATATGCTTTGCTACCTGAGCGAAGCCAGGGCGGGCCGCTAGTAATATTATAAAGCAAAGAAAGGATGTGGGCATTCCGGCAAAGCAGAATGGGAAACCACTTGAGCTTATTACGAAACTTGGAGATTTGTTATTGACCGTGGCAGACAATTTGAGTCGACACTCTTCAAACATTTATCGCAAATCGTAGGATTCCAACTTAGGCGCACCACAGCGTACCATCCTTCATGTAACGGACATATCGAAAGACTTCGCAGACAGCTGAAGGCCGCCATAATATGTCATTCTGGAACAAATTGGGTAGAATAACTTCCTTTGGTATTACTGGGAATAAGAGCAGCTCACAAAGAAGATTTGAAGGCTACTCCAGCTGAGTTGTTATACTGAGAAACACTCAGGTTACCCGGAGAATTATTTCATCCACTAACTATAACAGGAACTACTGGTTCGAATTGAAAAAATCTTTTTGTGTTGAATAGACCATTTATCGAGGAAGGCTTTAGGCTATACAACATCACGATGCAACTATTAGAAGCGAAGAAATAATGGAAAATGTGAAAAAAACGGGGAAATTATTCATCCTTGAGGGCTTCCATTGCGTGCGCTGCGAAAACAGTTCAAGATACCAAAAATATATGTATGAAAGAATTCTTTCTCTTGAAATGATTTTAAAAAATGTCCGGGACAGTATTTGTCCATCTTTTAAGATTAACTCACTAGAACCGTTTTTATTGTAATCAAATTTGGTCGAAATTAATAACTTTGTCTGTCGCGGTTTCACGCCAATACTAATTTAAATGAACCTTGGTACACAGATATTTTAGAACCTGAAAAAGAACATAGGCTACTTTTTATCCCCGTGAAATATAAAACGGGACTCTTATCCCGGAAAAACTCTTTCACGCGGGCGGAGCCGCTGGCAAAAGCTAGTATATATACAAATATGTTTAGATCCTAACAACTTAAATAAGTGCATAAAAAGGGAACATTATAAGTTGCCCACCTTTGAAGAAGTTTCATCTAGAATGGCAGGCTCAACAATATTTAGCAAGTAAAATGCGTCAACTGCATTCTTTCAAATAAAATTGAGTGAAGATAGTGCAAAATTATGTACATTCGCATGATTCCCCATTTGGTAGATTTTGTTTCAAAAGGTTGCCTTATGGATTAACATCGGCACCCGAAGTGTTTCATAGACATTATTCACAAATGTTAGAAGGTATAGAATATACTGCTGTATTTTGTGATGATATCGTAATTTATGGTAAAAATAAAAAAGATCATGATAACAGTTTAAGTGTTAAAAATAGCACAAGAAAATGGTGTTAAGTTCAATATAAATAAATGTGAATTTGGCTTGTCACAAATTAAATACTTAGGTCATATAATACATAAAGATGACATAAAGCCCGATAGCCAAATAATTCAGTCTACATTTAACCTAAATAAACCAAAACAATGTTAAAGAAGTACAAAGATTGTTAGGTATGGTCACATACCGGGTGGAAGGGAAACGCTCTCTATACCGGAACGGTAAGAGAGAAGAACCATAACATTAACGAAAAACTATATTCATTTGCAAAGCTAAGCGATAATACTTACGATTTTAGTATTTCCGTAATTCATGCGCGCGCAATGTAAAGCGTACAAAGAACTGGGCGGCCGCCGCGCTGCGCCGGGACCGGCCCGCGGTCGTTAACCCGTCAGCTGATGTACGTGTTTCATTACGATTTTTTTGATATATTGACCTTTTTTACTATGTTTTTCAGAATAATAGTTTGATTTATCTATCCATACGTGAAGCTGTACAGAAATTTGAGAAAATCCTACTAAAATTGTAACAATGCGATCGCGATTTTTTTAGTGCCATCACGTCAGGAATCACCAATACTATCACCTGTATTCGTTTCCGAGAGCGTTTCCCTTCCACCCGGTATATGGCAAAGTTTATACTAGCTATTTCGCAGGTTTGTCAACCATTGAGATTATTAATTAAAAAGGTAGTGTATGGGTATGGAATAAACAACAAGAAAAGTCTTTTAATGGGTAAGAAATATATTAATGTCAGAACCAGTCTTACAATTTTATGATTCAAATAAATCTTGTACTTTGTCAGTAGGTTCTTCAAAAGATGCATTGGGTGCAGTTTTGTTCCAAAATAACTTACCTGTTGCATATGCTTCTAAGACTATGATTTATACACAAAAAATATATGCTCAGATTGAAAAAGAGTTATTGGCTATAGTTTTTTGATGTTCTAAGTTTCACCAATATTTGTATGGAAAAAAAATTGGAGTAGAAACAGATCATAAACCATTAGAATACATACATATACACTCACGCCTATTATCCCCGAAGGGGTAGGCAGAGGCGCAACTAGTGCACCCACTTTTCGCAGAAATCCGGCCAATAAGCAAGCCATTGCCATGGCGACGTCCAAATATGTAACTGTGAAACCACGTGGTTGCCGTTGGAGATATGCTAAGTGAAAGCAATATACCAAGCAAGACATCAAAATCAACAGTATTAAAGGCATTGCTGAAGTCGAGAAGAGCCAGAACTATCAGCTTACCCTCCTCCATGCCCTGTGTATTTATTGTGTTCAAAACTGTTATGTATTAACTTGGATACACATTCATTTAATTGACCACCACCACCATCATACCAGCCCTGCATTTAATTGACACACACTCACGCCTTTTACCTCTGAGGGGGTGGGCAAAGGCGCAACTAGTGCACCCACTTTTCCCCGTGCGTATTCCGTCCCATGATGTGATAGGGGGTGAGCCCATCAGCATATCAGGCACAAATTCCAAACTCTGGGCTGATACTGAGTTTAAAACCCAATATCACTTTGCCTGACCCGAGAATCAAACCCAAGACTTCAGCATTGCAGTCAAAACGAATACAACTACGTCACCAAGGTAGTCTAACTTAACTGACAACTTTAATTGAAAAGTACTACTTAAGTGGGTAGTAGTAAAACTGTATTCTTGTTGTCAGCTATGAAGCAGAATAAATGTGTTTATGGACATTATAATCAAACATAACAATAAATTACCTTTGTCCTTTCTAATCTTTTTCTTTTTGACATTCAGTTTGGTGCTTAACTTCTTTAAAGGCAAATCGTCTTCAGAATCTGAACAACTTGATTGAGAACCATTATTGTCATCAGCGTCATTATCACAAGAACTTTTAGACTCATCTTGATTGCTATTATTTATACCACAAGAAGGCTTACACCCTTCTTTATTACTAAGATCACAATTCTCTGTGATTTCTGGTTTAACCACAACAGTTTCACTTGGCAAATCAAGGGGTTTTGATATGTCCTCGATACTGCAATTTGTGATGTCGTCATCATTCAAAATGCTCTGAGAACCAGCATTGAAATCTGGTGATGCCTGTGGTGTATCTGAAAATATTTAAACAATCTTACTTCTTACTAATATTATAAATGCGAAAGTTGTGAAAATGTTTGGATGTTTGTTCGAAGTAAACTTGAAAACAAATTAACAGATTTGCATGAAAGGACTTATCCAAAAACGGTCTTTAAATTCTAACCAAGATACTTTATATATATATATATATATATATATATCTGGATAATACTCCCAAAAACCAGGCCTTTGTCATATATCGTACTAGCTTTTGCCCACGGCTTCGCCCGCGTTAATAAGTTTTTCCGGGCTAAAAGTACATAAAAACCTTCCCGTTGAATCACTCTATCCAACACATTTATTTGGATAAATATTAATATTATGACGTTGATACAACTCTTAACAAATAATGCATTAATTTCGACCAAATTTGATTACCATAAAAACGGTTCTAGTGAGTTAATCTTAAAAGATAGACACATACTGTCGCCGACATTTTTTTAGATCATTTTAAGAGGAATAATTCTTTCATACATATATTTTTGGTATCTTGAACCGTTTTGGCAGCGCACGCAATGGAAGCCCTCAAGGATGAATAATTTTCCCCGTTTTTTTTCACATTTTCCATTATTTCTTCGCTCCTAATAGTTGCATCGTGATGTTATATAGCCTAAAGCCTTCCTCGATAAATGGTCTATTCAACACAAAAAGAATTTTTCAATTCGAACCAGTAGTTCCTGAGATTAGCGCGTTCAAACAAACAAACAAACAAACAAACAAACTCTTCAGCTTTATAATATTAGTATAGATGATAAAATCCTCAGATTTTGAGATTTGTGTAATTTAATATTACTTGAAAACTACACTTGATATGAAAAAAAAATTAAAAGATATTTATAAATGGAGGGGTCTAAAATATTTCCTTAATGGATCCAGGATCCATATTTTTGCCTCTATAATATCCATAAAGTTTGATCCTGGTTGCATTTTGAGGTTGCATCTTGAATTATGTGATGTTATTAATGTGATGGATATTATTTATTTGTTAAATATATTTTTTAATGAATGTTATTAGAAACTAAGTAAAAATTAATGGAGCAGTTAGTCCTAACTTCTAAATAAGACCTAAATGGCCAGGGGTGGCTGGAAATCAGCGCTGGATGAGTTTTACATCTTACGACAGCAGTTAAGCTGAGCCACTTCCTTCTGTCATTATTTTTTTCTATTTTCTAATTTTTTTTCTGCTTGTTTCAAATTTTGTAACAATATTGATTTTGGCGATAAACATTATGCTTGTCTATTTTGGCGATAAACATTATGCTTGTCTCGGTGGCATGGGACGGAATAACGGCGAAAAGTGGGTGCTCTAGTTGCGCCTCTGCCTACCCCTTCTGGGATTACAGGTGTGAGTGTGAGTGTGTGTGTGTGTGTGTGTGTGTGTGTGTGTGTGTGTGTGTGTGTGTGTGTGTGTGTGTGTGTGTGTGTGTGTGTGTGTGTGTGTGTGTGTGTGTGTGTGTGTGTGTGTGTGTGTGTGTGTGTGTGTGTGTGTGTGTGTGTGTGTGTGTGTGTGTGTGTGTGTGTGTGTGTGTGTGTGTGTGTGTGTGTGTGTGTGTGTGTGTGTGTGTGTGTGTGTGTGTGTGTGTGTGTGTGTGTGTGTGTGTGTGTGTGTGTGTGTGTGTGTGTGTGTGTGTGTGTGTGTGTGTGTGTGTGTGTGTGTGTGTGTGTGTGTGTGTGTGTGTGTGTGTGTGTGTGTGTGTGTGTGTGTGTGTGTGTGTGTGTGTGTGTGTGTGTGTGTGTGTGTGTGTGTGTGTGTGTGTGTGTGTGTGTGTGTGTGTGTGTGTGTGTGTGTGTGTGTGTGTGTGTGTGTGTGTGTGTGTGTGTGTGTGTGTGTGTGTGTGTGTGTGTGTGTGTGTGTGTGTGTGTGTGTGTGTGTGTGTGTGTGTGTGTGTGTGTGTGTGTGTGTGTGTGTGTGTGTGTGTGTGTGTGTGTGTGTGTGTGTGTGTGTGTGTGTGTGTGTGTGTGTGTGTGTGTGTGTGTGTGTGTGTGTGTGTGTGTGTGTGTGTGTGTGTGTGTGTGTGTGTGTGTGTGTGTGTGTGTGTGTGTGTGTGTGTGTGTGTGTGTGTGTGTGTGTGTGTGTGTGTGTGTGTGTGTGTGTGTGTGTGTGTGTGTGTGTGTGTGTGTGTGTGTGTGTGTGTGTGTGTGTGTGTGTGTGTGTGTGTGTGTGTGTGTGTGTG